>OX637462.1:24344957-24775504 GCA_951799995.1 Trifolium subterraneum
ATGTATCTAGCCCAGTTAGGTTGATAACCTCTAGTAAGAATATAGATAAAATATCTATGATCCCAAGAGAGTTGATCAGAGCTTCCACTCCTTGGGAAGATTGATCCTAGTAAAATCCTGGCTAGAAGCTTCTGAGTTGGTTTTAGATCACTACTCCTATTACTTTCGCAGCTTTTTCCCTCCTCATAACATCTTCTTGTCATATCTTCTAGACAACCAGTGTTTTTAGCCTCAGTAGCGCTGTAGGCATGAAATTTTCCTTCATTTGGAATGTACAACATACTTGCCAAATTTGATTGAGTTAGCACCACTTCAAATCCACAAACAACTGATCTGACTTCAACCTCCTTGACTTCCCTCAATCCTAGTTCAGCAGGAGTCTTGTTCTTGTTTTCAGGTTTTGACTCCCTCAATGTAGTCAATTCTTTGACGTAGTCTTCAACAGTTACCACCTTGCTCCGAAACCAAAAGTCCTTGACCAGTGTAGGATATATTGGACCATTTAATACTCTCATGTATCTAAATCCTCCATCTTGATCAGTGAAGAATTTCTCAATGTCGTGCTGGTTCAATCTAGGACTTTCGAAATCAACCGGTTGTTCCATAACCAAGTTGAATGATTTTCCCTTCATTTCTAATGATTTTTCCATGTTAAACAGTTCTGTGCAATTGACGATGTTGATAGGTACGTCTTTTGGGAATGAGAACTCTGTAGTAGAAACTGACGAGGTAGAAGTTGCCATTTCAGAAGTTAGGGTTTTGGGTTTTCTAATTTCAGACAAAACGAAGGTTTTTCTATGGTCTAGAAAACGAGAGTGTAGGTTGTGAAAGTGTAAGGAGTGCAAGTGTTCAGTGTTTTTGATTAAAGATAAAATAAACACATATAAAATTAAATCAAAGACGAAACGAACTATCATTAACTGTTTTAAACCAATCAGAACATGTGTACGTGTTGTTCAATTAGCGCCAAAACGTTTCAGTGGAAAACACTCAAACGTTTGCAATTCATTTCCTTTTCAGAGGCTTAACTTTCAGAGGTTGAAAAGTTCCTCAGAGTCAAAACTATTTCAGATACTGAAATCTAAAATACTTCAGAGTCTAAGAATTAATTTTTAGGACGTTTAAGATAAATCAAATGTCCAAAGAAAACATTTTCAACCTTGATTGTTATTCCTTTGAATTGTCAGTTAGAAGTTAAGAATACTCACCTTGCATTGAAGCTTCTTGTTTTAATTGTAGTCAGTGTCATAGCCTGAACAGTTACTCCTCCAAGCTGAGTTACTGTCATCTTCAGAACAAGCTTCATATTCTTCATCATAAGGATCATATCTTCTTCTGTTCCTTATGAATTCTTCTTTATCTTCTTCACCATCAGATTCATCAAAAATGTGCCTTCTGTGCACAATTGCTCTCCTTCCATTTGCAGTCCCATGAGTCCATGTGAGTGGAGAGTCTATTTTCCTCATTCGTCCTGCAGCCAAATAAACAATTTTGTCTTTTGGTACCCACTTGCTTAAGGGTCCTAAACTGTTAGTTACCTGACCTCTATTCTCCATTTGTACCATCTGAGAGCTATCAGGTACAAATTTTGAATATAGATCAAAAGGTGAAGCATTTTCAAATATGCTTGATGAAATTGGTTTTTCATATGTATTAGCACATGAATAACAAATTCCATTTACACCATTGTTTTTAAGAGAAGACAATAAAGAAATAATGTCACTACTGTCAATGTGTGTATTACAGAGGTCTTTAGAATCAATTGAGTGCTTATAAGGTTTGCTACTGCTGAAATTCCCTTTTTCAAGATCTTCAATCTTTTCTAGAGCCTCTTGATATAAACACTTAAATTGACTTGCTTGTTAACTTAAGTGCTCACAATCAACTTTGAGCTTTTTAAACTTACGTGAACTAGCATTTAGTAGTTTTATGAGTTCAAGTTTAGGAAGTTGAGAATATACCTTGTTGGATATTTGAATTGGCCTCATTTTGCTAAAACAAATATACAAGCAAGATGTTGGACCAAATGTTTCAACATTGGTACAACCAGTGTCCAAATGATTTGCGCGCGTGTTTAAATAAGGAAAGCGCGTTTTTTAAAAGGAAACCACGTTTTATTCTTGTGCGCCAAGGAGTATACTTTTGTAAAGAATCAGCGATGAGATATTTTCCTAAAGATGTTCTGACATTTTAGGAAACTTTATTTATGGTTCTGATTCTTGATTAATGTGTGTTCTAAGCCCAAACTGGAGTTCAGCCCGTTTCTGCTTGGAGTATATATATGAAGAACGAAAAACCCAGTAGGGTTATCAAAGCCGTCATCGAAGAATAGCATTCTAGGGTTTTGTGTATTGTTCTATTTTGTGAGCCTTTCTTGTGGATTCTATAACACAAGTTAAGGACTGATTTTGTTGTGTGTGTTAGTTACTCCTAAGCTTCTAAGTACGGAGTTAACTTGTTGTTTTGTAGTGTGTCTTCGCAAACATTATTGTGTTACTGTAATCACTCTGCGTGATAGTTGGAGGTGAGATGGGATCTCATACTTAGGAGTTCTTAAGTTGAAGTTGCACAAGTAGGTGTCTAGGATATAAGTTGTAAACGGGGTGTTTACTGAGGGCTTAGATCTAGCACTACATTAATGGATTTCCTTCCTGGATTGGTATCCCCCAGAGAAGGTTCGTTTATGCCGAACTGGGTTAACAAATCATTTGTGTTTTTACTGTTTTCTGTCATTTAAATTATATTTCCTGCTGCTTCGTATAAGGTTGGAACATTGATTACAACACTGAGTTCACAGAAGTGTTGGAACATTGTATTCAACATTAGTTCCTGGGCGTGCCAGATTTTTCAATTGGCATCAGAGCTGGCACCCTGTTCTGGATTGAGTGAGATTCAAGGCGTATACATCTGGTAGAAATGGAGAAAGAAGGAGGGTTTGTAAATAGACCTCCTCTGTTGAATGGAACTAATTATGACTACTGGAAGTCTCGTATGGAAGCCTTTTTAAAGTCTATTGACAGCAAAACATGGAAGGCAGTTCTAATTGGATGGGAACCACCAGTATTACAGGACAAAGATGGAAAGAAACTGGAAGAGCTGAAGCCTGAAAGTGAGTGGTCTAAAGAGGAAGATGAATTGGCTCTTCGTAATGATAAAGCATTGAATGCATTGTTTAATGGAGTTGATAAAAATATGTTTAGACTAATTAAACGTTGCAAGGTTGCTAAGGAGGCTTGGGAAATCTTGATAACCACTCAAGAGGGAACATCTAAGGTAAAGAATTCTAGGCTGCAGATGCTCACTACAAAGTTTGAAGAACTCAGGATGAAGGAGGATGAAAGTGTGCATGAATTTCATATGACTATTCTAGATTATGCCAACACCTTTGATGCTCTAGGTGAGAAGCTTTCAGAAGAGAAAATGGTGAGGAAAATGCTGAGATCTTTACCAAAGAAGTTTGACATGAAAGTCACATGCATTGAAGAATTTAGAGAACTTGACACTATTAAGCTTGATGACTTGGTGGGTTCGCTTCAAACATTTGAAATGTCAACTAATGAGCGTTCTGGAAGTAATGGTAGCAAGAACAAGAGCATAGCACTTGTGTCAAATACAGATAATAAAGACCTTCAAGATGACATTGACACTGATGAAAGTATCTCAGATGCCATGGTACTGCTGGGAAAGCAATTCAACAAGGTTATGAGGCGCATGGATAGAAAGACAAAAGGAAATGTTCCAAACATCAGATTCGACATCAGCAAACCTGGAAACAATTTCAGAAGGACAAAAACTGATGACAAAGTGGGACAATCCAAGGGAGTAAAATGTCATGAATGTGAAGGCTTTGGGCACATTAGAGCTGAGTGTGGCACGTTTCTCAAAAGACAGAAAAAGAGCATGACTGCTACATGGTCTGAAGAGGATGAATCTGAAGAAGAAGCTGATAATGAAGCAGCCAGACATGTAACTGCCTTAACTAGAGTGGTTGAATCTGATTCTGATTCAATTGATGAGGAAGTGTCATATGATGAGCTAGCTGTATCTTTTAAGTCTCTGTGCATCAGAAGTGAGGAGGTATGTGAGCAACTTGAAGCTGAAAGGAAATTGGTTATTCAACTAAAGACTGAAAGAAAAAATCATCTTGCCAAAATAGGAACTTTGAATGATGAGGTAACTCAATTAAACTCTCAACTTGAGCACTTAAAGAAGCAAGTTGTAATGATGCACCATAGTACACATGCTTTAGATGAGATTCTGGAAAAACAGGTTGTCAAGCCACAACCCATTGGGCTTGATTATGAAGCTCTCAACAAAAAGCAGATGTATGATCCAGATACGAAGTTTATGACTGCTGAAGGTAATCATCACTTTACAGTGCCCAGGCAGATGTTTCAATATCCTAAGCGACATCAGAAGACTCACATGAACAGATCACGTTCATGGATATGTCATCACTGTGGTAAGAAGGGACATATCAGACCTTACTGTTACAAACTCTATGGGTACCCCAAACACTTCAGGGAGTTTCCTCCTGAACCTCCTATTTTGAAAACTAAAAGTGAATGGAAACCTAAAGGAGAAAGTGTTGCTCTCATTGCTCATACTTCCTTTAGAGCTTCATCAAGGGAAGACTGGTACTTTGATAGTGGATGCTCACGTCACATGACAGGAATTAGCAGGTTCCTTGAAAATATTGAACCTTATGCCACCAGCTTTGTCACGTTTGGAGATGGAGCTAAAGGTGAAATCATGGGTACAGGGAAGCTGATCAATCATGGCTTACCAAAGCTTGATAATGTTTTATTGGTCAAAGGCCTTACAGCTAATCTGATCAGTATTAGTTAACTCTGCGATCAAGGATACAAAGTAAATTTCACACAAGCTGAATGTATTGTCACAAATGAAGAGGGAGTGGTGATAATGAAGGGGGAAAGGTCCAAAGACAACTGCTACTTATGGACATCTCAGAAGGAAGCTAATTCGTTCACATGTTTATTAAGCAAGGAAGAAGAAGTAAAGTTGTGGCTCCAGAAACTTGGTCATCTCCATCTCAGAGGAATGAAGAAAGCCATTTCTGAAGAAGCTATCAGGAGATTACCTAAGTTACATATTGAAGATAAACACATTTGTGGTGAATGTCAGATTGGGAAGCAAGTCAAGATGTCGCATCCAAGGCTCCAACATTCTGTTACCTCCTGTGTACTCGAACTATTGTACATGGATTTAATGGGACCTATGCAAGTAGAAAGTCTTGGTGGAAAAAGGTACGTCTTTGTAATGGTTGATGATTATTCAAGATTTACTTGGGTGAGCTTTATTACAGAAATGTCCGACACTTTTGAAGTATTTCAAGAATTGTGTAAACAATTACAAAGGGAGAAAAGTAGTGGAATTGTAAGAATCAAGAGTGATCATGGAAGAGAGTTTGAGAATGCTAAATTTCTTGAATTCTGTTCATCAGAAGGAATTAAGCATGAGTTTTCTTCTCCCATCACACCTCAACAAAATGGTGTTGTTGAGAGAAAGAATAGAACATTGCAAGAATCTGCTAGAGTGATGATTGATCAGTGCATTTTAATGCACTTTTTAATCACTCTGTGCTATGGAAATTTTATGACTTCTCCTGTTAATTTGATATTTTTATCATGTTTTGTGTTTAGAGTCTAGTTTTGCTATTAATTATGTTTTGCTATTTATTTTCGTAATAAACAGTAATTTGACACCTTCTCATTATGCAGACCATAACTTGGGCTACGAATATCGGATTGAGGCGCGGGAAGATGCGTTGGAAAGCTAAGAGAAAGAGCTACAACTTTCATGTTGAAGCCGAAAGCCAATTTGGAGTGCAAAGGAGTCATATTTACTTGTCATGTTTCAGACTTACAAAGATTTAATTATTTTTCAGCATAACTTATATTTTTCGGCCCAATTGTTTTGTGGCCCGTTTTGCTTGCTTATAAAAACCGAAAATTCTGACCTAGGTCAGTTCCTACACTTCATCCACGAAATTAGAAAACAAAAGACGGCTGCTGCCCTCATGGAGAACTAAATTCGTAGGTTGATTCGTTGGTATACGGAAACTTTGTTTATGAGTTCCTGAGGTTCGAATTCTAATTATAATTTCGTTTACATGTCTATGCTATCTTATATCAATTCATGTCTCTTTATTTAGTATGAATTTCATTGCTAATGATGCTTAATTATTTTGTGATGAGTTTATACCGTTGAGATTATTCGAATTAGTTTTCCGCTTGTTTAAATTAATTTGAATAGAATTGATATAAGCTTTTGCGCTTAGCAAAAGGGCTGGCCGATTTTTGTAATGATGTCAACCGTATTCTAAGGCGCTTGTTCATTGCTCATGGTTGGTTGAACACATTCTTTGCTTAATTGAATGAATTTCTACGAACCTGATTATCGCTTGTTTAATTAGTTTAGTAACCAGCCAAGCTTAGACCTTTGAATGAATATATCAGTGACCTATGATGGACATGTAATGAACGAGGTCTTCCTAAAACCAATGAATCAATCGTCTTTAATTAATTGAATTTCTAATACTCTTTCGATCAGAACAAACCAAAACCCCCATTTAATTGTGTTATTCATTGTTCTTATTTTTACTAATTATCAAATCAGAGGTCCTTGTGAGACGACCAAGGTTAACTACCTTGTACTACTTTTCTTAAAACATTATTTGACCACGAAACGACCGTGATCAAACTGGCGCCGTTGCCGGGGATCTCTGATTAAAATTAGTAAAATTGAGAATCAACTAACATTACTAACAACTTTCGTTTTGAGTTTTTGTTGTGTTACAGGTTCTGACGCTGAATTTTGCATTGAAGCTGAAAAATTAATCAATTTTCGGCCTAGCTCAGATTGGTCCGAAATTTGGTCACAAAATCAGAAATAAATCAGAGAATAATACTTTTGTATCAAAGATACAAAATTTCAGGCTGAAAATCCGAAATTCCTTCGTTTAGACCACTTTTTATTTTGTTTTAATTTTCGATTTATTTTAAAAAATCTGAAAAAATTATATTTAGATCTTCTTGAATTTTAAAGATTTTATATGGTATTTTTATTTTTTTTAGATTTTGTTTGACATGATTTTTTATTTTTCTATTCATTTTTGTTTAGACCCCAAAAAAAAAAAAAACACTTAAAAAAAAAATGGGTACCTCATTGGATGAATTAGCTTATCTCACTAGTAGAAAAAACACTTTTTACATCTGCCCAAAAACACTTTTTACATCTGACGGTAAAACGGATGCAAATGCACGAGATATAGTAAGTATACACTTTTTACATCTGACTCGCATCAGATGTAAAAACAATGCATTTTACTTCTGGCTTAAGTCCACCAGATGTAGTAAGTATACACATTTGAATTTTTTTTTAAATTAAATTGGACATTTTACATCTGACCAAGTCCACCAGATGTGAAATATTTACTTTATTTAATTTTTTTTTTTTTTTAAAATCCTGCGTTTTTTTTTAAATCCATTTTTTTTTTAAATTTTAAAAATCTCAAAATACCACTACAATTCAACATTCAACCAAAGTACCATTACAACATATAATCAAATGTCATTACAATTCAATGTCATTACAATTCAATGTCATTCCAATTCAACATTCAAATAAAATACCAAATGTCATTACAATTCAACCAAAATATCAAATGTCATTACAATTCAACCAAAATACCAAATGTGATTACAATTAAACATTCAGCCATATTCTCAACAAAATCAATACTTCCATGATATCCAATTACAGATTGGTTTACACTAGATGAAGTACTACTTGTTGCACTACCTGGTTCTTGACTTGGAACATAAGTTTCAGCCTCAGCATTACTTCTCATGACCTGAAATAATAACCATAATGTTATATTATAGCATCTTTTGGATAAATAAAATGATAATAATAAAAGGTTTAAAGCATAATAAGGTTCTATATGATGTATTTTTTATCGTGAAAATGATTCGAGAAATTACACTGCATAAATTTATTAGACTATAAAATCTCAAGCAATGTATATCTATGTGTAATGTGAGATGTAATTCTACAAGTCATTCGATTTAGTGTGAATGTACAAATTTGGGATCTGATTCCCCTACAATATAATACCACGTAGATTCACGCAATAATCAACCTCAACCATTGATTTGAGATCAGAAGGTTTGGGTTACATATTCACTAAAATCATAAGCAACCTCGACCATTGATTTAGATCAGCCGGTCGAGATTAGTAAATGCGTTACAGGGAATCTGTTTCCATAAATTTGACCTCTCTTGTAAATTATCGCAGACTCATTTTACTAAAAATGATTTATATATACAATTAATCATTAGGTAACAAGCAAAGTACAAGCAGTTAACTTAATTAATACAATTTTGAAGATAACCAACACAGAAAAGAAAAAAAACAATATAGGTACTAACCACAACTTTAGAAGATGGCATATCATCCAAAGACCTCTGCCTGGAATTATCACACCGTGAAGACCATGCCCAGATCCATTCCTTCTTGCAAATGCCTCGACTGTGTCTGAAAATCTATCCTGAATCTTTGGTCCACCTGAAATATATAGGCATTACAATTCCTTAGTTGAATCTATTTTAGTTTTATGAGACTCATATAGAGTTGGGAACATTCAAAATTTAAACAAACAGAATTCAATACTTTGTTCTAAATGCAGTAGGTATGCATTCTTAAGTCTAAATAAGCAAAGTTTATTATCGTTCTATACTTGTGCGCTTTTCACACTTGTACCTGTACCAACACTAGTAATAGTCAAGGACAGCTGATGTACTTATAAGAATTTTACCAAAATGTCCAGACAAACCATTCTAATTATTTTACTACAATCTAACTAGTCTTTAATTGTCTCATAACAGTCCCTAGTGAAACTTTAACATGAAATTCAAGCTAGCTCATATTCTAACATGACAAACGTGATTCTAATATACGTTCATGCAATACTTAGCTCTTACAATTAAAACGTATTTCTTATTTTGACTTTGTGACTTTTAGTTACTAAAACGTTTATTCTATACTGAAGTATCATTAACTTGGTAGGACATAAGTTCATTTTAATTTATTTTTTTGAATGGGGAAATTCATTTTAATTTTAATTAAGCTTAAGAGTTCAAACATAGGATTAGGAAAATATGACAATTGATTATTCTGATATAAACTAGAATTATATAACCAATTTACAGAGGTTGATCTTATGGTTTTCCATCCTTCCCTACAGTTGATAAGCCCATAGCATTTGGTTCCTTCAAACCCGCAACCAACATGTCATCAAACCATTTACGAAACTGCAAGTAACAAATACAACATTACATATCAAACTAGTAAATTGGTCATTAAGACTTCATATTTGCAAGAAAAGAGGAGGTATCAAGCTAGTCTTTATAACCATTAAAATCAATCATACCAACTGATATATAACTCTTTTCAGCACCAAGAATCATGTATAAGTCCATTGTAAAAAGATGCTTAGAGAATTGGCCAAAAATTAAATCATTCAAACAATTATGCTATTCTTTGTCAAACAACTTTATGAAGTAAGATCCCACCTTTGTGGTTAGCCAAACCATTGGACCATCTGTGTTTTTAGTTGAATTGCATACAGGAATCATGTATAAGTCCAAAGTAAATAATACAACTTGCATAAACTATTTTCATAATATTGTTAATCTTAGAACATTAGTCACTTACTCTCCAAAAAAGTTCATTTGTTCCTTTGTTTACTTGCATTACATCACTTTGAACAGAATCCATGATCATTGCAAATCAGCTCAATGTGCTTTCCATTATGCCACTTCGGTTTTCTAGTCCTTCACTTAATTGATCTGTAGCAAACAGAAGATTTATAATCTTTAGTAAATAATAAATAAAGTGCTAAAATGAAATGACTTAATTGATTAGCTTCCTACTTGTGCATAGGTTCAAGAAAGCCAGTTTATCCTTGGATACATAATGTGGATGCTAGAATTACAAGCTATAGAAACAAAACTAGCATTTTCATGAAATACTCACTTTTGTTATCTGCAGTGTTCCATTTGACCAACATATTGGATGAAGATCTTGAGTTGTGTGGTTATCTGCAGTTAGCAAAATTGAACAGAACTGTATAACATGGGTATGAGTATTGCAATTTGTATCATGTGAATTATACAATTTGAATAATCCTATTTAAGATAAATATTTGCTCTTTACAACTGCTAATTACATTTTTTAATTTCGCCACAAAGAAAGACAGACTAAGAGAAGCTTAGATAAAAAGAAAATAAGTAATAAAGCATGGTTGTACCATCAACGACATTGTGGAGCTGGTGGATATAAGAAATTGAAAAGGTTAAATATTTGCGCTATTCAATCGACCGTAGTTCTGCAATTTCTGCAACAAATTTCATAGTATACATTGTTATAGAGGATCTAAATCCTCCTACGGGATACAACTTACTGCACATGAGTTTCACTTGCATAAAACGTAATTTCCTTGAATATGACTAGTTAGGTTCATTCTAGTTTCAATAAGCATTTTAGTCATAAAACATGATAACATTTTACAATATGACATGATAGCAGGACTAATGGGTTTGAATCACAGAACAAAATTAGAAAGTGTCATGCTTATAATAATCGACAAAACCTTTCCATATCCAATGTAAACAAGAAACTTAAAAATTACTATATCCATTAACTCAAAGAAGGGAAGCATTGAGATATAAAATAAAAAACTTAAACCATGAGTTGAGCAAAACATAAATAGCTAAGCTTTTACCATCATATTCAATTTTTTTAATTTTTTTCATCCTAACCATAACTAGGGTTTTCACCACAAGATTGGGGATCTGCTTCCATAGCTGAATTCAGAGAGCTAAGAGATAATTGTGATACACCTAAATGAAATTAAAGCAAAAGGGTACACGAATTGAATCATCAAATTAAGAATTTTGAAATAAAAATTCAATTGAGAATTCAAATTCAACAAAAAAAAAACTAAATCAACAAAACAATAACAACAGAAAATACAGCCGAAAAAGAAAAAAAAAAAACCTAAATCAATTTGGAGCCTAGGGTTCAGTAGAAACACAAAGAAATCAGGTGAAAGAACAGTACATATGTAGATGAAAGTGTTGTAACGGCTGAGAGATCAGTAGAAACTTCGATTTGGAACGGCTGATATCGAGATCGAGATTGAGAGAGAGGACGACTGAGAGATCGAGATCGAGAGAGATGACGGCTGAGAGTGACACGACGGCGGCTGAGAGTGAGAGAGAGTTCGACGGCGAGGCTGAGTGAGAGAGTGAGTCGCGTGAGAGAGGCTGAGGGATGAAGATGAAATGCGTACTATACGAGTTTTCCAATTATTTGCTTACGAACACAATTTTTTTTTCTATTCCAAAAAACAATTTTTTTTTACTCAAACCGAACTTATTACATCTGAGTATATATAAGGTCAGATATAGATTTATTTTAGATACTTTTCGTTATAATTACAAGATTGCCACCGCATTCAGTTTTGTTTCTGGGATATTAATATCAGATGTAAAAAGTGTTGTCCATATATTTTTCACTTCTGTGGCTATTGCAACCAGATGCAAACACCATTTCATATAGCTTTTCACATCTGACATATGTTCCACAAATGTAAAATCCTTAAGTAATATGTCATATTTCTACTAGTGTCTTATTAATTTGCTGGGAGCAAGAGAACAACAAGCACGCTTTCAAAATCATATTCCACTTTCGTTTTGTAATTTTTGTGGATCAAACTATCATAGTATGGATGCATGTCCTATATTGTTCGATACTAGTTTTATTGGTATGAACCAATTTGTAGGGGTTGAAGATAATTCGCAATTTCAACAACATATGCAATCTCTTCAATTTATGAAAGTCCAGTCTGATCATGTTGAACAAATAGTCTCCATTGACCATCAAATTCAAGAGAACAAGATGTCTCATGATAATGTACAACCTGTTGCACCACTGGAGGTAATGCAATGTGATACAAGTCTTGATGACTCTCCAGGTGAGCCCATTAAAACATTGTTTGCTTCATCTCATGAACACAAAGTAAATAGCATGAACTCAAGTGAATGCGTGAAAGAGATTACACCACAAAATGCTTTACAATCTGATTTGGATGAATTACATACTTCGCTTGAAGTAGATAAATCTTCTGAAATTTTTGCTTGTGAATGTGGTGTTTGTAATGTTTGTCTTGAAATCAATGTAGCTATTCTAGGTAAAGAGATTTTGATTCCGGCAGCCACTTGTGCGGACTTTCAAGAAAATTTAGTAACAATTGAATTTGACACAAAAAGTGTGGATCTTAGCCGTAAGCAACCATTGTCTATAGCAGGAAAAATGTTGGTGGAGCCCCTGATTAAGCCACGCAACATGCCGTTGTCTTTCACCATCTGTGCACCTATTTTATCTGGCTCACAAGCTAACTATGAATTTTGTGATTTCTATGCTTTTGTTAGTGCAGGTTCACCATATGTACTGGATATCCCTCCTAAACCACCAGATTTTGTTCTAATATACAAGTACACTTGCTATTTGCTTTTTCCTATTTCGTGTATTCGTAGTGTGGAAAGGCCGCCACCAAAACCACCAGACATGGAAGCTCCATAAGCTACACCTTAAAACCCTCGGGTGTGTTCCTTCCTTTACTCTCACTTCATGTTTATTATTACATTGCGGACAATGTCTGATTTAAGTGTGGGGGAGGGACATTTTACATTATGTGTTTAAATAAAATAAAATAAAAAATATAAAAATAAATTTCATGAGTAGTCACATGTTTTAGGACTAGAGCAGTATAGCTGTAGGGTTGGTGAAAGTTTTGGAAATTTTTGTTTTGATACTTGATATGATGATCTTTGCACCTAAATGCACAACTGCTGAAAACTTGCAAACTTAGTAATGGCTTGATAAGTCTTTAAAATACACAATCATTAGCGTAAGTTATCTGAGTATAGAATACAATGAGGAAGTATGATTAGAACTAAGTTTGAGGGAAAAACGAGATTACTTGATTGTAGGATCATGGCTAGATTTAATGGTGGGACACTGCATTTCTTTAAAATAAAATAAAAAAAATTAAATAAGTTCCTGTGCCTAAAACTGGAGGAACAGTAAGACATATGTGGAGTTCCTGTGCCTGAAACTGGAGGAACAAATGCTGTGTAGGGTGCTCTACTCGGAGTAACAGGTTGGACTCATTACAAGTGAGATCCCCTCAGGTGAAAAGGTAGAGTGGCACCTAAAGCATAACTAAAATGAACTTAAGTAGTGTCCCTGCGTATAAAAGTCAAAAAGTCTGTGAGAAGATGAAAAGTGTAGCTTCCCCTCAAGCTGAAATCTGAACCCGAACTCTTAATTGTAGGAAGGAAAAAAAAAGCTTAGTATTCTGAAAGTGTATTTTAGAGAAGGATCCTGTCATGACTCTGGTTGATAGTAACAGGCAGTACACACACGCACGCTTGATCATCATTGATAGTTGACATATAAAAGTTATATCAATCTTTGAAAAACAATCCAAGGCTTGTAGCTTGAATCTTAGAATGTGTTGATTACTTGTGATGTGATTTTCATTTCGAGTTTTGCACGGAGAGCAAAAGCTTAAGTGTGGGGGAATTTGATCAGTGCATTTTAATGCACTTTTTAATCACTCTGTGCTATGGAAATTTTATGACTTCTCCTGTTAATTTGGTATTTTTATCATGTTTTGTGTTTAGAGTCTAGTTTTGCTATTATTTATGTTTTGCTATTTATTTTCGTAATAAACAGTAATTTGACACCTTCTCATTGTGCAGACCATAACTTGGGCTACGAATATCGGATTGAGGCACGCGAAGATGCGTTGGAAAGCTAAGAGAAAGAGCTACAACTTTCATGTTGAAGCCGAAAGCCAATTTGGAGCGCAAAGGAGTCATATTTACTTGTCATGTTTCAGACTTACAAAGATTTAATTATTTTTCAGCATAACTTATATTTTTCGGCCCAATTGTTTTGTGGCCCGTTTTGCTTGCTTATAAAAACCGAAAATTCTGACCTAGGTCAGTTCCTACACTTCATCCACGAAATTAGAAAACAAAAGACGGCTGCTGCCCTCATGGAGAACTAAATTCGTAGGTTGATTCGTTGGTATACGGAAACTTTGTTTATGAGTTCCTGAGGTTCGAATTCTAATTATAATTTCGTTTACATGTCTATGCTATCTTATATCAATTCATGTCTCTTTATTTAGTATGAATTTCATTGCTAATGATGCTTAATTATTTTGTGATGAGTTTATACCGTTGAGATTATTCGAATTAGTTTTCCGCTTGTTTAAATTAATTTGAATAGAATTGATATAAGCTTTTGCGCTTAGCAAAAGGACTGGCCGATTTTTGTAATGATGTCAACCGTGTTCTAACGCGCTTGTTCATTGCTCATGGTTGGTTGAACACATTCTTTGCTTAATTGAATGAATTTCTACGAACCTGATTATCGCTTGTTTAATTAGTTTAGTAACCAGCCAAGCTTAGACCTTTGAATGAATATATCAGTGACCTATGATGGACATGTAATGAACGAGGTCTTCCTAAAACCAATGAATCAATCGTCTTTAATTAATTGAATTTCTAATACTCTTTCGATCAGAACAAACCAAAACCCCCATTTAATTGTGTTATTCATTGTTCTTATTTTTACTAATTATCAAATCAGAGGTCCTTGTGAGACGACCAAGGTTAACTACCTTGTTACTACTCTTAACTTAAAATATTATTTGATCCCGAAACGACAGCGATCAATGATTCATGCAAAGAATCTTCCTTTAAATTTCTGGGCGGAGGCAATAAACACTGCTTGCTATATTCATAATAGAGTCACACTAAAAACAGGAACCATCATGACTCTTTATGAACTGTGGAAAGGAAGAAAGCCCACAGTAAAACATTTTCACGTGTTTGGAAGCAAGTGTTATATTCTGGCTGATAGAGAACAAAGAAGGAAGCTTGACCCTAAAAGTGATGAAGGAATATTCCTTGGTTACTCAACCAACAGCAGGGCCTACAGAGTTTTTAATTCAAGAACCAAAGTTATGATGGAATCAATCAACGTGGTAGTGGATGACTCACCATCAGAAAATGCACAGGATGTTGAACAAGGTGCTGCAACATTTGAACCATCAGAAGAAGCTGACAGCAGTGATAAAAACTCAAATGAGCAGGCGGATGAATCTATAGGTGGGTCTCAGAATGATCCAACTAACAAGGGACCATCTGTAAGGGTTCAGAAAAATCATCCAAAGGAGCTTATCATAGGTAATCCCGATCAGGGAATTGCCACAAGAAGATCAATTGATGTGGTTTCTAATTCATGTTTTGTTTCAAAATTTGAACCTAAGAACATAAAAGAAGCTCTTACTGATGAATTCTGGATATGTGCTATGCAAGATGAGTTGAATCAGTTCAAGCGTAGTGAGGTATGGGATCTTGTGCCTAGACCTAGTGGTTTGAATGTGATTGGTACAAAGTGGGTGTACAAGAATAAATCTGATGAGAATGGAGTTGTAACTAGAAACAAAGCCAGGTTAGTTGCTCAGGGATACACTCAAGTGGAAGGTCTTGACTTTGATGAAACCTTTGCTCCTGTGGCTAGGTTAGAATCTATAAGATTACTCTTAGGAGTAGCTTGCATCCTTAAGTTTAAGCTATTCCAAATGGATGTGAAAAGTGACTTCCTTAATGGGTACTTACATGAAGAAGTCTATGTTGAACAACCTAAGGGGTTTATTGATCCAACTCATCCCGATCATGTTTACAAGTTGAAGAAAGCTCTATATGGATTAAAGCAAGCTCCAAGGGCTTGGTATGAACGTCTTACTGATTTTCTTGTTGGTCAAGGATACAGAAAAGGAGGGAATGACAAAACTCTGTTTGTTAAGGAAGAAAATGGTAAATTGATGATTGCACAAATATATGTGGATGACATTGTTTTTGGTGGAATGTCAGATCAGATTGTTCAACATTTCGTTATGCAGATGCAGTCTGAATTTGAGATGAGTCTTGTAGGTGAAAACTAACTTACTTTCTGGGTCTTCAAGTGAAGCAAATGGAAGAAACCATCTTCGTCTCTCAGAGCAAGTATGCCAAGAACATTGTGAAGAAATTTGGTATGGAAAATGCTGCACACAAAAGGACACCTGCACCTACACATCTAAAGCTTACTAAGGATGAAAGTGGTACAAGTGTTGATCAAAGTCTCTATAGGAGTATGATTGGCAGCTTGTTGTATCTTACTGCAAGCAGGCCTGACATCACGTTTGTTGTAGGAGTTTGTGCAAGATACCAGGCAGAGCCCAAGATTAGTCATATCACTCAAGTCAAGAGGATTCTGAAATATGTGAATGGGACAAGTGACTATGGTATTTTGTTTTCACATGGTAATGATTCTAGACTAATTGGCTATTGTGATGTTGATTGGGCTGGAAGTGCTAATGATAGGAAAAGCACATCAGGTGCTTGTTTCTTTCTTGGAAGTAATTTGATCTCATGGTTCAGTAAAAAGCAAAACAGTGTCTCTCTATCAACTGCTGAAGCTGAATACATAGCAGCTGGAAGTAGCTGTTCTCAATTGTTGTGGATGAAGCAGATGTTGAAAGAATACAATGTTGAGCAGGATGTGCTAACATTGTACCGTGACAATTTGAGCGCCATAAATATTTCAAAAAATCCAGTTCAACACAGTCGAACCAAACACATTGATATTCGTCATCACTTCATCAGAGATTTAGTTGAAGACAAAATTGTTACTCTAGAACATGTGTCTACAGAAGAACAGTTGGCAGACATTTTTACTAAGGCATTGGATGCAAATCAGTTTGAGAAATTAAGGGGAAAATTAGGAATTTGCCTATTTGAAGAACTGTAGCAATTACAGTTATTTGGGGGTGCAGCAGTTATAACCAACTTCCTCCCTTTAGTGCTGCACGCAAATCTAGGAAATCAAATATACACTTTCCTAAACCTTTTCATATTTCCTTTTTCTATTTCCACACACAACCTCCCCAACTTCTCCAACTTCTTTCTCTTTGCAAACCGTAAAATCACTCCAACTCTCGTCACCGAAACTCTCATTACGCCATGTCTACTTCGCAAAAAACTTCCCTTGTCAAAGATCAAACCACTGCCTCTCCCGCTAACATTCCTTCCGATCATTCTAAATCAAAGGTTGAAGCATCTCAATTGATCGCACTTGTAGAACCGTTGATGTCCGTGCATGCAAGTGAAGTAGAGAAGAAACCGACTCGAAGTAAATTCGTCGCGAAAAAGGAGAAATCCACAAAAGTAAGTGATTCTCCAACTTCTATCTCTAGTAAAACCATAGGCAAAAAGAAGAAAAATACCAAATCGGGGCCTAAGCGTGCTTTTACAATGACGGACTTATACTTAGATCCAAATCCATTTGCATCTGATAAAGTTGAAAAGGTTGATAATTCTGGCAATCTAAATGTTGAAACATCTAGGAATGTTGTTGATGAGTCTGTAACCCTAGATTCCGAAAAATCCAAAACCCTAGGCTCTGATGATCCCAAATCTGATGATCTTATAGGGAAGTCTGTTGAGAATATTGTTATTCCTACTGTTGATGAGAATACTGCTGAGAAACCTAAGACTGTTGATCCTGAGTTGGTGTCACAAAAACCAACTGCTGATGTTACTGATGTGGTGAAGGATGTTGGAACATCCAGTGTTCCTGCAACTAACGATGTTGCGCCGGATGTTGAAACATCCTTGGCTCAACCTGACACAAGTTCTGATTCTCAGGCTACTACTGAGAAAACTGTGACTGCTGACATAGGAAGATCTGAAGACATTGAGAAGACTGTTGAAGTCAATACAGAGGATGCTTCTGAGGATACAGTTAATGACAACCATGACATTATTGATGTGGATGATGTAACCTTTCCTACAGAGCCCCTTGCCAAAGTCATGAAAAACACTATCAAGGCTAGGTTGAGAGGGAGTACAAGCAAGACTGCTACTGTCACCAAGACTGTGCCTGCTGTAAAGAAGAAGGATCCATCTTGTAAGCCTGTGCTGTTTGGACCAGGTCGTGGGTGGAGCAAAGGCACCCCTGTTAAATCAAGAAAGAACAAGCCCCAGAAGAGAAGGGTAGCTTACTCTGATGATTCTGAGTACAATGTTGAAGAGGATGTTGAAGACATTCCTCCTCCTGCTAAGAAGAGTAAGCCAAGTGCCAAGAAGGCTTCTCTCACTGTTGAAGATGCTCCCATGGATAATGTGTCTTTTCATTCCATTGTTAATGCTCAGAGATGGAATTCTGTTTACCATAGAAGGATGGCCCTGGAGAGAGAGCTAGGTAAGAAAGCTCTCAAATGTGAAGATGTGATGGAGCTTATTGAAGCTGCTGGTTTAATGAGAACAGTCACTGACTTTGGAGACTGTTTTGAACGCTTGGTCAAGGAATTCCTGGTTAATATTCCTGAAGGTTGCAATGATCCCTTGAGTAAAGACTTCCAGAAGGTGCATGTTAGAGGCAAGGTGGTAATCTTTTCTCCTAAAGTGATCAACAAATATTTGGGCAGAGATGAAGGACCTCAAGCTGAAGTGGAGGTCACTGACAATGCCTTATGCAAGGCTATTACTGGTGGATAGGTCAAGGCGTGGCCCATTAGAGCAAAGGTCCCTGCTGGGAAACTAACTGTGAAATATGCCTTATTGAACAGAATTGGCTCCGTGAACTGGGTTCCAACCCTTCACACCTCTGATATCTCAACAGGTTTGGCAAAGTTTATCTACATTGTCGCAAATAAAATTCCATATGATTTTGGACAGTATATTTTTTATCAAACCCTGAGGCATGGTAAGTCTGGTGCTGTGAGTTTACCTATTGTGTTTCCCACTCTTTTGTGTGGCATTATTATCAGTCAACATCCAGGTATTGTGTCTTCTGATGATGTGGCTAAGAAGAGGGAATCTCCTCTGATTTTCCACTATAAGTTGTTCAGTAAGCAGCATGTTCCAGATATTGTTGGAACATCCTCCCAAGAGCCCCTGTGCAAATGACAAGGAAGGATGTTATAGCTGGGTTGAAGGATGTTTGTAGGGAATTTGATGAGAAGAAAGCGGAGCTTGACAGGATGTTTGATGCTAAGAAGAAGATTTTTGAGGATATGATTGCTGCTCTGGAACGTGAGGAAGATCCTGTAGCTGTGGATACCAATGCTGAAAATATGGCAGGTGATGTTGCAGTTGATACTGAGGAAGGAACTGGTGTGGGTGATGACAAAGGTGGTGATGATGTTGAGACCAGTGCTGAAACATCTGGTGGTGATACAGATGAGGGAGAAGGAACTGCTAGCAGCTCTGAAGACTGATTCTACTGATTTGTTCTTAGCTCTTGTGTTTTTTTTTATGTTGTTATGTTTCTATTATGACTGTCTTCTCATGGGCGCTGCCCTGAATATTTGAGCACTCTTGTGCTATGCTGATCTGTAATAATCTACTCGTATGTCCTTATGGTACTGTTTGATATTTTGCCTGAAGATAATTTGTCAACTTTTGTGGCTAAAAAGGGGGAGTAATAGTGTTAGTATGTGCATGTTCTCTGATGTGTGATGTGGAATCAGATGTTGAAGCATTCTGCTGCTATGTGTAGTAGTAGTTTATAATGCATGTATGAGTAGCTATGTATGTGATGTATGTTTGAGGGGGAGTAGTATGACAATATGTTCAGGGGGAGCAAAATTGTTTTTGAAAAAGATCTTGTTCATGTTTGCTCTGATTCTGATGTTGAGGGGGAGCAAGTTTGCTGTGATCCATGCATGTGCTTATGTTCTGATAAATGTTGAAACATCCAGTTACTGGGAATTTATTTTTCCTAAGTGGCTGAGTTTGTGTGAGAGACCATTTCTCTCTTTTGGCTTATCCTGTGAGGCTAGTTGTGTTCACTATTCCGCTGTTGTATGCCTCTGATATTTCTGAGTGATACTGTATTTTCTTATCTACAATTTTTCTTGAGGAGCTCAAATGATTAATTTGCTTTGAAGAAATGATGTTCTGTTTCATATGTTGTGTGTTCATGTTGATCTGTGAAAATTACATCACTGTGTATCTCTCTGAAATGGTTGAAGTAATCTCAGATTGTTTTAGCCAAAAAATTTGCCAAAGGGGGAGATTGTTGGATATTTGAATTGGCCTCATTTTGCTAAAACAAATATACAAGCAAGATGTTGGACCAAATGTTTCAACATTGGTACAACCAGTGTCCAAATGATTTGCGCGCGTGTTTAAATAAGGAAAGCGCGTTTTTTAAAAGGAAACCACGTTTTATTCTTGTGCGCCAAGGAGTATACTTTTGTAAAGAATCAGCGATGAGATATTTTCCTAAAGATGTTCTCACATTTTAGGAAACTTTATGTATGGTTCTGATTCTTGATTAATGTGTGTTCTAAGCCCAAACTGGAGTTCAGCCCGTTTCTGCTTGGAGTATATATATGAAGAACGAAAAACCCAGTAGGGTTATCAAAGCCGTCATCGAAGAATAGCATTCTAGGGTTTTGTGTATTGTTCTATTTTTTGAGCCTTTCTTGTGGATTCAATAACACAAGTTAAGGACTGATTTTGTTGTGTGTGTTACTTACTCCTAAGCTTCTAAGTACGGAGTTAACTTGTTGTTTTGAAGTGTGTCTTCGCAAACATTATTGTGTTAATGTAATCACTGTGCGTGATAGTTGGAGGTGAGATGGGATCTCATACTTAGGAGTTCTTAAGTAGAAGTTGCACAAGTAGGTGTCTAGGATATAAGTTGTAAACGGGGCGTTTACTGAGGGCTTAGATCTAGCACTACATTAGTGGATTTCCTTCCTGGATTGGTATCCCCCAGAGAAGGTTCGTTTATGCCGAACTGGGTTAACAAATCATTTGTGTTTTTACTGTTTTCTGTCATTTAAATTATATTTCCTGCTGCTTCGTATAAGGTTGGAACATTGATTTCAACACTGAGTTCACAGAAGTGTTGGAACATTGTATTCAACATTAGTTCCTGGGCGTGCCAGATTTCATACCTGATTCAGGATGTCTTGGTCAGAGTCATAACTTGAATGTTCAGACTCTGAGTCCACTTCAGACTCTGCTGCTGCTTCAGGTCTTGCTTGCACTTCAGGTCTTGATCTCCTTGGTAGCTTGACTTTCTTTTCTTCTTCAGAAAGTTTGTCCAGCTCTTCCTAGGTTGTCAATTTCTTCTTGCTAGCTATCTCTCCTCCATTCTTCTTGAATTCAGACCAACTTTGAAATTTCTTGGAGAAATTATCAAAGTATTCTTCATCAGATTCTTCCTTAATATCTTTAAGCTTCATTGCTTGCTTCCCTTTTCTGGCTGTTTCCTTGTCTCTTGCTCTTGAAGTACAAACATCAGATGTTGATGTAGATACTTGCTTGTTGCTCAGATCTTCATTCATATTAAGTCCATCTTCCATTCCTTTAATGAGATAAGCAACAAGTTGATGAATCTTCTGCTTCCAATCATTCACTCCATTAAATTTTTGAGCCATAGTGTTTTTCTCCTTTGGATCTTGACTGTCTCACGGTTAAGTGATTTACCAACAGAACCGGAGTTCTGATACCAATTGAAGGTGCGTGGAGAAAACACAAGAAGGGGGGAGGGGGGGGGGGGGGGGGGGGGGTTGAATTGTGTTTTAGATATTTAAAAACTTTTCAAGATATTTAAATCTATCAGAGTCTTTAAGCACAGGGGAATAGTTTACACAATCAACTTAAGGCTAAGTGAATGATGAAGGAGTAAATCAGAGAGTGGGAGAGAGAAAGAGACACAACAATTTATACTGATTCCCCTCACAAATTGAGAGTACTCCAGTCCCCTTGTACTTACAAGAGATTTCACTATAATCACTAAGATTACAATTCAGATGCTCAAGCACACAAGCATGAGACTTCCTTGCTCTAGGTCACACAAGACAGAGAGAC
This sequence comes from Trifolium subterraneum, assembly GCA_951799995.1. Taxonomy (NCBI): domain Eukaryota; kingdom Viridiplantae; phylum Streptophyta; class Magnoliopsida; order Fabales; family Fabaceae; genus Trifolium; species Trifolium subterraneum. The sequence continues at coordinate 24,366,996 of OX637462.1, forward strand.
TTTCTTGCTCTAGGTCACACAAGACAGAGAGACTTCCTTGCTCTAGGTCACACAAGACAGAGAGACTTCCTTGCTCTAATCACACAAGATCAGAGACTTCCTTGCTTAAGCACACATGCTTAAGACTTCCTTGCTCAAGTCCCACAAGACAAGAGACTTCCTTGCTTCTACACTAAGCAGAAGACTTCCTTGCTCTAATCACTAAGATTGAGACTTATCAATTACTCACGCAGGAGTAATACTAACTTCTAAGCTTAAACTTATTACAAGATAATAACTTCAGAGGCTTGAGCTAGTTTCTATTCTCACTTCATTTGAGAGATGTTTTCTATTACAATTCAGATTCTCACTTTATTCTGAGAGATGTTTTCTAATGAAGTTCGTTAGTCATCAATTCTTTCTTTTGCATATTTATATGAGTTGAGAAAGACATTGAGACGTTGGAGAAATTCCCGTTGTAAAATGGACAGCTGTAGCCTTTGAATATCCGTTGAGTAAAGCCACGTCTTCTTTGCAGTTAAGCTTTACCTTTACTGTTTGTCCAAAATACAGTAATAAGGTACAACTAGCTCCTAGAGAGAGTAGGATCACATCCTTTGTGACCGTTGTAATTAGTTGTCCTTAGAACAAATCATCAAGCTTGATAAGAGTAGTTGATGTAGCCCTTCTGATGACTAGGGGAATTCCTTTGCTTCTGATGAACCTTTGATAACTTGGAGTCTGATTGGTCTTGAATCAATGACCTCTGATAGTCCTTCGTATTCCAGCTTCTGAACGTCTTCATCTTCTGAATAACTCATGACTAGCAGATAGCTTCTGAACTCTTGTAGGCATCTGAACATCTTTGAGCTTCTGAACTTCTCTGAGCTTCTGAACTCTTGCAGACATTCTGATCCTATTTGAGCTTCTGATCTTGTTTAGCTTCTGACCACGTTTTAGCTTCTGAACTCTTTCAGAGTGTAATGATTCAGACTTCCATAGGTTTCATCAGAGTCTAAATCAAGTGTGCTCTTGATATAACATTGGATTCTCCTGCACACTTAATTTAAACATTAGTAACATCAATTGTCCATTTAATACCTTGTTATCATCAAAACTTAAGGGTGTGTATTAAAACACATTTTGTTCCAACACTAACATATTTATAAATTTCCACTAACAACTATAGTGATTTAGAGCACTATTAGGAAGCATCTAGAGAGGCTAGGAAGAAACTAAAGGTTATCTAAGAACTCACTCAATACAAAAAACGAAAATTGCATTAAAACTAAAGAAAATTGGATTTCAGCCTCATGAATGCTTCTTATCATGTGAATTTAGCATCATCCGATTTATGTCTTCAACTTGAATAATTCTCTTGACTAATAGAAATAAGAACGGTAAGCTGCCAAAACATTTTAGTAAATTTTTTTATAAGTTTCTTTCCAGATGTTTAGGGAACCCATGATCTTGTCAACTTCTTTACTTATGATTTTTAATTTATATTATTTTTTATAATATTTTTAAGATTTGTTCTTTATTTAAAGATATAGTTTGAAAATATAATTTATATTACAATTTAAATCTATATATAAAATAACAATTTCGTCGATATGTCCTAGTTCAACTAGCAAAGAACGCCGAAATTGTTAGGCTAAATGTCATGACAATTTTTGCAAAATATATTTCATATAATTTCCGCAAATTGTACTAACACAAAAGCTTAAATATAAAATAATATAGATATAGATGTCGAGAAAAAATTTTTGGAGCAAATATAAATGTCTTGATTTATCCTGTAATTCATTTTATGTTTTTTTTTTTTTTCAAATAAACATGATTTCAGTACAATAGTGAAATTAAAGGACTCACATAAGCAAGTAACAAAACAAGGGGCTTATTAGCAAACCCGTGATGTTTAGAACATTTGGACCATGGATCCCCATATTTAGAAACGAGAATTTCTTCTAGCACCTACGGAATCTAACATGCACCCATACTGCGTGAATGAATTCTCTTGTTCTGCCATGTTTGTCCAAACTTGATGTATGAGTTGCATATATTTCTTAAGTCTCAGAGGAAGGGCTTTATTTTGAGTGTCTACAAAATCATCTATGGAGTTGGTAAATATAGTATTTATGATGAGTTATTAACCGGAAATTTTTTATATAAAATTGTTGGTGGAGTAAGTTGATCTCTTCTTATAGGTCTCCATATATAAAATTGTTGTGACAAATGTGAGTGAGTTATGTCTTACATTCCTTAGAAAAGTGAATGTCGAACACTGTATAAGTGAAATGACCCATAAACCTAACACCTTAAAATTTTGGGAAAGAGTATAGTGTTCGATTCACTTGTAGAGTTATTCTTAAATCAATGTGAATGATTCAATTACTACCTCTCGTGACCCAATAATAATGGAGGATCCATTAATACCGATTCCAATCTTTTTAGCTAACACCTTTACGGCAAGCTTATAATAATATCCAAATAGTGAGCTAGTTTAGCTTCTTTAAAAAAAAAATATCCAAATAGTGAGACTGTGATCTATAATCTTTTTTTTTTACGCAATGATCTATACTCCTTGATAGCATAAAATAACACATAGATTGTAAATAAGTAGATATTCAAATAGCGAGATGTATACACGATTAAGATATATACTTTTTCCTGTCATAATTATAAATAACATTTCATTTTTCAGATGCATTGAATACCTGTTATATAATCTATATATTATAGGTAAGATACATCAATTATTCAATAAATTTAAAAGTGAAGTTTTACTTATAATTATTGCCGAAAAAATATGAGGTTAATTTGACATTCATTTATGTGATTTCTTATATATCAATGCATCAAAGGTTATATTTTCACCAATTGGCTGCAAGCTTTTGCTTTAATTAAGTCTAACTTACATATTTTAGTGTCATTTAGAGTAAGAAATCTTACATATACTTTTTACTAATATCAGAGATATAAATTGATTAGTAATTGGTAATTTATTTGTGTAATTAAGTCTATATTTTATTTTATATGGTGGGTAACAATGTAGTAAGACGAAACCACTGTGCCACTTTATATAAATTATGAAAATTTAAAAGGGGTGTATTGGATTGAGATTTCGAGAGATTATTTTGACAAAAAAAGTCTTGAAGATTTTAAATGACTTCGTGAGATTATATTGATTTTATGAGATTTTAAGAGATTTTTTTCAAAAGATTTTTTACAATCAAGATTTTTAACACATGATTTGAATGGATTTTGAGCGATTTCTTGCAAAAATCGTATTTGATAAGCAAGTGAAGAAAGAAAAGAAGAAGAAAAATTCTGGTACAGTGATGATGAACTTTGAAAGGAAAAAAGTCTTTGAGAGTTTGAAAAAGTCTCAACGTTTTTGGTGAAATTGTTGGAAGAGTCTCACAAGTGTATTTTTAACTAAAAAGTCTCACGAAATCCACTACATGAAAGAATCCACCAAAATCTGTTGACTTTTGAATACCAAGTGACATTTTATAAGTCTTGAGAAATCTCAATCGAATAACAGCAGATTTCGTTGCCCTGAAAAAAAATCTTAATTGTCTTAATTGAATACCACAAGATTTGATTTGATTTTATAAAAGTCTTGATTGAATACCAATAAAATTTTTTAACATAAAAAAGTCTTTTAAAATCTATTAAAATCACAATCTAATACCTTCCCTAAAACTATTTCACATGCATATCAAAAGCCGCAATATGTGTCGAAACAATTGTGATGACTATAATTACAACGAGTGCAACCGCCTATGAACAATTTGCTACCACAATTTAAAACTATGATCTAGAAAAATAATAACATTAACAACTATTTACTAATTTTGATCGCTAAAAAGAACCATAATTCGGAAATATAATAATTAATTAACCAGTCATATGTATGTAAGTAATATAATTACACAAATGTAATACTAACTAGTGAGAAGTAATACAATACAAAACCCCTTGTAATAAATAATTGGCTTAAATATGAAAACAGTTCCTGCAATTATGGCTTGTTTTGATTTTAGTCCCTCCAAAAAAAAAGTTTGATTTTAGTCCCTACAAAATTTCAAAAGTCTTAAAATAGTCCCTGGGCAAAATTTTTTGATGACATGTCTCATTTTCTATGATTTGGCAGATGCTGCTTAGGATTTATCGATGACATGTCCCATTTTCGATGATGCATATTAATACATTGATTTTTCATTTAATTTTTAAATTAAAATTAAGTTTACCATTTTTCAAAAAACAAATTAAAATTAAAAAAATAAAAGAAAAGTTAAAAGCGAAAAATAGAAAAAGGGGATGAATTAGCAATTAGGGTTTAATTTGTTTGTACGCGATTCAGTGAGGAGCATTTTTGTTCAACATCAACTAAATCTCCAACTTTAGCATTTCTGTCCCATGAATTAGCAATTACCTTTTTTTCCTCTGCAATTTAGGATCACTGAAGCTCCAACTTTTTGAGGTTGAACTATTTTTTTATTTTCCTTTCTTGAACTTAGCATCGTTGTTCAACTGGGTTTGTGTTGGATGAACAAAGGAAACATAAGATAAGAGGCACTGTAGCAATGTAGATCTTGCATGCCATAGACGTTACAAGCTCCATTTTCAGGTGCAGGTTTCAATTTGATTCCTTCCAGCATCGTACGACTTGAATCTGAAATCTTCCATTATTTGTTTTTATTAGTGCGTTGGAGATGTTATTTTTCCCTTCTAACCTTTATTTTTTTAATTTTAATTTGTTTTTTAGAAAAAGGGAAAACTTAATTTTAAATTAAAAATTAAATGAAAAATCAATGTATTAATCCACGTCATAAAAATTGGACCATGTCATCAATAAATCCTAGTCAGCATATGCCAAATCATTAAAAATGCGACATGTCATTAAAAAATCTAGCTCAGGGACTATTTTAAAACTTTTGAGATTTTGTAGGGACTAAAATCAAAACATGTCATAATTGCAGGGACTATTTTCATATTTAAGCCTAAATAATTTTATTGAATGGCTATTATAGGATTGTACGATGATATGACCAAGACATTCACGTTTTGTGTTTTGTCTACATGCTCAAATCCAACATATAAAATTTAAATAAAACCACACACGTACCCATCTAATACTTTATTGTCACTATTATCAATCAATTTTCCCTAACAAAATTTATTTTTCAATACCCTCTTTCTCCCAAATGTATGAAACATTGATCTCATACAAATTATAATTTAATAAAACAAAATCTTCTAACATAATATAATAATAATCTCATAATTAATCTAAGTAACCATTAGAAGGAAATCAATGAAGTAAGCCAGAAGATAAAGCCATGAGTAGAATTGCAGCCTCTTTGTCATCTTGAGGGAAAACTTGATAGGAAGCCAAATTTTTGCTTAAGCTTGTTATTAAATCTTCAAAACGTGTACCCTTGTTTCCAATTTTACCCTTGCTTTCCAAATGTGGTGCACATTGATCAATTTTTGACCTTTTCCTTTTAATTTGCAACTTCTTTCCCTTCATATTAGGTTTCTCAGCCACCACAAGAGTTTCACCATTTGCAGATGCTGCCGCTGCAAGGGCGCGTCGCGCTTTTCTTTGTCGAATACCGCAGGCATTGCATAGTGACTGTTACAACATTTTTTATCAACATTTAGTTTATATTATGACATGATTCAATTTTTTCAAATAAGTTCTACTCATCACACACATTGGTAATGCCAAATTGTAATGATAACGAGATCCTAGTATAGGCAATAAAAGTGCTTAATTAATTAGTTCCTAATCGACTCACACATTTTTTGTATAAGGTAAGAGCATCTATACTTGAACACGCTCTTCCTATACCTATATTACTATATAGTCTACTCACACATGGTTTTCTCTAAGGTCGCGACATCAAGACCATTGTTATTGAAGTTGTATTAATTGACTGTGATTCTTTGCAATATCAAACCTCTGATCCGATGGTTATAACCACAAATTTTGAACATATGATTAAAAATCATTGTTTGCAATCAATCGATACCACAAATTGTTACGTTATATTGTTGTTAATATAGAAAAACTATAGTCACAAAAGACACCACATATTACGGTCCTGATCCGATGGTAGACCTTATATACGACTTATTTTACAACAAATTTCATTTGATTATTATTAGATTAGATATAATAACATAAGTTTTCTTATTAGTAATAAAAAAAATTGGATTAATGTGCTATACCAAATTAACTCAAAATCCATCTTTAAACATTATCTAAAAAGTTCATATTAAAAGCACTATGTAAGAATTAAATTATTTATATCATGAAAGAAATAATAATGTCACAAAATAATGAATCCGTGAGCAATATGTACCTTAGGACCTGTTGGTCCACTTCTCCAGAGAGGGGTCTTAGTTGTGTGGCAATCACTACAAACCCTAATAGTGATATTGTTGTTTGAAGAATTGTTGTTGCTACTATTATCAAATCCTAATAGCTTTTCTTTTTCAAACTTGTTCTTAGAACTCCTTTGATCTTCCAACATTTTATGAATAATTCTCTTCTTTGATGGCATCCATTTCAATGAAGTACTATCCTCAGCTTTATAATCTTCATTAACATCTTTCTTCATTTCTTGATGATCCCATGATCCACTAGAAGGAACAAATTTCTCAACCTAAAATATCACAATCAAATGCTTGATCAATTCTTTTTTTAAAAACCACAAAGACAAATTTCTACATATATAATACATTAAAGCATAGATTCCAATTTTTTAAAGGGTAGCACTTTGATATATAATTTTTTTTCAATGGTGGCAATTTGAAAAATAAATAAATAAAAAACCCTCCAATCTATTAAAAAATTAATTATTAAAAAGAAGAAAAAAAAGGATTAAACTCGAGATGTCTTTCTTAAATTCCTTCGGTATCTCAATCCGTTAATACTGGGTTACACCTTGATATACTCTGATTTATATACATATAAAACTTAACAATAAAACTCAAACTTATGGTACATGATCAAATTGGTTAGAGCAAATATATAATTATATATGATAATAATTAAAAAATAAAATAAAAAAGGGTGCTACTTATTTTTTTTAATACATGACATATAATAAATATGATACCTCTAAATGATCATCACTTTGTATGTGGTTTGGTTCCAAAGAATAAGATCTTCCATGATCTTGATTTTGGTTGAAGAGTATGGAATAAGAAGATGAAGAAGAAGAGGGATGATTGTGATCTAATTCATTATTAAGATCAAAAGAAGACATAGGAGAAGAAGATAGTGAATAACGATAAGTTGGTGTCATGGACAAATACAGGTAACACACAAATCGAGAGAGAAAAGGGAGAGACAAAGGTGTGACTGTAGACTGAGTGTATATATATAGAGCTGCTAACAGTTGTTTACAGTACCTTTTGTTCGGTAAATAAATTCAGGTTGAATAAGGGTTATTGGGAAGAAAGAAAACGGAATCCGATTTGGTGTAGTTACTGTGTGACGCAGTAATGCATCTAGATCATCTGATCAAGCATTGACAATTAAATCTTTTAGTAGTTAATTTTTCTATATTTAATTTTAGACATTCGTTTACAAATTAACGGTCGAGATTTAAAACAGCATGAAATCGCTTGATTTCTCTATAGTAGGTAATCCAAATCACAAAAAAATATATTTTTTCTTACAATTAAATGACACATTTGACTATTACACCTATATTTTAGGTAAGGTTGATTATCGCATGTATGCCAACTCGTAATTTTAAATTATTTTTTTGGTCAAATTAATTATTAATATCTTTAAATGTTTATTAATAAAAATTACAAAATTTAAATTAAGGGTTAAAAGAGTTGAGGATTACCATATTAATTATAAAAACTTAAGTCCACATTTTGACCGGATTCATATCACACGACCAAATAAATTTTTACAATTTTAAATTTGATCGACTTCAAACTTTTTTCTTTAGATATTTTTTTTTAATTTCCATATTATAGGTACAAATTTTTTACTGCCACTTAACGTAAATTAGGTCATGGAAGTTTGTGGGACATAAACTTTATAAAGTGAATTATTTCCTTCCTATCACAAATTTATTTCCATATGTAAATTTTCATTGAAAAAACTTCGGGCACACGTAAGGACATATATATGGTGAGTTCTCCATACCAATTAATTACTCAAATTTTCACCATAAACAATGTCATATATCAATTATCAAACTCACAACCATTAAATTATAGTAAAAAAACAATCGTAAACTTAACTCAGTTGACATGAATATTGCATTATATATGTAGTGAGTTAGAGTTTGAACTCCGTTCATCCCATTTATCCACCTTAAGAATAAAATTTCTAACCACTAAATTACTTGACAAAAAAATTAGAATTCGTTTGCCGCACATGATAAGAGACAGGATATGGTAATTGTATCATATCTTGTCTCAATCCAATGTTTGGTTGGTCAGCATTATATAATAAATTAATCCTGAAACTTATCATATCATGTCTCTTTAGTTAAAAAGTTTATCCTGAATTTGAATTAAGTTACTAATAGGATAGGATAAAAAATAATTTACTGATTTATACTATAAAATATATTTTAAAATAAAAACGAAAGTAAATAAAATATAAAAAATAAAATGATTTATTTTTAAATATATACATGATTTTCTCACAAGGTAATTTTATAATTTAAATGATTTTAAAAATAAAAATTCTACTAAGATTACAATATTATAAAAAAGTAAAATAATTATTTAAAAATGGCAAAATAGGTATATTAATTTAAATTTTATAACAAATTAAATATAATTCTCTTGCAAATTATAGTTTTATTATTTACTATCATATATTTATTTAGCTTATCTAACATATATAATTGATTTAACTATTTGAATATGATTTATATAAAATTTTAACTTGTTTATTTGCTCATTATTTTTATTTAAAATTATATAAAAAAATTAATTTTTTATTTTTTTGATCTGTAACCAATTTAATATTTATACTCTATGTGAAGCATTATTAAGTGGTCCACACGAGTCCACACCATAAAGAGAGATTACAGCCTAAAACATTCACGTGAGTTCCTTCGAGACACCTAAAGAAGACAAATTAAAAAGACAAAACGATTCAGGAGAGTGTGGAATGCTACTACTCAAGGCCCCATACGTATGACAATTTCAAACCTTATTTGTTGATAGATATTTTTACCATAACGACATCACCACATTGCATATTTTGCATATATTATATATGATATGATCTACTTCTAATTTCTAAGTTCTGACCCTAGTTTTGTAAACACAAAAAATATATTATAATTCTAGCTAATTGAAACAAAGGAACGGTGGAAGAGATTGAATTTGATTGTAACCACATATGACAAAGATAATGTACACATCTAAAACCAATAATTTTGTCACAAGATTAATCTTTGTCATCTTGCATGTGGGTCATATTCTTTTCCACCATATATAATACTAGTTTTCATATAAATTTATTTTTTTCAAAAAGGTTTAATCGGATATATATGTAGAAGCTACATTTGAATAGAGGGAAAGTCAAGAAAAAAGAGGGAAAATGTTTAAATTATATTTTTTGATTGGTTAAGAGAATGTAACTTATAAAAGGAGGGAAGATAATCCCCCTCTTTGTATTCGTTCACTTTTTAATTAAGAGAAAATATTTAAGTACACACAACTTTCTTTGCTCTTAGGGCCGACCTTAACATAAGACAGTCTAAACCCTAGTTTTAGATCTTAAAAAAAATCAATTTTCTAAAGCTCATGAGGCTTCAAAATTATTTTTACGTATGATATACGGGCCTCGTTTCTAAAATTATTCAAAATTAATTTTGTCTATGGTTATTTTTTCTTATTTTATTAGTTTTATTTGTTGTGGTTTGCGGAGAACCATACAATTCTTTACTAGTGTTATAGTATACTCTACTTGTTATATTTTTATAGAGTTTTTATTTTAATAAAAAAGAAATCATCTACACTATGATTGTAATTATAGTATACAGAGTAGTTTTTGGCCAGACTATTATTATTTATGTAATAAATTTGCTCTTAAAATAAAATAGTTTTCTAACTTAAATTTAATAATATATCATGTGAATATCGGTTTTAAAATTTAATTATATTTTGATAATATTGATAATTTCAAATAGAATCAAGCAAATTAAATTAACGTTACAATTATGTAATAGAGAACATCAGAAATTAGTGAATTTCTACCATTTTTGCTCTGGATATTCATTTTCCCTATGCATCCAACATCGGTTATACTGTTACATGCAAATATAATTTTTATGTTGACCAAATCATCTAACTCATAGAACCAAGTCCTCTTTCCACTCGTGTGTTTTGATCAACCTGTGTCTAGGTACCATTGATCCTCATCATCTTCTTCTTTAATGGTTTCCATTAACACAACTCCCTCTGAGTCATAACCTTCATTGTCATGCACAAAATGTTCTTCATCAAATCTTTCTCTCGGTACTTTCTTAGACGTGCATTCAACTGCAAAGTGACCCTACTTTTAACAGTTATAACATTGAATTTCTTTCTTGTTAAACCTTTTCTTTTAGCCATTGTTATTGTTACCATCTTTGTCTTGTTGATTTGAATCTTGATTTTTCTAGTCCCTTCATTTGATTTCGGATTCTTTCATTTACTTTTCTTCAACATTCCTTTCTCGTGATACTTAGCTTGTAACGATTGATCAATTGCATCTTCATTTGACTTTATCCTTAATCTTGCTCCTTTCTCATCGTACTTGGTTTTATAAATCTGTTTTACTCCAATAGCCTTTACTCCATGTGGTAAGGCAACAAGTTCCCAAGTGTCATTGGATTGAATGGACTTGATTTCAGAATCTATTGCCTTCTTCCATGAATCAAGACATGACAGCTTCTTCAAATGAGCACACTACATAGTTAAACTTCGGTGTCATTGATCTAAGAATTTTTTCTACAATAACCGTTGAAAGTGCCTTAAAATATCGGTAACAAGAAAGTTAGAAAATCCTTGAAGATTTTTTGGAAAAATATATTTGGAGATTTTTTCTGAAAAAATCTTTGGAGATATTTTGTGGAAAAAAATCTTTTCATGAAGGACACTCTGACTTGGATTTGTTTTATTTTAAAATAGATTTGTTACTAATTTTTGGCATATATTTTTCTATAAATAGGGAGCACTTTATTCATAGAAAAATTGAGAGAGAGGTTGTTGTTTCTCCTTGGGTAGACTAGGTCAAGTGAGTCTTTTGGTCACGGGAAGAGATTCGGGATTTAGGTAGAATTAGGGTTGCTAATTCCTTGTACCAATTGTGGGAACTTCATGTAAAGTGATACTCATTGATTCTAGTAGAACGGAGGGGCCGCTCTGTCCCCCAGAGTAGGTAATTCCGAACTGGGTAAACAAAGATTGTGTCTTTCTCTCTTATTTTTGATTTATCTACTTGATTACGGATTATTTCCATCGTCTCTATATATTCTTTGATTTTGGTTGTTTGTTTCAATTGCTCCACACATCAAGTTCTTTTATTGGTGTGAGTTTATCGTCGAATTCACAACAATTGGCGCCCACCATGGGGCAAGGATCAATCGTGATAATCAAGTACCATGGGTTCAAAGTTTGATATTGAGAAGTTCACCGGGACTAACGACTTCGGGTTATGGAAGGTGAAGATGAGGGCTGTTTTAGTCCATAACAAGTGTGTTGAGGCTTTGTGCCTCGGAGACAATGTGTTGAGAGAAGTCGCAAAGGAGAGGTCTTGCTTATCACAAGGGGATGGTTGGTGTACTTTGGTGGAAACTCAGTTTGAGGTGGAGTCTTCCAATAGTGGTAGACAATCAACATTGACTTTCAGGTATCTAATCGAAGATAGGGAGGAGAGTGGTTGTGTTGAGCCAAAGGGGAACCATGGAGGCCTTGTGGGATACGTTTCAATTGTGGCTGAAGAAGTGCAAGACCTTGAGAGGATCTTCAGGGAGGCAATTGAAACCAACCTTGATCAAACTTTGGAACTTATAGGACTGCTGGAGGTAGTCGGGTGCAAGGGGAGTTCGATGTTGCAGCCTGTGGAACTGCCTAAAATTCCAAGGTGGGTTCGGAGCCAAGCAATACTTCGAGAGGACGGAGGGCACTCCGAGGGTCGAAGGGTGGTGAAGCTTGATGAGCTATCCAAAAAGGTCGGTGATAGCGGGGCTCAAGCGTTTCTTCAGGAGGGTACGAAAGTAATTATTCTAGAGTCTGAAGAGGAGGCAGTGAATCTTGTGGCTACCAAAAATCCTATGGTAGTGGGAGGCAAGATCTTCATGAGAGCGGAAGGCATTCCGAGGGATGAAGGGAAGGAGGTAATGCTTGCGGGAAGCAAGTGGAGGCTAGTGCCTAGGTCAAGGTTCAAGTGGGACTTGGACTTGGCCGGTGATCTTGAATAGAAGATTCAAGATGGAGAGAGCAGCACGGTGGTTGAGTGGATCACCATCGATTTGAAGGCAAGGGGGAGAATTGTTGAAAGTGCCTTAAAATTAGGGGTGATCGTATCCGAACGGAACCAAAAGTAAAACCGCAAAACCGAACCAATCCAAACCGAAACCGCATTTAGTATAAACCGCACGGATCATGTTTCTTTTAAACCGCATGGTTTGGTTTGGTTTGCGGTTTTCATTTCATAAAACCGAACCAAACCGCAATACTTAATTTAACTCTATCAACTAGTAGCAATCAACTTATTATCTAGTCAACTTAGCAAACTCAACATAACTGAGTTCATAAAACAGTAAGATGTACAAACATATAATTTCATGCGATACAAAACTATATTGTTGGTATTAAAAATAAGTTCTTATGTATATGCAATTTCTATATATGCATATTATATCATATAAACAATAAAATAAATTAAAATTTTCTATGTTTATTTTGTAACAAGTTGGTAATATTGTAATATTTTTTATATCGCGGTAAACCGCCGCCACCGAACCGATCCTAACCGCATTTGTTTGGTTTGGTTTGGTTTGGATGACATTTTAAAAATCAACCGAACCAAACCGAACCGCATGCTTTTTTATCTCGCGGTTATGATGACTTTTTGGCTCATAACCAAACCAAACCGCAACGCGAACATCCCTACTTAAAATATCGGTAACCAGAAAGTTAGAAAATCCTTGAAGATTTTTTGGAAAAATATATTTGGAGATTTTTTCTGAAAAAATTTTGGAGATATTTTATGGAAAAAAATATTTTCTTGAAGGAAACTTTGACTTGGATTTGTTTTATTTTAAAATAGATTTGTTACAAATTTTTGGCATATATTTTTCTATAAATAAAGAGAACTTTATTCATAGAAAAATTGAGAGAGAGGTTGTTGTTTCTCCTTGGATAGACTAGGTCAAGTGAGTCTCTTGGTCACGGGAAGAGATTCGAGATTTGGGTAGAATTAGGGTTGCTAATTCATTGTACCAATTGTGGGAATTTCTAAAGTGATACTCATTGATTCTAGTAGAACGGAGGGGCTGCTCTGTCCCCCAGAGTAGGTAATCCGAACTGGGTAAACAAAGATTGTGTCTTTCTATCTTGTTTTTGATTTATCTACTTGATTACGGATTCTTTCCATCGTCTCTATATATTCTTTGATTTTGGTTGCTTGTTTCAATTGCTCTACACATCAAGTTCTTTTATTGGTGTGAGTTTATCGTCGAATTCACAACAATTGGAGCCCACCGTGGGGCAAGGATCAATCGTGATAATCAAGTACCATGGGTTCAAAGTTTGATATTGAGAAGTTCACCGGGACTAACGACTTCGGGTTATGGAAGGTGAAGATGAGGGCTGTTTTAGTCCATAACAATTGTGTTGAGGCTTTGTGCCTCGGAGACAATGTGTTGAGAGAAGTCGCAAAGGAGAGGTCTTGCTTATCACAAGGGGATGGTTGGTGTACTTTGGTGGAAACTCAGTTTGAGGTGGAGTCTTCCAATAGTGGTAGACAATCAACATTGACTTTCAGGTATCTAATCGGAGATAGGGAGGAGAGTGGTTGTGTTGAGCCAAAGGGGAACCATGGAGGCCTTGTGGGATACGTTTCAATTGTGGCTGAAGAAGTGCAAGACTTTGAGAGGATCTTCAGGGAGGCAATTGAAAGCAACCTTGATCAAACTTTGGAACTTGTAGGACTGCTGGAGGTAGTCGGGTGCAAGGGGAGTTCGATGTTGCAGCCTGTGGAACTGCCTAAAATTCCAAGGTGGGTTCGGAGCCAAGCAATACTTCGAGAGGACGGAGGGCACTCCGAGGGTCGAAGGGTGGTGAAGCTTGATGAGCTATCCAAAAAGGTCGGTGATAGCGGGGCTCAAGCGTTTCTTCAGGAGGGTACGAAAGTAATTACTCTAGAGTCTGAAGAGGAGGCGGTGAATCTTATGGCTACCAAAAATCCTATGGTAGTGGGAGGCAAGATCTTCATGAGAGTGGAAGGTATTCCGAGGGATGAAGGGAAAGAGGTAATGCTTGCGGGAAGCAAGTGGAGGCTAGTGCCTAGGTCAAGGTTCAAGTGGGACTTGGACTTGGCCGGTGATCTTGAATAGAAGATTCAAGATGGAGAGAGCAGCACGGTGGTTGAGTGGATCACCATCGATTTGAAGGCAAGGTGGAGAATTGTTGAAAGTGCCTTAAAATATCGGTAACCAGAAAGTTAGAAAATCCTTGAAGATTTTTTGGAAAAATATATTTGGAGATTTTTTCTGAAAAAATCTTCGGAGATATTTTGTGGAAAAAAATATTTTCTTGAAGGAAACTCTGACTTGGATTTGTTTTATTTTAAAATAGATTTGTTACAAATTTTTGGCATATATTTTTCTATATATAGGGAGCACTTTATTCATAGAAAAATTGAGAGAGAGGTTGTTGTTTCTCCTTGGATAGACTAGGTCAAGTGAGTCTCTTGGTCACGGGAAGAGATTCGAGATTTGGGTAGAATTAGGGTTGCTAATTCATTGTACCAATTGTGGGAATTTCTAAAGTGATACTCATTGATTCTAGTAGAACGGAGGGGCTGCTCTGTCCCCCAGAGTAGGTAATCCGAACTGGGTAAACAAAGATTGTGTCTTTCTATCTTGTTTTTGATTTGTCTACTTGATTACGGATTCTTTCCATTGTCTCTATATATTCTTTGATTTTGGTTGCTTGTTTCAATTGCTCTACACATCAAGTTCTTTTATTGGTGTGAGTTTATCGTCGAATTCACAACAATAACAACCTGATCCATTCTTTCACCTTGTGCAGCCATGCGATTTGCTATCGCTAGAGTTCTTGCAAAGTATTCAGTGACCGTTTCACCCTCCCCCATTGCAAGAAACTCAAATTCTCTTCTTAGAGCTTGTAAATGAGCACGCTTTACCTTCGACGATCCTTGAAACTTGCGTTTCATAGCATCCCAAATATCTTTCGATGTATCACGCACCAGGATCGTCTCAATAATTGATCTATCAATTGATTGAAACAGGTAGTTCCTGACCTTCAAATCAAGGAGGCGACTCTCATCAGCAAATCGGCGTTGCTCTGTCATTGCATTCTCCGGAGCTACGACAACTCCCGTTTCAACCAATGACCAGAATTCTTTCGAATGGAGCTAATTCTCCATAAGCATTGACCAATGCTCGTAGTAGCCGTCAAACATCGAAATAGCAGGTTGAGCGAACGTGTTTGATTCTGCCATGATTGGAAAGTGAAAGAGGAAAAAAAATGAAGAAGATTGATCGGTGAAAGGTGTGAGAAAGACAACGGTACCACCGTAACTGCCACCGGTAATGGAAAAAACGATACAATTGGGACACGTATTTTGTTTTGGATCTAGGCTCTAAGATACCACTTGTTAAAGCACAGAGTGATTCTTCTCATTAATCACAAACAAGTAACATGCCTTTTATAGGCTACAAACAACAAATGGGATTTTTGTCATAAGTCCAATAAGCCCAATAGTAAAATACACCTAACAACCTTCACAAAGCTTGCAATCAAAACTTTCTTTAACTTTTCATCACCATCATAGTTTCTAGCCAACGTATCCCAAGCATATTTTGCACTGTCACAATGCACGATCATCTCAAAGATATCAAGATCATGACACTGAAATATGTTGATCAAATCCTTTCCATCTTTCTTCTTTGAATTTTTGTGCCCAACAATTTATTCATCATTTGCATTCCTTGCAAGAATTGGAATTCCATTGTTCACAATATCAGGTAGATCTTTATATCTGAATATAACCTTCATCTTCGCAGTCCACAAATCTAGTTCTTCCCATCAAACATCGATAGATGTGCTAGAAATCTACCATTGTTTGATGTCAATGATGTCATCTTTCAAAGACTTAGCAACATTTCTTCCTTCTAAGATCAAGAACCAGACTCTAGATACCAATTGTAAGAGCAAGAAATTATTCTTTAAGTGATGTTTGGGATGGGGATTAAGGGATTGTGAGACGGATATTAAGAGAAATGAATGATAAGAAATAGAAATGAATGATAAGAAATCAAAATTTTCATTGATCTCACTTACATTGATTACACACCATTACATATATTTATACATCAAGCAATTTACACTAACTAATTACTTGACAACTAAGCAATCTAGTTACAACAAACTAACTAACATAATTGCCTCCTATTTACAAGCAATTATGGTTAACTAGATTAACTAACTTCTTCACTGTCTACTTGCGACACAAGTAAACTAAACATACATCAACTAATTGAGAATACAACATTTAATACTAAATAGATTTTTATATGACACTTACTATATAGTTGATTCATACATTACATTTTTATTGACATATCCAACATATATAAGAAGGAAATAACCAAAAAAATATTCATATTTTATCCTATGTATAAGACAAACATGCATTAAAATACTATTGAATATATCTAAAGAATGTTTGAGTTGAGTCATTTTTACCCAATATATTAGTAGAGCTTGCTAGCAATGTTGTATTGCATTGTCTTCTCTGTTCGTGGTGGGTATAGGGCTGAGAGAGAGACAGAGGACCATGACAACTCCTAGATCCTTGTGACAAGTCCTATAACCTTACCGTTGCCAAAAAGGCATTAAAATCTAAAATGGTCCCGGAATCAGCAGCACATGATTTTCTGAATTTTCCAACTTTTGGCATCAACTCTCAGTAAGATACACACTGATGTTCTTCTCTAATTATATGCACCCTTTTAAAGATAAAATTTATTCTTAAATATAAGTCTCTTTTTAAATTCTTGGATACATTTAGTCAAAATGTATCTACAATACTTTAAGTTTTACGTTTATATTTGATAGGTCGTAAGTTTTTAAAGTTACAAATATGTCATTTAAGTTTTACATTTATATTTGATAGGTCATGTAAGTTTTTAAAGTTACAAATAAGTCATTTATGTTCTACGTTTGTAACAGATAAGTCCTTTAACTTTTTTAAGTAACAAATAGTCCTTTAAGTTTGTAATTTATAATAAATAGCCTCTTTAAATTTGTAATTTGTAACATTTATGTCTTTTCGGTTAATTAAAAAATAGGACCTAGATGTTACAAATTATAAATTTAAAGGACTTATATGTTACTTAAAAAACATTGGACTAATACATCTTTTCACCAACTATAAATACATTTTTTCATCAAGGATAACTTAATACTAATTGCAATACTCAAAAAGTCGAAATTAATACACCACCAATTTTTCTTAATATTCGTGAAAAATGTTAATAGTGGTTTGTAACAAGGACGAAGGGAGTAATTTATTTTAAATTAAAATATTAAACTCGGGCGGTTAATTAGCTCTCCCTTAAAATGAATAGTTCAGTAGAACCAAAATTCAATAAATGATAAAAATAAATTTTAGTTAGATTTTATTTTATCTCACTATCAAACTCTGAATTATTGGATTTCGTTGTCTGAGAAGTGAGAACAACAAAAGTTAAGACCATAAATAAATTGTTACTTTTATTTATTTTTTTGATAATGTCTCTTATTTTCATATGAGAGGTCCCATCTTGAATTAATTAACAGACGGTCCGATATTTGGCTTCTTCAAAAATTAACAAACGGTCCTTTTTTTCTTCTTCTAATTTTTATTTTATAAGCAAAAAAAACAAAAGAATTATAAGGAGTACATGGGCTCTCAATATTTACAAGTAAAAAACAACCATCTTAAATGTATTGAAAGCAAGTTAAGAGAACGTTACACTAATCGGAAAAAATTAAATTTACCTTGCTTTCTAGTCGACCTATATACAATATCACGAAATATAAATAATTGGTGAGCCCTACTCTAAACCTTCATAAGTTGAAGGTATTTACTCATCAACCAATGAGAACAAACCACATAAGTAGATTTGCTTGTGGTACCCAAATTTAACTTGTAACTAACTTTTATTTCACATGCATATAGTTTGTTCTCATTTATTGATGATTAAATACCCCCAAATTATGAAGGAGTAAATTAGAAAAAATCTAAATAATTTGGTTCATTAAAGAAGAAACATTAACATAAACAAACTCCTATAAACAAAATGTTATTACACAAACACCAAATGCTCCACATCACAAGTAAAACAAGGTACAATTAAAACATGAACGTATTAATTAGCAATCCACACCTTTTTCTTTTGACAATAATGCCATTAATCTTTATTATTGAAATTAGTAAATTAAGGGTTAAAAGGTCATGCATTGTAATGTTGTGTCGCCTAGGTCTATGAATGTAGTTTTCCCAAGATTAGGTTTTGCTATACAAAAAGGTTTAGCGGCGCAACTTCTTGCTCGACTACCCTTAGTTCATGTGTAATTATTTCTATATATATAAAAGAAGTCATTGATCTAAAAAAAAAAATTGGTAATTTCATTTAATTTTGTACACCCACTTTACTAATTTACACCCACTTTTATATTTTTACATGAGACATCTCCAATCTTAAGCCATGCTGAGTGATCTATTCGAAATATACCATGTTTGTTTCTCAGAACCGAACAACGCTGGTTTCATTACCACACCATACACAAGCAGCACCAATGCACCATCATATCAAATTCAAAGCATATCCACCTTTCAATCACCGTCATAGGCCCAAATTATTTCATCCAATCATTCTGATCACGACACGTCATTGCTCTGCATAGGATCAAGCTGCACACGATTGCATCTCTTTTGCCTTTTCCAATTGTTGTGCTTCACTTCACCAAATCTCGGAGTAGTTAGTGATGCTTGTCAAATAACCGATTCTCTCAAAAGTTTAAGCTGTCTCTTTTGCCTTTTCCAATTGTTGTGCTTCACTTCACCAAATCTCGGAGTAGTTAGTGATGCTTGTCAAATAACCGATTCTCTCAAAAGTTTAAGCTGTTAGGAAAGGCTACATCAATGGTTTTATATTATTTCTAACACGTCCCCTCACGCAAGAGCCCATTTGGGCTTGAAGCGTGGATAATGCATAGGCCCACCTACCATATGCTTAAATTCCACTTTTTTTAATTAGAAAGTGAGGGGAGCGGGGATCGAACTCTAGACCACTTAGTCATAGAGGCTCTGATACCATGTCAAATAACCGATTCTCCCAAAAGCTTAAGCTGTTAGGAAAGGCTACATCAATGGTTTTATATTATTTCTAACAATGCTGAGACAAAACCAAACAACCATGAATATGAATAATAATAGGACTTACCTTCATGTTTATGTTTTTAAGTGGGTGTAAATTAGCAATCTATATATATATATATATATGTTAGGATTCGTTGACACCAGGTGTCAAACTTTACTTTAACACCAAATCTAATCTGTTAATTCTTTTTAATCTAAGAGTTTAAATTAGACCACTTAAAAAATCAGGTGAGTGCTCTATTTTCATTTTCCACCAAATCCGTAATTATTTTCGTCTCAGCATCAAATCTGGGACATCATCCTCCCAATACCGACCCTTCTTCATAATTTCAGCGGTATTTCTTGCTCACAAGCGTATGACCTTTGCTTCTACAATGCATATTATTCGTCAAATACCTCCCTGAAATTTGGAAATAGACAAATAGCCCTCTAAAATTATAAAATGTCAATCAAATTGTCCCCTGTTCCGTTTGCTCTGTCTATTTTAATGAAGAAAAGATGGATGAGACAAAATTTGATAAAGAGTATGATGTTGATAATGGGTGTTTCTTGTATGGTCGTGAATCTGATGACTCAGATTAGTCTATTGTGTGATTAGAACCTGTTAAGCATTAAAGAAACTTGTAGTGGAAGTAACATGGAAGAAGAGAATAACAAAGTCCTAACTAACTTGTAACTAACTTTGGTGCTTGTATATTGTGTAGTTAGTATATGTTAGCTTAATGTGTTCCTTACCTTGTATATAAAAGGATCTACATTGTATCTTTTTCATTAATTGAAGGAAGTATGAATAACTTCTCTATCTTTTCAATCTTTTCTCTCATCTCCTTCATATGTTAACAGAACCTCTTGGTAAGAGGTTCTGATTTTGAAAACAATTATAATGATGATGAGGATGATTCTAGTGATAATAGTTTTGCTATTTTGGTTCCTTAATTATTCACATGGTTGCAAGGAGGTTGAAAACTTAAACAATATGCTTTTGAAGGCTCAAAATAGACGGAGTAAACACAGCAGAGGTCAATTTGATTGACATTTTACAATTTTATGGGGTATTTGCCTATTTCCAAATTTCAGTGGGGTATTTGACAAATTTAAAAATTTCAGGAGGGTATTTGACATTTCACTCCATTAATGGTAGATCAATTAACAATCTCCACTCTCATGTATATTTATTTGTTGAATTTTCTTTTACGTTCTATTTTTTTTTTTTTTGACAAACATAAACTTAACTCATTTCATTTATTAACTGGTTTTCAATACAAGGAGGAATCAAATATATAAAAAACACAGCAACTAACTCAAAAATTCGCCACCTTCGCTAACTTATGAGCAACCGAATTCGCTTGACGCTTTACAAACTTCACCTCAAAGATTGAATTTAAAAGCAATAAATTTTTAATACTAGAAATAGAAATAAGAGAACGTTCTATTTAATAATAGAACATACTCTTTATATTTAAAATGTTGAATTTTCTTTACGTTGTATTTAAAATATCAAATTTATTATAATTGGACCTATAATTCTTTTGGATGTTGAATGTCCATTGATTTACCGAAGAGAAGAAAATGAGGTGACGATGATATTCTAAATTGACCAAACACAAAATTAGGGATTCGGTGGAAAAAGGAATTAGTGTGTTCATGGGATTTCTTAAGTGGCCTAATTTAAACCCTAGGATTAAAAAGAATCAACGGAATAGATTTGATGTTAAAGTAAAGTTTGACATCTGGGGTCAACGGATCCTGACTCATAAAAGTTAAGATAAAATGATACTAAGGTGTCAAAATTTATTTGACACCAAATCCCATTCATTTATTTCATTTTATCCAAAGGCTTAAAACTATCCCAAAATAAATGATATACACCAGATATTTTTTTTATATCACCTAATTAAAAAAATTGTTATCATCATAGATTCATAATCAAACAACTTTCCTATTTGTTTTGCCATTTTTTTTATCTCATTAATATGACAAACTCATACTTTTTTATTTTATATAATTAAAAATTTAAAATCATGGCAAAGTTTATATAATTAAAAACCGATAATTTATATTTGAAGTTCAAATATTCATACCATAATTTGTCTAACCTGTTCTTTCTAGCAAATCACAATTTTTTTCACGGAATTAAATCATACATTTTTTTATAGTGAATTATATGGGTGTTCTTTTATTACAATTTATTTAATTATAAAAAAATTATGACATGTGAGAAAGGCAATGAAGTGACCATAATAAGAATAAAATTTGAATAGATACAATTTTTTATTTTTAAATAAGTTATAATGAGGCTTTATTTACGTGTTTGAGGGGGGAGAGTTTTAGAGGGAGGAACAGTGAAACAAAAAAAATCTTTTATATTTTTTTAGGTGATACTTTTGTTTGAATGATAAATAAATGATTATGATTTAATATATTTTTTAGGATTAAATAATTTTTTTCCTCAAATTACATTTTTAGTCATTCTAAACAATTTCCATCGGACTTTTGATTCTTATTTTTAAATCAATATTTGTGTATTTTTTAAATTGTGATTTTTTTTTAATCATGATGTGTAGTATATTATAAAAATATATAAAATTTTAATTTCTTCAATTTCATGCAAATGTTAAATTACCAACTAGTTTCTCTTCGAACTTCATAAGGTTAATCCCCAAGGTGCTAAATCATCATTATATCGGCCAGTTTCGTCTGATCTCTCTGTTATGGATAAAATATAAGTTGTTAGTCAAAGTGTTGGCTAATAAATTGGTTAGGGCAATGGACTCCTTGACCTCAAAGAATCAGTCTCTCTGTTTATTAAAGGAAGATTCTTGGTGAACGTTGTAGTTGTCGTGAATGAAGTTGTGGATCTAATAAAGCGATAAAAGAAATAGTGTTTGATCTTTAAATTGAACTTTGAAAATGTACATGACTCTTTCGGTTGGAGCTTTCCTGATTACATAATGTCTGTAACGACCCGTCTTAAAAAAAGTATGACTAAATCTTTCTCTTTATAAAGAATAATAACTATATGTGATTATAAGTAATAAAATATCATATACTCGAAAACTCCTTCCCAAGTGTCACAATCAGAGCGGATTTCTCAAACTCCTATAGATACTGCGATTGTGAAATCGCAGGACCAAGCCAAACAACACAAATAGCAAGGGGTGAGTATATATTCACACAAGACAGCGGTGTATTAACACATAAGAATAGCGAAAACAACATATCGTCATTCAGACGATCAAACATATCACAAATATTAACAAATAAATGCATTAACGTAACAACAAGACACAACAATTCAATTAATAGCTATTTTATTGAACATTCCTCTCGGCATCCTTTTTCTCGACATCATTTATTGCCCGGCATCTTTGTTTACTCAACATCATTTTTATCTTGGCATCTTTATTTACTCTTGACATAATTCTCAACGTAATTTCCAACATAATTTCTCAAAGTAATTCCTAATATAACTTCTCAACATAATTCCCAACATAATTTCTCAATGTAATGTCTTGACTTCGAGACGTTTAAACCAAATAAGCAATCATAATTCAACTCAATCATTACATGGCTGACTTGATTTTATTTTTAGATTTTTAACTAACTCAACGTCAATTAGACTCAACATATTATCAAAATAAAAAGAATCATAGATAATTCAAGAACCCAAAAAGAAGGGAAAAGGGAAGGAGGGCAAGGTCCCCTCGACTACTCTCATAGTTAACACTAGCCCAACTCACTCACCCCTTACCTTAGATTTTTGCAGAGATTCTTGAAGGTTTGCTGATGATCCTAGGTTGTTGCTCGTTTTTGCTAATCCTAATTTGTCACTAACTTAACCTATTTATAAGGATTATTAGGTTTCTCTTACTCATAAAATTAATCTAAATCTTTAACTGATTTGTTCTAATATTTAATCTTCCTAAAAATCTATTATTTTATTTTTCCCTTAAAAATTTCATCTCATTATTTCTCATGAAAATCTATTATTTTTTGTTTCTAAGATTAAAAATTTATCATTCTAAAAATCATAACAAAATCTATCTCTCTCCAAAAGTTAAGTAATTCTTAACAAATTCTGTTTTCATAACATATCTTAATAAAAAATATGTTATCAAAAAAACATATATTTCTATTAATTCCTTTCTAAATAAATATTTATCAAATAATTAAAATAAGCCAAATCCAAATCCAAATAAAATAAATAGTTCTAAATTTTGGAGCGTTACAATGTCTAGATTAGGTTTTTGTACTAAATGGAGGGCTTGGATGCAGCTGTGTGCTTGTGAGGAAGTTTGTCAGTTCTGGTTAATGTGTGGATTGGAAAACATTGAAATTGCTTTGGAAGTGTGTTATACTCCATCGAAATTTTATGTTTTTGGTTGGTTTTCAAAAATAGAATTAATTCTGCTTCCCAAATTAATTCTAGTTGAAACTAAAAATCGTAGCTTCATATTATATAACTGATTTTTACACTCAAATATGTCATTGAAAAACAATGGAAGCTAGTGTTCTAGTTATCTTTGGCTTGGGGGCTAGGACCAGGATCCCCTATTGTACAAATATATCATAGTTTCACATGGTAACTAATCTGAGCCACTGATTTGAGATCAGTCGATTCATATTACTCCTTAAAAAAACAATACAAAATGATCTTTGTCATTAATTCGATATCGAACTACCGTAATTGATTACAGTGGCACACAATTACTGTGTGCAATCCGTGCCCTGGGTGTAACGCCCTTTTTCGGCGAGTGAGAAAAGAGCATCACATATATATACACACACACACACTTATATATATATATATATATATATATATATATATATATCAATTTTATACTATTCCGATTGTCACTCAATTAAATTAAAAAATACCAAGAATATTATATAACAGGAACTTGAGAAAGAGCAGATTCATAACAAGGCACAAAAGAAGTCATCAAAACAAGAGGATAAGAACCAAAGCATCACAGTTACTACTTAACACGACTTGCAAAATCAACAATAAGAAGGTAGCATCCAAAAAAGAAGAAAATGTCAAAGACCTACTTATTTTTAATAACATTCCTTAGAGATTTTTTATCTCTATTTATCTTCTTGATACTTTAGTGTCTTCATACACTAATAAAATCTATTGTCATAAAAAGAACACTTCATATAATTGTACATACTTCATAGATTAATAATTAAACATAGGAAGCCTATGGCTCATTAGTCTTCATAATTATCATACAAAAGTTCATAAGTTCCGCGAGTGTTATTCTAAACCAAACTAATTAAGATCTAACTTAGTCATACTACTTCACTTCTAGTAAGTGGTTCAACAAAATAGAGTTTTAAAGAATAATATCATACAAAGCAACTAAATTAGCTTTCTTGAAACTCTAATCCACATTGGAGTGATGATGTCTATTTGTGGCCGTTAGGACGAAACTCCCCTTCCTCCAAGTAGCTGTTTGGGTCCTCTTCCGGATCTTCTTCCGGGTCCTCTTCAAAGAAAAAGTTCATCTCAATTTCATTCTCAACCGCTACTTTCAACATGATTGACTTGTGCCTCATTTTGTGAAATCAAGCGCTCCTGACGCACGTTAACATTCACAATTGGATTGACACCCACTTGCACCGGTGGAGCATTATTGTCATCTGCTCGAAGTGATAAACGTAACCTATCCAAAGGTAAAAAGTTTTCTAGTCTCTCGCGAATAATCATAACACCATATTCAGTAGTGAAACAAGTAATTCCCGTATAAGTCAAACAATTATTATCACGATCAATTTCCCATCTGTCGTGATCCGGATCTTAATGTACTCAATCTTACGGACTCCCGAATGAACCAAATGTCCTCCCAACATCATCTGTATAATACTCAAAAATACATACAAGAAAACACAATTGCCAAGAACAAATAAAAATAGGGTAAATTACTAGTACACAAGTTTAGTACCAATTTTAGCATTAGGAAAAGTATAAATAAAAGTACATGTATTAGCATAAATGAATGTGAAGTATAAGTAGAGTTATTATTAGCTTTATGATTAAGAGAATTAATTGCTACCATTTGAACTCAATCATTATCTTATGTAAAAAGGAAAACAGCATACTGACAACCAATATTAGTGTAATTCGTTGTAACAAAGAAAATAAGTATAGCCAACAAACTGATAAATTTAGATCAAATTTTGTTATTTAATCTTTCCTTTTTATATTTTAAACAAGGTTAAGAAGATATGAAATCACCTTAGTAAGATATATATTTCTCTTTGTTGGATTAATTTGTGAAAATTATTGAACTTCCTTAGACTCATACATGAATTTTCCTAACTATGTTTCTCTTATATTCTCTCCTCTCTTTCTTCTTCTCAAGCATATACACACTACTCCATGGAGTTTAGTGATAATTCCACATCATTACTATATTTCTGACATATTCCAAGACTTATTTATGAGGATTTAGTATATTTTTATTATGTTTTTACACAATAATAAGTGGAAGTTACGTCAAGTACAAGGTGACATTGGAAAAATAAGCGTGTATTCTTTTGTTCTGGGACCAATATCGTATGTATAGGCAGTGGAATGTGTAGTTATGTATTCTAAAATATCTGATCTTAATTATTTTTCTTTTTCTTTTTTATATAAAAATTACCACTGTCTTGGCAACCAAGTTTATTACTTATTGGTTGTGTATATAATTTTTATTTTTATATATATTTTTTAGTTTGAAAAAATAATAAATCCCTTTCTTTCTTTTTTTTAAAGAAATAACTAAACAAAATTATGCTAGTAATAATATTAAAATTTGCTGAGCATTATGGTTTTCCAAGAACAAAACTTTCTTTGATGAGGTGATCTTTAGAGTTGAATCTTTATCACTACTAGAAATTTGCTTATTTTCCGCGAAAAATAATCCGCAAGTATTTTCAAGGATTTTCCGGCAGATTTTGTTACTCAGAATAGTTTCCTGCGGATTTATTTGTTTTAGGAAAATCATCAAGTTTACTAAGAAGCATAATCGTCTTATTGGATCAACTACAAGGTTACATCACATAACTCATCAAAATCACATAAGAAATAATGTTCAATACATATCTCAAACAAGTTCCAAACCAATTAATCACTCATCAGCAAATCACAATATATAATTAACACATACACATAACAAACATGTGCACAATTTTCCTAATACAATCTAATGCCAATTTCATGTTATGTCACCTACACATACTACATGCATGTGGTACCAATCACCGGCTCTATTTTGTTGATATATCATCCGATCACCGGCTCTATTTTGTGAATACAAGATCCACTCACCTCCTCAATTTTGGATGTAAAATCCGAACACCGGCTTTGACTCAACCATGAATGCATGAAGCATGCACCAACAATCATACAATAATTCTCATCTATATTCATCGACTCTAACTAATATATTATACCCAAGATATGTTATCATCATCAATCATCAACCCATCTTAATCATACATAATACATGTATATACAACACCACCAACATTTATATTATCATCAATAATCATATTCATGTTCACCAATCATATATAAATATGTCAATATATATATATATATATATATATATATATATATATATATATATATATATATATATATATATATATAAACCAACAACATCCATCATTCATACATACAAGATCACTACTAGGCTTATCTACAAACATTCATCATTCAACAATCATCATCAATCATCTAGGATATCATTAATCCGAAATACAACCAAGCATTGCTCTTAAAATCATCAAACAAGAAAATTTGGAACAGGCTTCCTCTCCTAGCGAAGCCTGGCGAGAGACAGCGAGACAAAATAGAAAGTTTTGGTCTCTCAGCGAGCACCAGCAACCACCGTCGCCAACCCTCGCTGCAAGGATCGTCCAGCAGCCGCAAGAACATGTTTGCTCGCTACATGTCGCTGCAAGGCTCGACTAACGAGCACGTTCTGAGAAGGATGCTCTGCTTCGGATTTGAACCAAAATTCAACCCAAAATGTCCAAATCAACTTCCAGACATAAAAAGATGTTTAATTTAAGTATATAACATACATATACACATAAAAGTACATCTCTAAACTCAAAATAATATCAACATACTCAAACTCAAAATAAGTTCCTCTCTTCTATCTCTTGCTCTCTTCTCTCCTATTCTTCTTGTTCTCGCTCTACCTGAAGGAAAACGTAACTGTTTATCAAAGATAAAACGCAGCGGATTTTAAAATTTTATTTTCCTTCAATGGGTCCATGTGAAAGATCATGGTCAAGAATATATTGTTACCTTGAAGAACTGATGCTTTCTTTCGCGAACAAGGAGCTTTCGATCACGAACTACCTTTCGATCACGAACAAGAAACACCGTATGATCACGAACAAGAACCTTCAATCGATCACGAGCACCACAATTGCAGCGCCTCCACTTAGTCCACACGAACAGGAACCTTCAACCTTCGGTGCTAGCCGTTCTTGGATGAAGAATGAGGGAACTTGAGCGGATTAGTGTTTAGAGAAATTCAGAATTTTCCAAATACGAATTAGGGTTTAGAGAAATTCAGAATTTCTCCAAAAGTATTTGTGACTGAACTTCATAAGGCTCTATTTATAGATTTTCTTATGAGGGCTTCAGTTCACACGAATTTGGACTTCTTGAGCCCAATATTCCTTTTTTTTCACTAATTGCAGCCCCGCAATAAGTCTTACTTATTTTTCCCGTTTTAACTGTCCTTATGTGTGTGACCCTGTAGGTTCTTATAATGTTGGCAATAATATTTATCTTAATATTATAAACAGTGAGCGGTATCTAGCAACACATCACTATTATCCAAGTTATAAGAATGTCATGTGATCTGACTAACCTTTCTGTGATAAACATCTTGTGCATAATTACCCTTTTGTCCTCATGTCTATATTGAACACAAGGCATAATATGTCATCCTTGTCTAGTTCAATATTGGGCCCATAGACATATCTCCCGTTATGTAAGAGGGACAAATTCCATCTAGGTCACTCATGTCGCTCAGCATGATTCGTGGGATACCCATCAACCAACTTTATAGTTATCCAGTTACGGATAACGTTTTAATGGCAACAAGGTATTACACTCCTACATCTAGGGTACACAGTGGTTTCAGGTCGAAGGGTGGAATGCACCTTTTATCACTATGAGAATAACTTATGACATTTCATAATATTCTATGTAGTATTCTCATGGTGGATAAATCCGATATAAAGTTACCCTTAACATTTATATCTATGTGAAGACTTGATAACTCATTATCTATGATCAGTGAGACGTGATCATCAGTCTACCAACATAATAGTCTCTATGCTTTAATGTTATCCCATTTCATATTAAAGCTTGACTACGGATACTTTAAGAATAGTGTTCTTAAGTTAATGCAATCTCACGATTAAGTCTCATTTAATGTTTCATTACATGAACAATCTATTCTAGCGATTTTATTATTTTGGAAAACAAACATAATAAATAAATGCCTTATTATATATATTTAATATATATAAATCATGTCACAATACAAAAGCAAATACTATCAAATAGATTGGCTTTTAGGGCTTACTCCAACACTACCTCCACCAATTTTCTTACCGAATGAGTTTCTCCCTCTATTTTTACTATATATATATATATAGGTTGTCGCGGTGATTTTTGGATATCGAGTTATTAATTAACTTCGAATCGCAATTTAATATTCCACCACCGATCTTTAATTTATCCGAGGGAAAGGGAAAAAGTTCGAAAAAACCCTATTTTTTAGAGAACAATGTTCGGGGGTTAGTCATACGAAGGGAAGGTATTAGCACCCTAAGTATCTATAGCACTCTATAGGAACCTCTTGTTTTTATTCTAACTTTGCGCTTAATTTTATTTGCTTGTAAAAAGGGTATAAGTGGGAAATTAAAGTAGTGATAGAAAAAGTTTAAAGTGATGAAAAAGAAAGAAAAATGTTTTTGTTGATTTTTATTGATTGGAGAGACAAGTCTCATGCCTACGTACCCGAGGGATCAAACCACCGTAGTTCGGGATAAAAAGACGAGTAAATTTGTTTGTTTGATTTTAAGGTTTTGAAAATGGTTTTAAAATACCAAAAGCCAAAAGTGGCAAAATGTGAGTTTGATTGATGTTAGTTTGTGAAGAAAGTCTATATGGTTAAATTGATTTGAGATTTGTTTATGAAAATAAGACGCGGACACTTGGTTTAAAATCCAAGGTTTGTTGAGAAAATGTTTTGGGTGATAAAAGACACTTGGTTTAAAATCCAAGGTTTTCGCATGATTAAAAATGTATGAATGTGGAAAATGCACTTGGTTTAAAATCCAAAGTTTTTAGGCGAGAAAAAGGACACTTGGGTTAAAGTCCAAGGTTTTAGCGATAAAAGAAACCATTGGTTTAAAGTCCAAGGCACTTGGTTTAAAATCCAAGTTCGCGATAAAAAAGACACTTGGGTTAAAATCCAAGGTTTTAACGATAAAAGACGCCGTTGGTTTAAAGTCCAAGACACTTGGTTTAAAATCCAAGTTCACGGTAAAAAAGACACTTGGGTTAAAATCCAAGGTTTTCACGATAAAAGACGCCGTTGGTTTAAATTACAAGGCACTTGGTTTAAAATCCAAGTTCACGGTAAAAAAGACACTTGGGTTAAAATCCAAGGTTTTCACGATAAAAGACGCCGTTGGTTTAAATTCCAAGGCACTTGGTTTAAAATCCAAGTTCACGGTAAAAAAGACACTTGGGTTAAAATCCAAGGTTTTCACGATAAAAGACGCCGTTGGTTTAAAGTCCAAGGCACTTGGTTTAAAATCCATGTTCGCGATAAAAAGAAACGTTTGGTTTAAAGTCCAAAGTTTGAAAATGCATGATGACAAGATATTTTTGATGCTTGATGATATTGAAAAGAAATTGTTTTGATATTTTTTGACCTCATTTTTGATAAATAAAGTGACTAATTATTTTGATTGGAATGTTGGGTTAAAATTAAAAGGTAGCGCGCGAAAAATGATACAAACGTCGCAATAGGCAAAATAAGCGCGAAGACGATCCGTAATGATATTTTGATCAAAACGGCGTCTTTTCCCTCGGAATTAAATATGCTAACGATTTGCGGAAAGCGATAAATAAATATGCATGAGATGCAATTTTTTCATTTATAGTGTACATTTGCTCCTAATTACATTCTAAGGTATTTGCGAGAAAAATAAATATGAAATGAATGCAAGATAATGCTATGCAATTTTTAAATTTACATCAAGTCCTAAAAAATACAATCTAATGTCTTTACAATGCAATAAATAAATAATTAATTATGCAAAAATAAAATAAAAAAACAGAAGGGGGTGAATAACAATTAAAACTGAAAAGGGGTGCAAAAAGCAAATCTGGGCCCAAGCCTAGCTGGGGGGCGTGGCCCAGAGGGGAGGTGTGTGAAGAAAAATGGACAAATCAGATCAGAGCCGTCTGATTGATCAGACAGCTCAGATCTGATCACAGGCAAAAGGAACCAGGCGCCTACGATTAACATCAGAAGACTAAGGCGCGCAGGTGCACCATAAGGCTGTGCACCTGAGCGCACAGAATCACGAGAGGGATATAAATATACAAACCCTAAAAAAAAAACACAGAAACTCTCTTCTTCTTTCCCAGCCGCCGCTGGAAATCCTTTCTCTCTCAACCTCTCAACCTTCTTCTTCTTCTCAACCTCCGTTCTGTTTTTCTTCTCATTCTAAACTTCCATTTTGTTTTCAAACCCAGATTCAAAACAAACAACACCATACATAAATACTAATCCTAATCACAAATTAAAAAAAACAAACAAACAAACCAAAATCCCTAATCCAGATCGAGAGAAAAAAAAAAGCAAAACGGGACCTCTGGTTCTTCTTCGTCTCTTCTCTGCTTCTGTTTCGTTCTAATTCAGTTTTGATTCGAGTTGGTTCTGGGTTCGAAAGAATGAAAAAGGGTTTGTTGGTTTGAATCTGTGATAGTTTTCTGGGTTTTATTTGATCCGGTTCTGGAATTTTGAGTTTTGATCTTCAGTTCTTGTTTTTTGGGTTTTGCGATTTGGTTTTGGTGAAGGACGGTGATGAAGGTTTGAACGATGATGAATGTGTTGATTTTGGGTTTGATTCGAATTGGTTCTGTATATGAGTTTCTGGATTTGATTTTGGTGTTGATGATGATTGGTTTTGATTCTGGGTTTTTCGTTCTGTGATGATGAATAATAGTGATGATGAACGAAAATGATGATTTTGGTTCTGTTTATTTTTCTGGGTTCTTTGATTTTTTTTGTGATTTTGATTTGAAGAAGATGAAACTGCGGCTGTGAAATTCCTCCCCTGGAAACTGTGCACAGTACACAGTATAAATACTGTATCAGGATTAGGGTTTGGCAGATGAAGATTTCCCCATTTGGACAAAATTGCCCCTTTGGGCCTGGACAAAAAAACCTGATCTGGACTTCTTTAAAAAACACCAAAAAAAAAGGAAAAATACACAAATGACAATTAACATAAAATAAAAAATAATAATATATTAATAATAATAAAAAACGAAAAATGAATAATAAAAATAAAATAAAATCAGAAAATAATAAAAGGAAAATAAAACGTAACCAAATGAGGTATTTTAAAATACCTCTCTGCCGAAATTTCGTCAGAAATGAACAAAGAAAAAATCGTCGTAAAAAGACGCATAAAAGCGATTGGTCAAAAAATGGGGTATGACATAGGTTAACCTCACTTAACCAACCCCAATAGATAAAGTCCAATACTCATCCTTACTAACTCCTCATAAACTATTTCTAACTTAATCACTTAATTACTACCCATAAAAACACACATGCAACATAAACTATTATAATTAAATCATACACAAATAAACATAAATAAATAAAAATAAAACAATAAAATACTAATCGGGTCGTTACAACAAACATCTACACATTCTCATGATTAGTCCCCAAAATTCATGTTTTCATATAGTTTTAAGTTCAACAAATATTATTTCATGCAAAGATTTCATTTTTGTTCAAAGAAAATCCCGACCCAAAAGAAAAGAGTGTAGATGGTTTGGGAATAGAGAAATAAACATTCCCCCCCCCCCCCCCCTTCATTAATAACTCTAGATTGCATAAATTTACTCTCTTACCTTAGAATAGTTCGATTTTGTACTCCTTCAATTCATCTCTTAGCTCTTCAATCTTCTAACATCTCCTCTTTCTCTTTGTTCTTCCTCTTCTTTCTTCTCTTTTCTCTCTTTCTACCTCCTCCAAAAACCATCACAAATGAATTCTCTCTTTCACTTTCTCCTTTTATAGCTAGGTAACAACTCCACATTCAATTACCAAATTACCCTTTAACTCAATGGGCTACTTTATCTCTTATACACACAAAGGTCCAACTCATAACTGATCTATTCTATATATCTCTTTACTAACTAATGTTCTAATTACTCATAAAACACATGACACATAAAAAAATAATTATTCTAACGAATATAATTAAATAATTAATTCGGGTCGTTACGTGTACCAAAAAGTGTTCAACAAAAATTTACATTAGACATTATATATATATGACGTTTGCTAATTTAGAACCACCTAAAAACATGAAGGTCTAAATTAGCAACATTTTCACTTTGGACAAAAAAAACCTTGATGTTTAGTTATTTTCCACTAGAAAACTGAGGGTTAGTTAGGTAAATTTTATTAAATGTTGTCCACCTATTTGCTAATTTAAACTCACTTAATTATAAATATATGCAATCTAAATAAACAACCTAGAAAAAAGACAATTTAATACAATCTAAACATAGGGTAAAAAAAACAACAAACTTTAAAATCACCGATTTTAATTTGCATCTTCATCGACATTCTTTTCTTTCCAGGTTCTATTACCATTCAAATTATTTTTAACACAATTAACACAATGTTCCAAATTATATTTATTATTACACGTAGACGTAGATGTTCCTGTGGTTTTTTTTATTTCACGTAAATGCTCATGTAGCTTCAGCATTAATAATTAAAAAAACACTTCAATGATAAATCAATTACATTGGAAAAAGTTGTTTGAGAATTTTAAGGAAACATAAAATAGGTTTTGCTGTGTTTTTTATAAAACTCAAAAATTGCCCTTCATTTAAACTTATTTAAAATAGTGGAAGAATTATATTTTTGTCCAAAGTGAATAGGTGCACCTTGCTAATTTATATATATCTATGATGATTACACATGTATTAAATCATGTTTAATGTTTTATGTATCCAAATAATAATTTCGATTAACAAAAAATTTGGTGAATTAATTGGGGGACACATGATTCACTCTCTCATTTTGAATCATAGATGCTGAACTTTGTGGTGCTCTTGCTTTTTCTTTCCATGATGCGGTATTTGGCAAGCTGACTTCTACTGGAACCATTAAATACTTCAAAACAAAACTCGATGAGGATCTGCTGAACAAGTTGAATAACACACTACTTTTCATCAATGTTGTTAGTGATGATGCAAGAAAATCTTAAAAAATTCTCTTCTCTTTTTAACCCAATAAGACATAATTATGTTGAAATATCAAAAGATTGTTGAAAGATCAAAAACGAAATTGTCTTTCAACTTGTTTACTAATTGAACCTCTTATATATGGTAGAGATGATGAGAAAGATATAATCTTTGATTGGCTTAAGTGTGACACTAAGGAGATGATTTTTGTGTTTTCATAAGAAGTTGCTTTAGTTATGAATTCCAAAAATGTGCATTACTTAGAGCAATTAGGAGAAGAACATTGCTACAAATTGTTTGCCGAACACACTTTCACAGATGCTTTCAAAGATAAATTTGGTTGTGACATTATTTATACTAACTTTGAAGAGATTGGAACGAAAGTAATTAAAAAATGTCAAGATTACCTCTTGCCATGAAAACAATTGGAAGTGACTTGTCTATAGAGACATCCTTGGTAAAACGGGAGAGGGTGTTGAGAAGTGAGATATGAAACATATCAAACGAGGGCGCTATTATCCTGCTTTGATGTTAAACTACGATGACCTTCCGTCTCATTTCAAGAAGTGTTTTGAATATTGTGCCTTATTTTTCAAAAGGTTATATCTTTGAAAACGATCATTTAATTTTATTATGGATACTAAAATATCCTCAAGAAGAGAGTGAGAGTATGCAAAACATTGGTGAACCGTGTTTCAACGATCTATTATTGAGATCATTTTTTCAGTCATCAATAAAGTATGAAATACAATTTATTATGCATGATATTCTCAATGATTTAGCAAAATATGTATGTCGAAATTTTTTGCTTCACTTTGAAGGTTGAAGACACACAAAACATATAAGAGATGACAAGGTATTTTACCTTTTTATTTGACAAGCTTGAATCCTCCAAAGATTTCGAGCCCTTATTCCCTGTTAAACGACTTGAATCCTCCATGTATTATTTTTTTGAACTATAATACACATAATATTTGGAGATGTACCAAAGTGTTCGATAAAAAATTAACATTAAACATTATGATTAGTTTTTACTTAAGTATTATATATACTTGTGTGATCCGCGTTTTCTATTCTACTAACATATATAAATTGAAAATGGTTGTTTATTATAAATTTGATTTTTATTTAATCTAATTTGTGTATTTTTAGTTTCCCTCAAAATAAAAAATTGTAGTTTACGTGCATTAGTACATAGCATATGTAAAGTAATACCTTTGGAAAAAAGATAAATGATAGCAATATGAATTATGTAACTTTGCTAATAGAAGTAAAACCAAAAGATAATTTTTTCTACAGTACGAAAAGAAGCATATAATACTTACATTGTGAGAAGGATATAATTAAAACGGGTGGGAAGGATATATAATTCATTGAATTTTGTTCAGTCATGAAAATATCTTTATATATAGGTACAAATTGTGTCATTGCCCCTGAAGCAATATTTCGACATCCTTAAATGCTAATTTAGGCACAACCTAAAATGAAAAATGTAAAGATAATAATTTAGTCACATTATCTAATATTAATGAATTCTTTTCTCTTTAAATTTTTTAAAATTATATATGCGTATCTAAAAATAATTAATTTAGGTTTGTGTCTATGTAAGAATAGCTCGTCGGCATCTCTTGCCACAGTAAATCTATAAAACTTCACATTTTAAGGGAATGTGATTTTTAATGAAGAAACATGTTAGCGTTAGAAACCAAAGAAATAAGCTCTTAAACCTCTTGAGTAACTCAGACAAACATTGTAGTATAGAATTGAGGGTCATCCAATAACAATGCTTAAAAGTAAAAACAACACCCGTAAGAATTGCAGTCCTTAAACATTGTGCAGTCCTTGCTGTGAGTCATACCTGTCATTTGAAACCACCTATAGATCATATAAAGCCTAAAGAAAACAGCCATAAAAAATCATCAACATCCAGTAAGAAATGTTAAAAGACTGAGATAGAATTTGGATTTTATATAAAAAAAATATATAATAATGAAAGGGTCTTGCTAAGCACCTTAAATAGTAAGTTTCTATAAATATTTTATGAAAACATGTTAAGTCAATGCATTGAAATTTACAATGTTTAACTTTTTGAACAAATAATTTATTCAAATAGAATCCTTAAAGAGTTCCCCAAGAGCACCATTTAGCACCCTTCCACCGCCAACGACGTGCGTGACGCTTCCCCATCTTAGCTTCCTTATTTTTCTCTTCCTAGTTTTGTTTTATCTACACTTCCCACACTATATCCCTCTCCACAATCGCTCCACCACATGTAGCGTCTTTGATGTTACTTGAGCAACAAACAATAATTACAATAATTTTCAATGAAAATATTACTAACAACCAAACAATAAAGATGAATTAGAATAAAGGAAAATGTGATAATGCCAAGAGCAGAAAGAAGGAAAATTAATTAATCACAGAGTAGAAAAGCTATTATATATTGCTGCGGATATAATTATGGTTGCAATTGGACATAAAATAAACGGTAACGATACTTACATCTTAAGGAGCAAGAACAATAAGCGTGGTGGAAGTTGGTAAACGCTAGTTGTGTTTTGCCTCACTCTATCGTAAGCCACTCGTATTCTAAATGCTCTCTCTTGTGATTGTTTTCCCTTTTTCCTTGATGCACCATATTTCCTTCCTCTACCAATTTTCCTTTATAGACTCTAAATAAAAACTTAATTTTCACATGTAACCAAAATCATCCCATGTAACCAAAGCAGTCCACACAAAATAAAATATTTTCAATTGAGACTTTTCTGTCACTGTCCACACAAAATAAAAGGTAAGAAAAAAATCTGTTAGAAAGCAAATAAGAATATTAAAATATTGAGAAAAACCCTTCATCAAAAGTAGACTTGGTACGATTCATATCTTGAAACATGAATTAAAAATAAGGAAATACTGCATATGGTGATAGACAAAATGAGAGTAAATACTGCATACTTAGATCAATAATAAATGAATACTAACCGCTTGATGAATTGCATTTTAATTTAAGTTTCATTTTAAATTTAATGACTTTGCCACTAACTATTAACATCATAGGCAATAATACATTAAAATAATAAAGTACAGAAGAAAAAAAATACAATAGAATGTACCATTGTCTCAGTGTATATAAATTTGCACATCCCCATAAATATTGTTGTGATTTTTTTTGGAGATATGAATGGCAGAAAAGCTATTAGAACTATACAAAATAATTAACATCATGGTTTGAAGGAAAAATGACCAACACTCCATCATCCATTTGTTTAAACTTAAACACAAAAATAAAATAAAATTCAATCAATCAATCATTATTTGGCAGCCCCATTTATGCGAAATCTTTATTAACTTATCAATATGTTTTATAAGAAAATTAGGAATTGATTTACCTTGCATGTCCCTTTTGCATCACCAACGCTACAGTACGCCAATTCTACTCTCTAGATTTTGTTGGAACAAAATTTGTTTTGGTACACACCTTTAGTTTTGATGATAACAAAGTATTAAATGGACAATTGATATTACTAATGTTTAAATTAAGTGTGCAGGAAAATTCTAAGTATATACATTAGCACACTTGATTTATGCTCTGAAGGAACCTTATGAAAGTCTGAATCATTACACTCTGAAAGAGTTCAGAAGCTAAACGTGGTCAGAAGCTAAATGCGTTCAGAAGCTAAAAAGGATTTAGGATGTCTACAAGAGTTCAGAAGCTTAAGAGAAGTTCAGAAGCTCAGAGACATTTAGATGCCTACAAGAGTTCAGAAGCTATTTGGTGTTAGTCAAGAGTTATTCAGAAGATGAAGACGTCCAGAAGCTGAATTACGAAGGACTATCAGAGGCCAAATATTCAAGACCAACCAGACTTCAAGATATCAAGGTTCATCAGAAGCAAAGAGAATTCCACTGATCATCAGAAAGGCTACATCACCAATTCTTTATGAGCCTGATGATCTCTTTAAGGACAACTAATTACAACGGTCATAAAGGATGTGATCCTATTCTCTTTAGGAGCTAGTTGTACCTTATTACTGTATTTGGACAGACAGTAAAACGTGAGCTTAACTGTGAAGAAGACGTGACTCTGCTTAGAGTATATTCAAAAGTTATAGCTTAAGCAATAAGGAATCAACAGCTGTCCATTTACAACGGGATTCTACAAAGTCTCAATATCTTTCCTCACTCATATATATATGTGAAAGAAAGAAATTGTTGACAACTGATCTTCATATATTATATCTCTCAGAATTAAGTGAGAACTTGAAAACTAGCTAAAGTATCTGAAGTTATTATTGTAATAGTTTTAAGCTTAGTAGTTAGTATTTACTCATGCGTGAGTAATTAGGAAAAGTCTCTTATCTTTCTGATTTGAGCAAGGAAGTCTCTTATCTTGTGTGATTTGAGCAAGGAAGTCTGTCTGTCTTGTGTGACTTAGAGCAAAGAAGTCTCTCTGTCTTGTGTAACTTAGAGCAAGGAAGTCTCATGCTTGTGTGCTTGAGCACTAGGATTGTAATCTTTTGATTATAGTGAAATCCCTTGGAAGTGCATGGGGACTGGAGTACTCTCGTTTTGTGAGGGGAACCAGTATAAATCCTTGTGTCTCTCTCTCTCTCTCACTCTCTTATTTACTCTTCCATCTTTACATTTAGTCAAGTTGTTTATGTTGAGTATTCCGCTGTGCTTAAAGACTTTGATAGATACTATTATCTGGAAAAGATTTTAAAAACTTAAAACACAATTCAACCTCCCTTCTTGTATTTTCTCCTACGTACCTTCAGATTTTAGCCAGTGCATTTTTTTGTGACTATCACACACAAAGAGATTCCATCTAAAAATTAATGTGCTCCCTTTTATTTTTTTATGCAGTTATTGAGTTCCTTTTAAAAGTTGCAGTTACTGATGTAGAGAAGTTAGAAAAACCAATTTTGTATTGGATTAACAACTGATCCAATAAAGGGTAAAATAGGAAAAAGAAAAAATCGACACCAAATTGAAGTA
This sequence comes from Trifolium subterraneum, assembly GCA_951799995.1. Taxonomy (NCBI): domain Eukaryota; kingdom Viridiplantae; phylum Streptophyta; class Magnoliopsida; order Fabales; family Fabaceae; genus Trifolium; species Trifolium subterraneum. The sequence continues at coordinate 24,406,172 of OX637462.1, forward strand.
TCCTTATTATATATACTAGCGGGCCAGACAGGCGCGCCGCGCCTGTCTGTGTCTAACTTATGTCCAAAAATTGGCATTAAGAAAAGTCTACACCAAAATTTTTTGTATCCTTTATATATAGTATAGATATATAAGGAAGGGTAAAATTGGCATTAAGAAAACTCTACACCAAAAAATAGATGTATCATTTTTATATATATAGAGGTATAGATAAATAAGGAAGGGTAAAATTGGCATTAAGAAAAGTCTACACCAAAAAATAGATGTATCCTTTATATATATATATTAAAAAATGTTTCATGTGTCATGTATCCAAATAATAATTGTGATTGACAAAAAACTTTATGAATCAATTGTTAATTGGGGGAAACACATGATTCATTTTCCCATTTTGAATCATGGCTGCTGAACTTTGTGGTTTTCTTGCCTTTTCTTTCTTTGAGACGGTATTTGACAAGCTAACTTCTATTGGAACCATTGAATACTTCAAAACAAAACTAAATGAGGATTGCTAAACAAGTTGAATAACACACTTCTTTTCATCAATGTTCATCAATGTTGTTATTGATGTTGCAAGAAAATATTCAAAAACTCTCTTCTCTTTTTAAACCAAAATGACATACTTATATTGAAAGATCAAAAACGAAATTGCCTTCAATTTGTTTACTAATTGAACCTCCTATATATGGTAGAGATGATGACAAAAATATAATCTTTGATTGGCTTAAGTGTGACACTAAGGAGAAGATTTTTGTGTTTTCATAAGAAGTTGCTTTAGTTATGAATTCCAAAAATGTGCATTACTTAGAGCAATTAGGAGAAGAACACTGTTGCAAATTGTTTGCCGAACACACTTTCACAGATGCTTTCAAAGATAAATTTGGTTATGAAATTATTTATACTAACTTTGAAGAGATTGGAACGAAAGTAATTAAAAAATGTCAAGGATTACCTCTTGCCATGAAAGCAATTGGAAGTGACTTGTCTATAGAGACATCCTTGGTAAAACGGGAGAGGGTGTTGAGAAGTGAGATATGAAACATATCAAACGAGGGCGTTATTATCCTGCTTTGATGTTAAACTACGATGACCTTCCGCCTCATTTCAAGAAGTGTTTTGAATATTGTGCCTTATTTTCAAAAGGTTATATCTTTGAAAATGATCATTTAATTTTATTATGGATTATATAATTGTTTTTTAAAATATCCTCAAAAAGAGAGTGAGAATATGCAAAACATTGATGAATCGTGTTTCAATGATTATTATTGAGATCATTTTTTTAGTCATAAATAAAGTATGAAATACAATTTGTTATGCATGATCTTCTCAATGATTTAGCAAAATATGTATGTCGAAATTTTTTGCTTAACTTTGAAAGTTGAAGACAGACAAAACATACATATATTGAAAGATCAAAAGGTTGTTGAAAGATAAAAAATGAATTTTCCTTCAACTTGTTTACTAATAAGATGTTGTTTTAGTTATGAATTCCAAAAATGTGCATTAGTTAGAGAAATTAGGAGAAGAACACTGCTGCAAATTGTTTGTCGAACACATTTTCGGAGATGCTTTCAAAGATAAATTTGGTCGTGACAATTATATTAACTTTGAAAAGATTGGAACGAAAGTAATTAAAAAATGTCAAGGATTACCACTTGCCTTGAAAGCAATTGGAAGTCATTTATCTATAGAGACATCCTTGGTAAAACGGGAGAGTGTATTGAGAAGTGAGATACGAAACATATCAAACGAGGGCGTTATTATCCATGCTTTGATGTTAAACTATGATGACATTCCGTCTCATTTCAAGAAGTGTTTTGAATATTGTGTCTTATTTTCAAAAGGTTATATCATTGAAAATGATCATTTATATTTATTATGGATTGCATAATTTTTTCTGAAATATCCTGAAGAAGAGAGTGAAAATGATCGTATAAACATTAAACATAAATAAACATTAAACATAATTTAAAATTGTTGTTTTAAACAACTCGCAACCCACACACCCAAAGAAATATTTTACTCTAAATATTTCTAATAAGATTCCCTCACTAAAAGTTTTCTTCTCTTCCTTTTTTGGATGAAAGTTGTTGGTTGTAACTTTGCACTTGTTGTAACAAATGAAAGAAACATGACATTAAAAAAATCATTGTAGTAATTTTTACAATTCAAAACTTGTGGGTTGTAACTATGCACTTGTTGTGACAAATGAAATGAAAGAAATCATCGTAGTAATTTTCACAATTCAAAGACTATCGAATGTTGGTATTGTGGAAAGAAGTGGCACTACAAAAAACTGTGTATAATCTCACATAATAATCAAGAGGTCAAAAATGAATTCTTTAAGAGTGTCTTTGGATAAAGCATTTTAGTGAGGGAAAGTAATTTTTTGGAGTAATTAAATTGATTTAGGTCAAAATCCACTGTTTGGATAAAAAAGGAAGAGGATTTTTAAATTGACAGAATTTTAAGGGGAATTTTTAAGTGACCAATTACAGAGAATTTACAATTCCACCCAAAATAAGAAAATTTTGAGAATTCCTCATCATTCTTCACATGCGTTCTCTATCTCTCACGAAAAAACTCATCGCGCTCTCTCAACAGCTTCTCTCTTAAATGCAAAACTACATGGATCTCTCTAACTCCGAATCGATCTATCTTTCTATGAAGATTGTTTTCTTTCTCTGTGAAGATCACTCTTTCTCTCTTTGATTTGGACTCGATTTTACTCTCTTCAAACTTGATCTATCTCTGGTAAAATCTATTATCCCTGTCAATTTTCTATGTTGATTATGCATTTTGTGATTTCACTGTTTTTAATTTTCTGTGTTGATTATGCATAATTTCATATGGTATTTGCATTTTGTGATTTCACTGTTTTTAATTTTATGTGTTGATTATGCATAATTTCATATGGTTTTAGATGGAATTTGCATAATTTCTATAAGATATAGTATGGATATTGTATGTTTTAGATGGAGTTTGCATAATTTCTATAGGATATAGCTTGGATATGTATGTGTTTTGTAAGGATAGTGTTTTGATAGAGTATATGTTAGCTGAATATGATTGTTTTAATAGAACTGAATATGGATATTGTTGAAACTTCGAGAAAACGTAAAAGAAATGAAGAAGAGATCGAAGAGGTTGAGGAAACAACATTCATTGTTATTTGTCTTGTTATTATGCTATTAGGTACAATGTCTTGGTATCATGGCAAACATTTTGTTAAGGAACCAACTCGAAATTGTGAATTGGAAAGGCGCATTTTCCTTAATCGGCTATACAGAGGAACCGAAACCGATTGTATTGACTAATTAAGAGTTAGTAAGGGGGCATTTTTTAAGCTTTGTAAGATTTTAAAAGAGAAAGGGAAATTGGTAAGGACAAGAAACATCCCTACAACTTGAACAATTATGGATATTTGTTAAACTATGCATTGCTTATGTATGTTAATATATTATGTTGTTATATTGTATAAATAATGTGTTGAACCATAATAAGATGGCAGTAGCACTAGATTTGTGTTGATAATTATAAATGAAAGTCTTGGATTTTGTACTACTGGTTTGAGATGAAGTTAATGGTTTTGTACTACACTTCATTGAATATTGAATGGAAAAAATGGTGCTGGTTTATCATTATATACATGATGTTGAGAACAGACCCTATGGATTTTAATTGATTTTGTACTTTTCTATGTGTTTTATCTGATTTTGTACCCTATGGTGCATGTTTGATTTGTATAGATTGAAAATATAGTGTGAAAAGTGTTTGCAATTGCAGAAATGAATCAATTGATCATACAAATTTGCTGTGATGACTGATGACAGTTATTTCATACAATATTATTATGTAGCATGTGTTTCTTGCATAATTACTGTGACTAATTTTGTTAAATCACAATGTAAAATTTTCTGCATAACATGGATACTAGCCTCAACTATAATTGCTTATGTTTGATGTTGTAGTGATTATTTTTATTTTCTTTTGTTTTTAAGTCTCATGAAGAAGCCAAACGATTCCGATTCAAGGTCATTCCAAATTGAGATGACATTGTAGATATATGTGCTAATGATAGAGCAAGTGGAGTCCAAGTAGAACATCCATTTGAAGCGGATGATGTCATGGACAAAGAAGCAAAGGTGGCTGAAGAAGGTTCCAATGTCTGTGTTGATTTAGAGGAACTAAGTTCCCCAATAAAGAAAAAAATACATTGTACTCCTGCTAATAAGGGTAGAGACAAAGAGGGGATGATCAACTTCATGAAACAAGTGGCTGAGTCCTTGAAAGACTTTGTACAAGCTAATAGAAAAAGGATTGAAGGAAATGGTCAAGCAGTGGTGCAAGAAGTGTTAAATGAAGTGGAGATAATTGATGACATTGATGAGGAACAAGGCTATAAATCAACCAATTGGTTGATTGAAAATCCAAACAAAATTGTGGTTCTTAAAGCACTTCCCGTTGACTAAGAAGAAGAAAAAGTGTCTCTTGGCATCTATGTCTTAAGCCTTCTAAGAAGTATCTCTTGTATTCCTTCTATCTCTTCATTACACTGGATCAGAGGGAAATTTGTTGCAATATACTCAACTCTTGTTTTCATGATTTGCCAATGGTGCATAAATTTGTTGTTAATACTCAACTCTTGTCAATGGTTTAGAATTGTGCAATGTAGAGATACTCTTTTGAGTAAATATACATTTGAGTATGTTGTCGATGATTTAAAATTGTGCAGCATCTATGTAGAGATAATATTTGAGTACATATACATTTTTAATTAACAAGATCTCTATTATAAATCTTATTTAGTAGATTATAAATTTTTGTCGAACAAAATAGTAGATGATTTCACGACTCCGTTGTAATTTAAATTTTTACATGATCTCTATGCAATTTTTAAAAATTTATGACAATTTAATTAGGTTTCTCTAGATACAGAAGTATAATTTAAAAAATAAAAGAAGATATTAGAGTAGAAAAATTAATTATGAGAAATTAATGACTTAAAAATAGAATAGAAATTATGAGAAATTATTTTTGATAAATTTTTAAAAATGAAAGAATTCAATTTTTAATCCAAACAATGAATTTTGAAACTGAAAGGAAATCAATTGTTTTATCCAAACAATGAATTTGGAAAATGAAAGGATGCATTTGAATTCCATGAAATCTTAAAATCCCTTGGATTTTAAAATTCACCATCCAAACACACTCTAAGAGTTACGATTTAGAAACCTTTGTAATAAACAATCTTGAGAGATTGTGAGTAAAAGTGAAGTAAAGATTAAGTTGAATATTCTCGATCTGACAAAGAACTTAATCTTTGGATCCTTTTCATTGCCACTAGTTATGATTATGACACTCCTTTTGACGAATACGGGTAGTAATGTGCGATTTTAAATTGGCGGTTCAGATTGTTTTGATGTGTAAAACTGTGTATGAAATTTGTACCATCTGATCATTAACAAACAACTCAGATTCATTACTGTGGGAAACTGTGTTAAATCTTTAGTGTAGAGAATTCAAGTCCAACAGTCGGGAGATCATATACTAGTACAAAAATACCTTTATAGAAAGGTGCTTAAGTCAGTTGAATTAGCCGCCCGACTTAACAAATCACAAGGTGGCAATTCCGTAAATATTTGAAACTTTGTTAGGTCAATTACGTGTAAATCTGACTTAATAAAGATTAAATAAAAAATTATAATTCGTATTAATTTACTTAAGTCAGCTCTAAAAACTAACTGACTTAAGAAACCAACTTGTTAAGTTAGGTGTCGCCACACTTGACTTAAGAAGTTTATTTAATTTAAATAAATAAATCTCAATGTGTACCGTGAGGGAATCGAACCCAGTACCTTTAGTAAAAAAAGAAAGCCTTTGGTAAAAAAAAAATAAAACAAACAAATTATTATTTATTTTATTTGTCAAGAGAAACAAATTAACATAGCCTGACTTAACAATTATCTTCCGTATTATCTTCCGTTTTCTTTTAAACATAAATTAAGAAACATCCAAAAACAAAGTAAAGAAAGGGAATCGTCTTTTTCAAATTCATTCTTCTGTAATCGTCTTCTGGAAATCATCTTCTATAACCGACCAAATTACTCGTCACTGTACGCAAACTGCAAAGTTTCGTTGCAAACGACCGAAGAACTCAATTTCATATTTCTCTGCAAACGCCCATTAATCTATTCACTGCAAACGGTTCTATCACTGGGAAGCTTACTCGATTCCTTCTCTTCACTGCAAACTCAAAAATCAACCCTAACTTCATAGGTATGTATAATTTGAACCCTAACTTATAATTTTGTTTTGTTATTACATGATATTTCTACATATGTTGCTATTGTGGTTGTTGTTGTTATTATTTTCCTATTCTAGTTATTTTGTATTGATTTGAGTTGTTGAGTTGTGAAAATTGGTTAGAAAACTCTTTTTTAGAAATTTGTGTTCTCTGTGTTAGGTTATGGATGTTCATGGATGTTCTCAGTGTTTTAAAATATGCGTCGTTGAGGTCAATGACAGTCGTATGTTTATTTTAAAATTAATCGTGTGACATGAATGAATAGTGTTTTCTTACTAGATGATAGTGTAAAACTGCTTCACATCGACGATGGTTAGAACTTAGAATCTAAGATAATTTGGTTAATAAAAACCACTCTAGTGTTGGATCTCAAAGATAGCATATCAGTACAATCTAAGATTATTTTCTTAATAGCTACAATACTTCATCTCCATGCAAAACTACTAATACCATGTGAATGTAACAATTCCATAAAAGACTAAGATAGGTTAAAGGTTCCAATAACCAACATGATTTATTCATAGCAATGTAATATGAAATATAGTAAGTTTTAAATTACCTGCTTTTTGGTCTAAATAATTAGAGAGATCCAATTGGAAACTAATATTGAACTTAAGCTTAATTTTATGGCAAGTTGGTTTGTGAGAAACAAAAAAAATAAAAACATAATTAGTAATAAAAAGAAGAGCAGTTAGGAGGAGACAAAAGATTATGAGAAAACATATATAGAAAGAAGAGTTAAATGAAGAGAAAGAATTGAAGTAGTGTCAAAGAAGAGTAACAGAAAATAACATAAGGCAAGTTAAAACCTTTCTATTGTAGAAGTTGAATAACTATGACAAAATATAATTCTTAATCACACTCAAAATTTAAATTTTCATTTTATTCTTTTAATTATTTCACAAATAATCAAAATGTGTTTGTATCTCAAACTCTCAATGTGTCTCACTTCACTTTATGGGGCATCAATGTTTTTTAAATCCTATGTAACCTTATGGTAAAGATTGTGTGTTCTGGTTATATCTACAATTTTGAATGCACGTAATCAACCATTGGTTGATCAGCTGAATTTTTTTTAATGAATTTATTATCTTTTTAGCATCTCACAAACTTAATAGAATATTATAACTATTTCATTTTCTCCTGTATTGTTTTTGGATTGTAATCTTCGACACGCCACTAGTGTAACCAATCTATTTTGAACTGTTTTATAGATCAGAGTAGCAACCTCTGAACTGTGAAACTATTTTAGAACTAAAAACTAGTTTTTGAACCAGGATCACATTTCAAACTGTTCAAAACAGGTCATAACCAGGAACCAATTTTATAATTAGTTTTAAAACAAGTTAAGTAACAGAAACTGTTCGGTTTTCAATGAAAAACTAGTTCAGTTCAAAAATTAAAACTAGTGTACCTAGCCATAGAACCAACACAGTTTGGAAGAACTCTTTTTTTCACTTTCCCGCTTGTGACATAATTGCCTTATCCGGTACCAACTCTGCTGCACTTTCCCTCTCGAAATTCTATCATCCTTGATGTTTCACATCTTCTAACCACCATCAACAAATAGACTGGTTTAATTTCACCCCCTCAAGCATGTGCTTCACTTAGAGTGAAGTTGTGTTTGTTCCATCCTTAATCTTCTAATCATCCTTATTTTTTTAGAAGTAGTTATGGATCGTAGTTGGATGAAAGCTAATCGTTTGGGTGCTGAGTTCAAGAAAGGAATGGAAGAGTTTTTTGAATATGCTTGTGAAAAAATTCCTAATAATAAGGGAAAATTGTATTGTCCTTGTGTTAATTGTTTGAATAGAGAGCCGCCACTTTTAATAGGTGAAATACGAAATCATCTTGTTTGTGACGGCATTTGCGAAACTTATACCAATTGGATATGGCACGGTGAACCGTCAAATGACATGCCAAATGTGTCGGAAAGGGAGGTAGTTGATGTGGATATGGACGATCAGCTAGAGGATATGATCCGTGATATTGGTCCAGAGTCTTTTCAGCGTGCTCATGTGTACGATGCTTTGTGTAGTGACAATAAAGAGCCGTTGTATCCGGGATGCACTAACTTCACACGGTTATATGGGGTGCTGAGATTGTTCAACTTGAAGGCGAGAAATGGATGGACAGATAAAAGTTTCACTGAACTGCTTGAGTTGTTGTGTGAAATGCTCCCTGAAGGTAATAAATTGCCAAATCGAAACCACGAGGCGAAGAAGATATTGTGTCCGATGGGTATGGAGTACGAGAAAATACACGCATGCCCTAATGATTGCATATTGTACCGAAATGAGTATCAAGGGTTGAAGAATTGTCCCACATGCGGGCAATCACGTTTCAAAGTGAAGGATGGTGATGTGGTATCTTCCAATAATTCCAAGGTTCAAAAGATTATTCGCTAATGCAAACGATGCAAAGAATATTAGATGACATGCACTTGAGAGGGAATATGACGGACAACTTCGTCATCCAGCTGATTCTTTGCAATGGAAGAAAGTTGATGATTTGTATCCGGATTTTGGTAATGAGGCAAGAAACTTTAGGCTTGGACTTGCTACAGATGGAATGAATCCATATGGAAACTTAAGTAGTAACCATAGTTCATGGCCTGTTCTATTAATTATCTACAATTTATCTCCTTCGATTTGCATGAAACGGAAATATATTATGTTATCTATGATGATTTCGGGCCCAAGGCAGCTAGGAAATGATATAGATGTTTATCTAAGTCCTTTGATTGAAGACTTGAGAATGCTATGGGAGGAAGGTGTGGATGTGCTTGATGCGTATTCCAACGAGAATTTCAAGATGCGTGCAATGTTATTTTGCACAATCAATGATTTTCCTGCATATGGGAATTTGTCCGGTTATACTGTTAAAGGACATAAGGCATGCCCTATATGTGAAGACAAGACATGCTTCAATCAATTAAGAAATGGGAAGAAGACAGTTTACCCTGGGCATCGAAAATTTCTCAAACCTAATCACCCATATCAAATGTTGAGAAAGGCGTTTAATGGAGATCAAGAGAATGGAATTGCCCCACAAGCCTTAACTGGAGATGAAGTTTTTGAACTAGTGAAGGATGTCAATGTTATATTTGGAAAGGCCCAAAACCAAACCACTCATAAAAATATATGGAAGAAGAGGTCAGTGTTCTTTGATCTTCCTTACTGGTGCAATCTAGATGTCAGACACTGTATTGATGTGATGCATGTAGAGAAAAATGTTTGTGATAGTCTAATCGGAACACTTCTCAACATTCCTGGCAAAACAAAGGATAATGAAAATGCTCGTTTAGATATGGTTGAGATGGGTATACGAGAAGAATTAGCCCCACAGTCAACTGATAAGAAGACATATCTGCCTCCAGCTTGTCATACTTTGTCAAGAAATGAGAAGAAAAGCTTTTGTCAGTGTCTGCGTAGCATAAAGGTGCCTCATGGTTACTCTTCAAATGTCAAGAGTCTGGTCTCAATGAAAGACTTGAGATTGGTTGGCCTGAAGTCTCATGATTGTCACGTATTGATGCAACAACTACTACCAGTAGCTATTCGTGGCATATTGCCTAAAAAGGTTAGAGGTGTCTTAACTAGGTTGTGCTTTTTCTTCAATGCTATTTGTAGAAAAGTCATCGATCCTAAAAAATTAGATGAGTTGGAAAATGAAGCTGTTGTTATCTTGTGCCAACTGGAGATGTATTTTCCTCCTTCTTTTTTTGATATCATGGTTCACTTAATTGTTCACCTAGTGAGGGAGATTAGATTGTGTGGTCCTGTTTATTTGAGGTGGATGTATCCAGTTGAGCGATACATGAAGATCTTAAAAGGGTATATGAAGAATCAAAACCGTCCTGAAGCATCTATTGTTGAGAAATACATTGCAGAAGAAGCTATTGAGTTTTGTTCTGACTACATGTCAGAAGCAAATGCTATAGGAATTCCTAAGTCTCGTCATGGTGGTAGATGTGGAGGTATACGAGGTTTAAAACTTCAGCGCATTGGACGAGAGGAAGTACTTCGGGCACAATTGTATATATTGAATAATACTGATGAAGTTCAACCTTACATTTCTGTTCACCAAAGCATTGTCAAGCAAAAATTTCCTCGAATGAATGAAAAATGGTTGTTGAATGAGCATAACAAGACTTTCTTAAAGTGGTTTAAAGACACCATTCACTAGTAGAAAAAAGACATTTGGTTATATGATTCATATAATTGAGCAAGAGATTTCACTACGGATATGTAAATATCAGTAGTGGAATATTCATTGGTAGGAGATTCCACTACGGATATGTAAATATCAGTAGTGGAAAGTAGACACGGTGGCAATTATGTAATTACATTGAAGTTTTGTTTTAAGAGATTCCACTACGGATATTTGGTTCCACCGTAGTGGAATCCCCTTGAGATTTTAGAAAGGTCGTTCTCTCCCATCCTTCTACGCGTACGTATCCTTAGTGAAATCTCTTCACTGAGATCTTCCAAAATCAAAGTCTTCCAAAATCTCTCAGACTCCTCCAAAATCAAACGAACCCTAACAACCATCTTCACTGAAATCTCTCATCCTTCACTGAAATCAAAATCAAAATCTTCGTTCTCTCCCATCCTTCATTGAAATCTCACACTCTTGAAATCTCCAGTTCCTTCTGAAATCAAAAGAACCCTAATCTCTTCACTCTCGATCTTCTTCTTCTTCTTTGTCGCTGCTTCGTTCACTCTTGATCTTCTTCTTTGTCGCTGCTTCGTCTTCGGTACTGGCGCCGGCACCGGTGCGATTAGGTTCAGGAGCCATTGGTCTTCATTCAATTATTGAACTCCAATCTTCGTTTTCGCTCTCAGGTATGCTAATATCTTCGTTTATTTATTTCGTTCTACTTTCTATTCGTTCTAATTCTCAGAAGATTGTAATTTAGGGTTTTTGATTTTGTGATTTTGTACTTTCTCTTCGTTTTTTAATTTAGGGTTTTTGGTTGTGGTTTTGTGATTTTGTTAGGGTTTTTGGTTGTGATTTTGTGATTGCTGTAATTTTTCATTGAATCTAGTCAGTGTATAGATGTTTCAAATTGACTATATAGTTATTCATTTAGACATGTTTATATAAGCATTTAGTTGTTGTCTGTTGATTTTGTTTACTGACCCTCAGGCCATTTTGTTTACTGTGATTTTGTCTGTTGAAGCAGATCTAAGGAATATTAAAAAGAACTATGATATGTGGAAGGTTTGTTTCCCTCTTTAACAAATAACCCTTTCCATTACTGCATAGATTGGTATTCATTTATCCATATTTGAATGTTGATTCATGATTGTTTGTGGCATTATATGTATATTCAGGCTACCGGAGGGGATTATTCAGTTGAATCAGCTGAGTCCATAAGGCCTTTATGCACCCTCATTGATGTTGGTCTTGTTAAGACCACAACCGAAAACCGCGTCTTTGGTGCACTCAAGGTATTTTACCTTATGTATAAGAATAAGAGTAACAGATTTCTTCTATTATGTTGACATTGATGATGCTTAATAAATGGGTTTGATTGCTTGCAGGGAGCTTTGGATGGAGGTTTGGATGGAGTTTGATGAAAATCCCTTTTTGTAATGTTATTGTCAAGCCTGTTGTTTACTTCTAGATTAAAAGCTACTTCATGTGCAGCTACTTTCTTAGGCTCTCCATCTCCTGGAAGAGGAGGGTATGAGGAATGTGTTGATGAGAAAAACAACCCAGCAAATGCTGAAGAAACTGCTTTTGATAAAGCGACCTGTTGCAGCAGAAAAAAAACTAGGCAAGCTGATAGCTGGATTTCATCCGATGATGAGGCTGAAACAGTAGAGCAAATCAATGAAGGTACTTTTATTCATTTAGTGTTTCTAACAAAGATAATTATTTGACATTGCTGCCTATATCTATTTGTGCTTCTTATTCACGAGAATGTGAAAATTGATGCAGTAATAAATGGCTTTGGAATTTGGATGCTATTATTGTATAATGGATTAATTCTCCGTTGGTTTATCTATGCTTGCTTGTTAATATCCTTTTTCATTGTTGGTGTAAAGTTTGTATATGCGTCCCTAACGGATCTATTATATGCTCGCAGCAAGCACGACAGCAAGGTTGAAGGTGTGAGTGTCAAGCAGGCAAAGTTAGAAGATCCATCGTGCAGTAGCAACCAGTGCAGAATGGAGGGTGTGAGACTATTAGGCCAAGGTTTTCAGAAAAAAAACGCTTCCGAGAGTTTAAGTTTGCTTGGCTCAGAGGTTTTTGGACTTCAACAAATTACTCCTACAGATTTGGATGTATGAAAACCAAAAAACTGCAAAATAATAATAATGAAATTTTAAGCAAAGTGTTTATTCATTTTATTTATATAAAACTGCTCTTCTTTCTTACTGATGAGCTTGAGGCATAATCTCAAGCTATTGTTGAAGTTTTGAGGATCAAAGAGGTTCTCAGAAACAAGGAATATGAGGTATGATACTCTCTTTTTTCTTCTTACTTGTTTGTATACTATTTCATAAGTTCTTATAATTTCACTTGTGTTAATTCATTTGTATCATACACTAAATAATCATGCATGTATTATGTATGACTTCTATTTGTTGTGGTGTTTCAATACTTGAACCAAATCTAGTAGGAGGAAGTCATGGTGTTTCAATACTTATTTGGGGCTTCCCTGTGTTTTATGCATGATCTATGTCAAAATATCATTTCAGTAGCTACATACTATATGAATTGTGTGTCTTGGGGAAATAATAGCTTTGTTGTAAAGAGATGTTGAAATCATGAAAGAATTATTGAAGCAAATAGATAGACAATAATAGCATTGTTAGAAATGACAGTCTAGTTTACTAACTAGTAGCTTTTGCCCTCTCACATTCAAAAAGAGGTTGCTGGTAAAGAACAAAGTAGCATATTCTACTCATGAAAATTGTTTGAATGTTGGTGGTAAAGAACAATATGTATTGGGCATCAAATAGAGGCTGTAGGTATAATTTTATCTGCAAAGGACACTGAAGTAAAGACACTAATTCATTGATATTGATTGCTCTGGCTCGCAGTCAAATGCATTGCACTGATTGTATAAATTGGTGCAGGTTCTAGCTGCTATCATCAAAGTTGGTGCTTCTAGAGAACATGAGATACTTGCTGAAAGCATGGATGCTTTTTTTGGGGTGTTTTGTACTGTTTGTTCTTTTTCTAATCAAGTATATGCTTAAAATGGGATCCTCTTTGTTTCAGGTTTGCTTGAACATAGTTCTTGCAGATGATATTTTTTTTGACATTTGTAGTTGTTAGGTAAATGATTCACTCTTATGTTTGCAATGAACCATACTTACAATTTTTCTATGCTAGTTTTTATTAAGTTACAGTTCTCTGTAATCTCTAAAGCTATTTGGTTATTGGTTCTCTTGGAGAGTACTGATTTGGCCTTTTCTGTCTTAGCTTAATCCAAAAGTATAATACATGACAATGGATTGTTGTAGTCTTTTGTACATCTTGTATGAAACTCTCTTGGCTTGTTTACTATTGAAGAATGTTAAAATTCACAATGGACATGTTTTTATCATGTGTGAAACCTTATTATTTTGTCCCCTGTTTTATCTTTTTATCTAGCAGCTATTCATGCATGTAATAATTGATTATATTGGATCATTTGGTGCCATGTCTTACTGTAACTAAGCATCTGCGCCGACAAAATTAATATCGGAAAAAATTATTTTAGTTAAAAGTGAGTTGATAGTATATTAGCAGCAAAAAAAAAATAGTATAGCAAAAGCAACAAAAAGAATTTTTTTAAACAAAAAAAAAATAGATTCCACTACGGTTGGAATGATGGAACCGTAGTGGAAACACCACTTTCCACTACGGTTGGAGTTATGGACGTAGTGGAATCCCTTAGTTTTTTAAATAAAAACACGTTAAAACAGGACTTTCCACTACTGGTGGAACTTAAACAGTAGTGGAAACATGACTTTCCACTACGGTTGCAATAGTGGAACCGTAGTAGAATCTCTTATTTTTTAAATAAAAACACGCTAAAACATGACTTTTCACTACGGGTGGAACTTAATCAGTAGTGGAAACACGACTTTCCACTACTGATGTGGATCCGTAGTGGTATCCATGTACTTACCACTACACCTGCAAGCACTACTGACCGCCAACAGTAGTGGAATGTGTTTTTGGCCAGTAGTTGTATCCCCGTTTTGTACTAGTGATTTCAACCGATAATTCATGTTCTGAAACATTAAAATGTCTAGCAAGGGCACCTAAATTTGATGTCATAACTTGGACCGGATATGTTATCAATAATTTTACATTCTATACAAAGGCCCAGGATGACAAAAGTACTATGCAAAACAGTGGGGTTATGATTGTAGCTGAGTCCATGCACTTCTCTAGCTCAAAAGATAAAAATTCTATTTTGGCATCAATATCTTACTATGGGATCATAGAAGAGATTTGGGATGTCGATTTCATTACATTTAAAGTTCCTCTTTTTAAATGTAAATGGATTGACACAAACAATGGTGTTAAAATTGATGATTTTGGTTTTACATTGGTTGACCTTCAAAATTAGCTTATACGAATGAACCTTTCATTATGGCATCTCAAGCAAAACAAGTGTTTTATGTTACTGATCCTTCTAATAATTCTAACAAAAAGTGGTCAGTGGTTCTGCAAGGTAAAACCAATCACAGACCTAATGACAGTCAGGATGCAATGCTACATATTTATGAGACTCCTTCTTTCTCACAACGGGTGCCAACTTTAGTTGAGGACACTATTGTCGATGAGGTGCATGCCACTCGTGAGGATCATGAAGAAGGGATATGGGAAGAAGAAACATAGATGATAGATGCTTCATTTCATCTTTATCGCATTCTAACAGTCTTTTAGGATAAGATTTATTTGTTTAAATGACATTTCTCTCCATTCTAAATATGCAGTTTTTAAGTAAGGTTTTATTGTCTCCTATATTAATAATCATTATATTTGACACTATTCTATACAATAGCTTTATTATTTAGATCATATATTTCATATTATTGAGCTTGGATTGTTACTGACCATTATTTTGTACTATTCTATACAATATGCCGTTTTTAAGTAATTTTTTATTGTCTCTGTTGTAAATAAGTAGTCAATATTTTATTACTAGAAGCAATCTTTTATTTTTATTAGTAAAATGTATTCGGCCAATTAGGTTAGAATAGTCTATATAAACATATTAGTGATTGTACATTATTCATAACGTGAAATATAATAATATATTCAGTTTTCACAGTCTCTTATCATGTCATATATTTTATATTATAGAGCTTCGATCGTTACAGACCATTATTATATTTTTTTCCCTCTTTAAACAGAGACATGGGTGATTCAGTAGCTTCATCGCAAATAGGGTTGGGTACTCAATCAACCAAAAAAAAGGGAAGAGGTTGCACTCGGATGAAAAAGTTGCAAGTTATGGCTGGACGTGACCAGAAGCAAGTGATTGATTTCAATTCTGAGGGACATCCTATAGGGGAAAATGCAAACGATTTCAAGAAACATGTGGCTTGTCTTGCTCGAGAGTCAGTCAGTATTCTGATTGATGAGTGGGGTAATGTTTGTATTGATGACAGGAAACGTATTTGGAAAGGACTTAAGGTAATTTTAATTGTATTTGTCACTATTGTACACAACTTTAATATTTTCATATAATAACTCTCCTATTTGTTGTGTAACATAGCAAGTATGGGTTATTCCTACAAATGATGTTGTTGAGAAGCAAACGATGATATACGCGGGTGAGCGTTGGAATGCGTTTAAAAATAGCTTAACACGTAGATATTTATTTGATGGAATAAACAGTCATAAGCTTGCTTTTGAGTATTACAATTATATTGATGAAGAAACATGGAACAATTTTGTTAAGTTACGAGAGGAACCTTCCTTTCAGGTCAGTTGGCTTTATTATTTAGATCATCAATCAATTAAGTTTTTAGTACTACCTAATGAATTTGTGTGCTATTTATAATAGGAGAAAAGAAAGAGGGGGCAAGAGGTTCAATCTTATAACAAATATCCCCATAGATTGTCTCAAGGGGGATATGCTTTACTTGAGAAAAAAATGATGGCAGAAAAGTTGAAAGAAAGACAAGAAGAAGCTGGAGGGTCAGAGGTTCCACCTCCATCTCCACCACAACGTCATGAAATGTGGAAGAGAGCCCGGCTAAAACCATCGGGAGAGTATACATCAGAAGAGACACGTGTTATTGCAGAAACCATTGTAAGTAAATACGTAATTATACAATTGTGGTTTTGTTGTTACTGTCAAATATAGCAGAGATTCATGGTTTATTTAGTTGGTACTACTGGTTACTTTGATGATATTAGTTATTAGTTTCTTGGTTTTTGCTACTTCCAAATTTCAAGATTATGGTTACTGGTTTTTTTTGCTGGTTTTATAGATTTATTCTATTTGTTTCATGGATTCTACTACATTTTATAGGATTAATATTTCATGGTTTTTGCTACTGCCAAATTTCAATTTTATGGATACTGGTTTTTGTTGCTGGTTTTATAGATTTATTCTATTAGTTTCATGATTTCTGCTACATTTCATAGGATTAATATTACATGTAGAACTTCACATGAGTGACTTAACCTAACTTCACATGTAGGATTAATATTATATTCTATTAATATAATATTAAAAGAGCATTTTGTTCATAAAAATTCATGCAGCTCACAACTTGAATTGAAGCTCTTAATCTATCTTCAATTTTGAATTTTTTTCATCAATTAAGATTGCTACCTGGTCATGAAAATAGTCAGCTTTCAATAGACTTTACCAAGACACTATTATCACTTTGTTACAATAAAGTCAAAATGCAAAGCAATCCCCTGGTATCTATTTACTTTGTTTTTATTGTCCTTATAGTAGAGATACTCTTAAAAACTTCTAATGTTATATCTCATGTCGTAGGATTCTCTGGAATCAGAAGGGACCTTTGTTCCAAGAGGACGACACGATATTTTGACAGAAGCCACAGGGCGAGGTGAACACCCTGGTCGTGTTCGGGGTGTTGGTCGAGGTGTGGGAATTCGACAATTCTTTGCACCTCATTCTCGTAAATATTCCAATACCCCACCTGTTATGAGTAAAGAACAAATAGAGACCATAAAGGCTGACCTTACTAAGGACTTAAAGGCTGAACTTACTAAGGATATTAGAGAGCAATTGATGCAGGATATATCCTCTTTGCCAGCTTTCTCTCAAAAAAACCCAAATTACCCACGTTGTTCTCCTAATACCACTCTACAATATGCGAGCATAATGGGTAGTTGTTCAAGGGTGCTGGGTATGCCAGATGATGACGATCCAGAGGATATTCCCGAAGAGTGTGAATTGTTTATTGATGGAAACACTCATGTAGTGGCATATGCTAATGTGTATAAGTTGGGGCCCAATATACACAATCAGGTGCAGCATAATGATATGGTGAGAGTGGCTGTTACCAAGGTGATAAATGCAAATGCTAAAGTACCTGTGCCCATGGATGAGGTTACAATGGTTGGTGAGGCCCCCAACAATTTCATTCAATGGCCGAAAAGACTTTTGCAACTTGCTTCTAATAAGGTATTCATTACCTTTATTATTCTCTTTTTACACTTGAAACTTTATAAACATGTTGTCTAATATTTTATAATAATGATTGAACATGTTTGATCCAAGAAATATGATGTTCCACTGAAAAATTCGGAACCTATCTGTCAAAAATTGGGAGTAAAGGCAATGCATATGAATCAAACCTTAAAGTTTAATGATGAGCTCAGTGGGACAAATGCCTTTATTGAACTCCCAGAGAAGATATTGTAGACTTGTGTATGGGTAAAAAAGAATTACCCTTCACTATTTTCCAAGTGTGGGTTAGATAAGTATTATTTATTTGTAAATTTAATAATTTATCATTTACTTAATTTCCTTTATAATGTAAATAACTTTCAATATATGTGTGTGTGTGTGTATATATATATATATATATATATATATATATATATATATATATATATATATTAGATATTTGCACCGCCGTTGTATTGAATTGGGCAACAATGACATTTATGGATTTATTGATCCACATTTCACTCATAGTCAAAATGAGCGTGGTAGAGTTCAATCCTACATACAAAAGAAGTTGTGTGAAGATAAAAAAGATTGTTACCTTGCTCCTTATTATTTTAACAAGTAAGATTTTTTTTATACTTGTTATAGTCAATCACTTATAATAGATAGAAATAATTTATTTAACACATTAAGTTGTATATTGTCCTTTGTAGTCACTGGCAATTGCTCATCATTAATCCTAAGAAGCTTGAAGTAGTCTTTCTATGTTCGTTGTGAAAGAGGCCGGATAAAAAGATCAATGACATTGTTGAAACGTAAGCATTCAATTTATTTATCGTACATGAACTCTGTGATATATGTTTTATGATAGAAATTTAATGAATATTTCTTTACTGTAGAGCTTTGGGAGCTTATAATAACTTACAAGGTGTGAGAAAGCAGAAGAAAGTAGCATGGTTATATCCCACCGTAAGTTGTTAACTTAGTATTTAAATAAATAACTAATCAATACATATATTCTGTAACAATTTTTGAATAATATTTATTGACTAAACGTTCACATCTGATCATATTCAATTTCAGAGTCAAAAGCAACAAGCTAGTTATGAGTGCGGCTATTACGTCATGATTCACATGTTGAACATTGTATCCGCTAGTGTTGTTGGTTCATGGACCCAAGTAAGTAATAAAAAAATTGTATCAAGTTGTATCAATTAATTAGTATTATTGTTTATCTAATTTATGTGAGCATTTTTTGTTTAGATATTTCGGAATTCAAATCCATTTGATAAGGATGAAGTTAAAAGTGTTCAAGAACGTTGTGGAAAGATGATTTTGGAGCATATTGAAGCAAATGCAGATAATAATATGAATTGTGGTCCTTAAGGTTTCTTGTTTTGATTGTTTCCTCTTAGTTTTTTTTTTTTTTTGACAAAGTTTCATCTAAGTAGTTAATTACTTTTGTTTATGCTCTTTTGATAAGACCAGTGGTTATCTTAGTGTAACTGATCTTACCCTGGTATTGCAGTGGTTGTTATCTATTTTGATCACAATGTTATGTTTTAAATTTGGAATGACATTAGTGGTTGTTTATTTATCTTGATGAACGCTATGTTTTAATTTGTCATGACATTATTTTTACTTCTATTGTTTTATTTTTAAATTTGGTTGAGTAATGGAACATAATATGATGTTGTAATATATTTTTTAATAAATTGATGTTGCAGTATATTTAGAATATATTGGTGGAGGAAACGAATTTATTATTATAAAATAAAAAATAATACAGCAAAAAAAAAAGGTTAGTTTTTTAGGTCGGTTAAATTTAACCGACTTAAGAAAACAATCTTCTTAAGTCAGTTACACGTGGCAGCTGCATTTTATGAAACCTGAACCTGTTAAGTCGGGTAACGGCTAACCGACCAAACATGTAATTTGTTAAGTCAGGTCCAAAACCGACTTAGCATGTCAAAACTTGTTAAGTCGACAAGTGTTAAGACGGCATCAGAACCGACTTAACAAGTTTTTTTAACAACTTAAGAGGCCTTTTTTAAGTCAGGTCCAAAACCGACTTAGCAAGTCAAAACTTGTTAAGTCGGCAACTGTTAAGTCAGCACCGAAACAGACTTAACAAGTCATTTTTAACCGACTTAAGAGACCTTTTTTGTACTAGTGCATTCACATTGGATTAATAACAACAATACAAATGAGTTGGACACCACACTTTAACCAAAAACTTTAAGGCATTAGGGTAATCCATCAAACCATTTGTCGAACCGACTCTGATACCACTGTTGGGTCACGAGGGGGCAATCGAGGATCATCTCTATTGGGTTTAAGAACAACTATGTGTAAGGGTTCTCAAAATTGAGAATGTGATAAAATAATTGAAATTTGATTAATAAAATTGATAGATGAGAACCCAATTTGAGTTGGTGTTCTAAGGTACATAAAAAGAAAGGAAAAGGATAAAAGAAGACTAAGTCTAAGACTTAAGTCATTACTCTACTAGAGAGTACCAAAGGGAGAGAGGAGAGACTTCATCAATTTTCTTCATATCCACTATTGATTCTAATTTCACTATTTATGCACATCCCAAAGTTCCTTGATTTTAAGATCACTAGTCATGTGTCTATTTACCTCAAGCAATTATGTTAGGTCAAGTGTATGCTATTTTGAATCATAACATTACTCCCCCATTAAAATCAACCTTGTCCTCATGGTATAAGTCAAGATAATGGTGTAGAATAATAGTAGGAACTTTCACATGGACAATAAAAACAACCACCAGTATCCCATTGAATGAATTGTTTTTCATGAAATAAACAAGCATTACCAAATTTTTCTAGTTCTTGTACTAAAGCAGAAACAAAACAAACAGCTCCATGAAAGAGTATTCCTTTGGAACTAACATGACCTTGGCACTAAAAGTATTCCTTTGCCTTTTGAAGTCCAAGGTCTGTTGTATAAAACACTATAGGATTCTCAATAGAACCCATCATTGCATACTCTTCCCATGATAGCATGCACCTTCAAAAGGTCATATATCGAATAAGCTTAAGAAAAATTGTTCCAAATTTATGTTGTTAATATTTCAACCATCTTGTGTCACTTGAGAAAGAATACCTTCAAGTTGTCTATGCTTAAACATGAATAAGAACTCAAAATCACAACTCTTGTAGAGCCAATCAACAAGCCCATGTAATGAAAAGTCTAAAATAAGTTCTACATGCCAAAGATCATGGTAGATATCATGCATGTTTACTGCATAAGCCTCCTGCAAGTGATTCTCATCTCTAAAGCTTAGACAATCCCTTTGCACAATATCACTATCTCTAATATCATCAACTTGAAGCAACCTTACAGGAGTAACTTGTGTAGGATAATGCACCAAGGACAACTCTAAAAGTTTCATAAGACCTTGTATGAGTACACATTCTACCCCAAAATTTGCCACTGAGAGAAGTGTTTCTCTGCTACAATTACATTCAATGCTAATGATTGATTGTGTAAGGAAATAATTGTTTCTTGATTCTTCTAGTTTAAATAAACTAACAATGTATAGCACATAATGCATTGTGGCATTGGAAGGTTGGGTATTGTGAGCTTGAAAATAAACTAACAACTTAGGTTACACTTGGCATATAAGTGACTTCAATAGCAATTGTGAGGCCGAGAGAAACCACACGGGTTTCATCTCTCATGTGATCCTCAAATCTTCTTGTCAAACACTGTGATACAAATTTGAAATCAAAGATATTGGGTAATTGAACTTTATTGGTTAATAAACTCTCCCACACCATCATGATAGCAACTAATATCTCTAATTGAATTAGCCTCCAACAACTACTATCATGTAATTCAACAATTGAAACACAAGTAGCCAAGTAAGTGCAAGGCACCAAATAATCCAACTTGTTAGATCATCAACAATCAAAGCCATGTTAAAACAGAAGGTGACACACAAGTAGAGAAAAACACTTGTTGATACTTCATAATTGATGTGCAACAACCAACATTGAGGTTCACAATTCTCTCCTTGATTTGCTTACCAATCCACACTTCTATCATAACCACACTTCTATCCAAGGTTGTCAGAATCGAGTTTTTATCTTAACTCGTTTTGCCTGGGTAAAATCGAAACGTAAAATCGAATCGTAAAATCGTCGATTTTACCTCATATTAAAATAATATTATATTTATATTTAAGACATATATATACTTATATAATATTATAAATGCGTCAATAATTTAAAGTTTTAACTTAATTTAAAAGCTAAAATATACTAAATCATCATAATAAAATGTAATATTTGTAAACTTGGATCAAACTACACAAATTACCCACCAAATCATCAAGTAACATCCAAAAAATTATCCAAAAACAAGAAGGTAAAATCGTCTCAAAGAGTTAAAACCTATGATTTTACATGATTTCAGCGATTTCATAGCGATTTAAATCTTGTAAAATCGTTCCAGACTACGATTTTACCCAAAAATGATTCTACCAGCAATTTAACTCGAAATGATGACCTAGAAACGTAAAATCTATGGTTTTTAGGTTTTAAATCGGAATTTTAACAACCTTGCTTCTATCATTACCATTATCCACAAGCTTAGCAAAGCCAAGGGCAAAAACAGAAAGTTCAAATGCAGGGTCAATGAAATAGCCATAAAAAAGTTCCATATATCTCATCTCTAGAAAGAAAACCATGTTACAAGAGAATGTGGTTTTGAGAGGCCTTTTAACCAACAGATGGTGGGAATCACACAAGGACTTCATGTTGGAATATGCATTTGTTGCACATATTCCAAATCCAAAATATAATCCAATACTAACTATGGGAAGCAATATAGGACACAGAGGAATTGAGAAATAAAACACATAAGTAGCAAATCTTGCATCACCAATTGTGTTTTTAAGCCACATGGTAATCAATTGAGAATGAATATCTTTATCATATTGGTAGTAGGAATGGATTGGACACGTAGTTGAACCCTAGGGTATGTGGTTCGATTTCCACGGAAGGCAAAAACTCCACTAGAGGGGGGGGGGGGGGTGGAGAAGGTCGTGAGGTGGCAGCTCCGGGATCGCCAAGATGGGGCCCGGAGGCTGTTACAAACTTCACCACTCAAATCATGCATACTCCACTAGAACCTTTGTGCTGCATATAAAGATAAGTCTCCAGTCTCTGTCTTCCACATGTCTTCTCACACACTCTCATGCAGATGCTGAGGGGACCACAGAGTTTGTTACACTAGTAGTGGAATTATCACTTCCACTCTTCTTATTTTGTCTCCTAGTGTAAACTATCCTATGCCTATCAATCCCCCCCCCCCCTTCAAAACTCTTCTTGTCCTCAAGAAGTTAACCTGGAAATTCTTTTAAGTTTGTCTGCTGACTCCTATGAGTTTTCAAACTCTGGAAGTCCCTTCCGCGTGACTAACACTTCAACCTCCCTACTTGCATTTCTTCGATCTGGTCTCTAATGCTTCTTTCGGTTCTGGTTCCAGTTGCGACCCTTCATTCAAATCAGTTGGTAAAGGTTGGAAATGATTCCTTCTACCATAGACCCAATTAAGTTAACCATAGATTGAAAGAGAATTTCTCCAATAGCATTCACAAGTAACTTTAGCCATAAAAACATTGAATTTTCCCGGGTCTCATGGTATTATGCTCATTGATGAATTTAATACCACGCTTTTTACATTGACTAAGTGAAACAACCCCTCTAGGTAGCAAACACTGAGATGCCAAGCAAACATTAAGAATGCTGCTAGAAATTTGTCACCCAAACTGGAAAAACTCAGCTGGAATTTGTGCACCTCATTGGCATGTTCTATACTCCTTTCTAACAATTCATACCACACCAGAAAATCAGAAAATACTGTAGTTGCAAGAGCCAGAGTTTCAAAGATGAGAGAATCCTTTTCTATCTCAAAAATTTGTAAAAGTGGATCAGCAATAGTATTGACCAAGTTAAAGTTTCGCTTTGTTGCATACCCACAAAGTTTAGAATCTTTATCTATATTCAATTCAAATGCACTAAAGCAGAAGTGTTGCAGCTTGATACCTCAATTAAAGACATGGTTTTGAATAATTGATACCTCAATTAAAGACATACACGGCTGTTTAGAAAAACTGATGATGAACATGGCATGAACAACTTGCAAGAAGTCAGGGGATTTAGGCACAAATTTATCCTTCTAAATTATGATTGAAGCTAATGACCTTAGTACCCCCTTTGAAACATTCAATGAATCTAATGTTGTTACTCCTGTAATACCCAGCAGCAAAATAAAGGCATATGCCCCATGTATAGGTTTTTCCATTAACATATGGAAACAACTTTCTATATCCTCCATGTAACAATTCATTGTATGAATATATAAGTGTATTGCTATTGTTTCTTATTTCATATTTCTTCCATTCAAAACAAGACTTTGAATGAATTCAAGTAAGTTATCAAAGAAAAATTGTTCATTGAACAAAATTTCAACCTCCTCTGTGTACTCTCTTACTAGATCATCATCTACTTGGATAGTGAACATAACCATGTATTCACACATGCTCTCAACATAGTAAGCATTCCAATGTAATTTTTCCCCACCTTGCAACACCAAATAACCATCATTTGATCACAAAAGATGAGTTAAAAGAGTCAAAAACAAAGTCATTCCAGCACACAACTTTTTCTCCTGAACCCAAATGATATGATCACATTTAGCTAGGTCCATGAAGTCGAGAGTTTGACCCAACTCACATAATAGGAGGCACTGGCCCAATTCTATCTCCTTCAGATTAATATGATCAACTATACCCACCCCCTTTTTCATAATCCAATTGCTATCATTAAATAGAAATAAGCCCAATAACTCTATTCCATCCCATGTGGCTAATTCCTTCAAAAGTAAACAAAAATTAACTTGGGTCTCACCCATTATGTTAAAAGAAATACCAACCTTACCAATTGACTCTTTTGCCCTTTGATATTTTCTAATCCACGTAAGAGCTGCCATGGGATACAGCTCTGGACCCACAGTGTAAAATTTTCATCCTACCCTTCTCTCTTTCGTCATCAATTTCGTACGATTCATTAGAAATTCCTTCACAATTGAATCAACAGCCGCTGGTGGTAGCTTGATCAACGACCAATTCCCCTCAATGTAGTTCTCCGAATCTCGTGGTTTAGGTAGCGGAACTCGTCGTGGAAGGATCATCACAAATTGGTTGGACTCCGTTGGTTCTGGATCTGGTGGTTGTGTGTGTGCTACCGGTTCTTGAATGATTTGGGAATCTAGTGGTTTAGGTAGCGGAACTCGTCGTGGAAGGATCATCACAGATTGGTTGGACTCCGTTGGTTCTGGCTCTAGTGGTTGTGTGTGTGCTACCGTTGCTTGAATGACTTGGAATTTTCGGGTCATCGCCAGCAAATCGGCTTCCGGAGGTTTGGGCGGCGGGGATCGCCGTACTAGTGTTGTTGTAGGCTGATTGAAGTCCCGCGATTCTGAAGGGTTTGATTCAAGTGAAGGTAGATCAGGTGATTTTGGCTTGGGAAGTACCTAGGCCGGTGAACCC
This sequence comes from Trifolium subterraneum, assembly GCA_951799995.1. Lineage (NCBI taxonomy): Eukaryota > Viridiplantae > Streptophyta > Magnoliopsida > Fabales > Fabaceae > Trifolium > Trifolium subterraneum. The sequence goes on from OX637462.1 coordinate 24,431,675, forward strand.
GACGACGGCATTTTAATGTCCACAGTCATATCATTCTCTGTGACACTCACCCTCATGTGCTCTGCCGCTACCTTTACTGCAGTTTCGGGCAGAGACTCTGAGTTGTTGAGGTGAGTTTCTTCTTTGACGTCGTACAACCTATCGTTACCACCATCAGTTTGCGGTGGTTGAGGTGAGTCCCACAACCGCGAATTATTATTGCTCCATTCCTCGTCTTCGTTGTCATGGTACACTCTTCGACGACGACGGTTACGACGATGTGGAAATTCCTCCTGAATCAACTGTTTAATCTGCTCCAATGTGACCTGAGGTCGTGCTTGTTGCTCTAGAACCAACTGACGAAGTTGCTCAGCTGCAACTGCAGCATTGCTCAACCTCTGTTCTAACGCATCAACCCGTTTCTCCATTCGTTGATTCGATTTTGAATTGTAACCAGGCTCTGATATCAATTGACAGGACTCGATCTCGATTACGACTGAACATTGACCAAATAGGACAAATATAGAGCAGAATAGGAACTGTGATATGATATTAATTCAATAGAATCAAGTGATTCTTTGGCTAATTTACAGCAAGAAGATTGAATGGTAGAGAATAGTAGTGAAATGTATAAAACAGTAGAATATAGTAGTGAATAGCAATTCTTATTACTAGGAATAGTTAGAGTTCATATGGGATCTAGCTCCAGTACAAGAAAGAAGACTAAAATGAAAGGAAAATAAGTGGCAAAATGATAGAGGAACTTCGAGAGGCCTTAGCTCTCCTAGGGTAAACTTCACCACTCAAATCATGCATACTCCATTAGAACCTTTCTGCTGAATATAAAGACAAGTCTCCAGTCTCTCTATTCTACATGTTCTCTCACACACTCTTATGCAAATGCTGAGGGCACCACAGAGTTTGTTACACTAGTAGTGGAATTACCACCTCCACTCTTCTTATTTTTCTCCTAGTGTAAACTATTTTATGCTTATCAGAATGATTAAGAAGTTTACACTATAAATGCTAGGTCCGGGGGCACAAAAATATCATCTCAAAATTCACATAACTAAGGCTGTAAATGAGTCGAGTCGAACTCGCTTAAGCTCGACTCAACTCATTTATTTAACGAGCTTAATTTTCAACTCAAGTTTAACTCATTTGGTTCATGAACCAAGTTCAACGAGTTAATTATCGAAATGAGTCTCGAACTATTTTCGAGTTGGTTCGGTTCATTGTAAACCCTAGTATAAACTTACTATCAGTTTATTTTATGTCTTTTTTTCCTATGAACTGTTTCCTTCCATGTTTTATGTCATTTAGTTTTTTAGGTAGACAATTTTGTTACCCTCATTCTTTTATTATATATATATATATATATATATATAATCGAACTAGTTCATGAACCAAACGAATCGAACTATATATAGTTTGTGTTCAACTCATTTATTTAACGGACTTAATTTTTAACTCAAGTTCAACTCATTTGGTTCACGAATCAAGTTCACAAGTTAATTATCGAATCGAACCTCAAACTATTCACAAGTTAGCTTGGGTCATTGTCAGCCCTACACATAACGAATATCAATTGGTCTTAAGCGTCATCGAACCGACTTAAGGGTCATCAAAGAAACTTATATCCATCACATAATTTATATAGCCAATAGAAATTGGACTTATTCGAGGCAACATTGAACCACATATTGAGGCAAGGGTCATCAAGGCAACATATACCCATCTAAGAATTTATATACTCCAATGAAAAATGGACTTAAGGGTCATCGAAGCAAAATATATATTCATCACATAATTTATATAGCCAATAGAAATTGGACTTATTTGAGGCAACAATTATCCACATATTGAGGCGAGGGTCATCAAGGCAACATAATACCATCTAAGAATTTAAGTAGTCCAATAAAAAATTGACTTAAGGGTCATCGAAGCAACATAAATCCATTACATAATTTATATTGCCAATAAAAATTGGACTTAATCGAGGCAACATTTATCTACATATTGAGGCAATGGGTCATCAAGACAACATATAACCATAACCATCATTTATACAACCAACAATTGGACTTAAGGGTCATCAAGTAAAATGTTAACCATCTCATAATTTATATAGTCTTCTAGTAAGGGTCATCAATAACTTAAAGATACTATTTCATAATTAAAATAATGAATAATAACTGGATGTAAGGGTCGAATAGACATTTAACCATTTTGATCCGAATTTATATCATACAAAAACTTTCAGCAAGCTAGCACATTTTGCAAGATTACATTTGAGTCATCAAAGAATAAATTATACCTACCCATATTTATGAATAGAAATTTATAATTAAAAATGCAGTTAGTACACCTAACTGAGTTGGTGTTTCTTTGCAAGTAAAAGATTAGATGTTCTTGAATAATCAAGAATGAAAAGATGGGTATCCGAACAAGGTATCAATCATAAATAAACTAGTATGTTGCTATGAAAAAAATTAAAAATATTGTAGGAAACTAAATAATAAAAAAACTGTCTTTCACTATATTAGTGCCAAAAAGGATCTTTTGACCGATCATATTTCTCTCATGCAGAAGATTGAATATTCTTGTACAATAAAAAAAAATGAGAAAATTGGGTATTTCAACATGTGGGACCCTTTTTTGACCAACATTCATAGAAGTTTGCCACAAAATTGTTCTTATGAAAAAATCATCATTCAAAACATTGGTGCCAAACAGAGTTTTCGGACATAGCATGTTTCCTCAATGTAAGTGTTTTCTTTGTTCTTGCAGATGAATGAACATTTTTAAATCATCAAGAACGTAAAAAATGGTACCTTTTTCATGCAGAAAATTGAATCATCAAGACATCTCATCCATTGGATGAATGAAAAACTCACTATCCCGCAAAAATCGTAAACCACTATGGTTTTTTTTATTTTTCAAGTAGAAGATTAAATATTCCTGAATAATCAAGAATGAACAAATGGGTATCCCAACAAGCTATCAATGATAAACCAATATGTTGCAATTGAAAAAAAAATCCAAAATATTGTAGCAAATTAAAAAAAATTGTCTTTCTGTAGAACCGTTTCTAGAGCAACATCATTGATCGCGATATTTCTGCAAGTGCATAGAACTATCGTGTAGTTATAAAAGATTATTGATCCCACAGAGACCAATAGTCGACCTACCGTTATCTAATGCTACGTTGTAAATCTAAGGCTAATAAGAGTGTTTTGGATAGTGAAATATTTTTGGATTTTTTTAAATAAATAAAAGAAAGTAATTTCGGATTTTAAATTAATAAAGCGTATTACTAGGATGAGCTCTTAGTTGCTTCGAAGGGTTCAATACTTAATTCGCGCTTTGATAAAAGGGATAGTTTTTGAAACTATATTGATTTAAAAATACTAATCTCAGCTCTCGCAAATCTTAACTAGTATTGTAGATTATAAAGGTGATGTTTAACTCTCGTTCTCACATCCGCTAATAAAGTACTTTTTGAAAACCAATATAATTTAGTTAACTCTAATCCTAAGTGGTGTTCTTCCGAATCAGAATCAATGTTCAGTTTTTACTATCTAGTAAAAATCTCATGCTCTCGCTCTATTGATTTTTACTTTAATTAATTCTCACTCTCGTGACAAATTATAATCATCGTAAAATAAAAAAGTGCTTAAGAAAACTATTAGTTCATTAATCCTAAATAGCTCTCGCGGATTCTAGAATTAATGCTCGGTTTTTACTATCCGGTATAAACCTCAACTCTTGTTTATGTTGGCTTATGCCTTTAATAATCCTCACTCTCATGACAGATTATGAAACGTATTATTAAAAACCGATTGTTAAAACGAGCGCGCGAACTAACTACCGAACCCCTACTAGCTCCTAATTACGCATCCTAGCAATATTAAATTAGCTAGACATAACTAAAACTAAAACTAAAGACAAAATAAATAAATAAGCAGGAAATAAAAACATAAAGCAAATAAATAAATAAAGCATAAATAAATAAAAGCAATAAAGAAAATAAAAAGAAATAAGAACCTGAATAAACTCCGAGTATAATACCGGTACAAAATAAAAACTTTAAACTACTACAACTTATGAGAAAGAGTTCCCGCAAAGGCTTGAGTACTCATTCTCCAACCGACTATACGAGTGGTGTGCTCGTTTTACAAGTCAGTTGTTCAAAGTTGTGTGTTGAAATAGGAGAAAAGGGACCTATTTATACTAAAATATTGAAAACCAAAAGTTACAATTGCCCGATGTGGGACTTGCAGCGGCTGAAATCTGGACCCTTGGATCCTGGCATGCGCCAGGATCATTCCTTCTTCTCCAAGATCACGTGTGGCAATCCCCCACCTTTCTTCCTATTGGCTGGCGGACGCCAGCTGCTTTAAGACATGGGCTCGCGGGCGCTTCGGGTATGGGCTGGCGGACGCCAGCTTTGTTTGTTTGTAGTGGCTTGTTTTGTTTTGTAGTGGGGTTGCTATATGCAGCCCTTTTTGTGTCTTTTTGGTCCGTTTTCGCTCCTTTCTTAGATTTAATAAATTTTCATCTGTGTTTATAAAATATGAGGATTTAGTAATGATTCATAATATAAAAGTTCGAAATTGAAATAAAAATAATTGAAATATAATAGTAATTTAACTAAATAAATAGCACATTTTTAGGTGTATCAATCATCATAGAGGTTTGTTAAGAAATTGATCATATGAAAAATCATCTTTCATAACATTGGTGTAAACACTACAAGAAAATAAGCATTTTGCGACACTTTCATTGCAACCATTTAAACATAACCGTTGCAATGTGAAATTTTTAATACATTTGCAACAGTTTATGCCACGGTTTGTACAACTGTGGCAAATTTTTAGTCTATAACCGGGAATATTTCGTTTTAGCGTTTTCTGAAAATATATTCCCCCTCTATTTCCAAACAAAAGAAATTAGAATTAACACCAAACAAAAACATTACACTCTCTCTCTGTTACAAAAAAAATATTTCATGAAAGAACAGAACGCACTTCGCCGCTTCCTTCATCGCAATCCAGCGCCGTTTCCTTCATCGTCATCTCACTTCGCCGTTGTTTCCTTCTTCGACCATGACGCTAGCTCGTTGCTTCATTCTCGTTTCCTATCACAAGTGGTAAATCCCTAATTTCTTCATCAACCCTAATCCCTAAATCAGTGTCTTCATTCCCTAAGTTCAGGTTCGTTTTGATTTCTGGTAAATCCCTTCTCTGAGTTTGTTATTACTGTTCTTATTCTATTGTTATTATTTGTAGTTTGGTGACTTGTCAAAACTCATGTTTGAGAAATTTAGATATATAATTTTAAGAGTGAAAAATAAAAAATATCTTATATAAACTCATGTTTAAGAACAAATTTTTCCTGAGATTGATATATGTTTGAATGTCATCTTTGTTGGTTGCTCTGAAATTGTTATTTTACTCTTTTCATAGAAGAGAAAATTTTGGACTTTGATTTATTCCGATGTTTATGAAATTCAATGGGTATATTGTGTTTCATAAAAAAAAAAAGGGTTGCTTCTTATTGGTAAATGAGTTGTAGATACTTTAATTTTTACTGTTAATACATACTTGAAACACAACTAGCTTTGGTGCGTTTTTAGCTTCTCCAGGTCTTGTACTGAGTTGTTGATATTGCTTATATTGATTTAATGACTATATAGTAGTTAACTTTTTCTGTTAGATGAAACAATGGCTTTTGAGTTTTGTTTTGGAAAATTCTATTTTTTTTAGATTTACACTTAAAAACACATTTAAGTTAATGGGAGATTCAATATGGTGATATCCTAAAGCAACCCTCTTTGATCGAAGATAAGGTGCAACATTCATTTATATTAAGGTCATGTGTAAATTAAGGGTAACATTTTGTCTTGTTTTCTTGCTGCAAGAACTTCTAGCAGAAAACAAAGAAGGCCTGCTTGAGCTTTTGACTTGCAGCTCCAGTGATAATATTTGTGTACTCTCATTGGTAAAACTTTTAAATTTTTCCTTCATGCCCTCATATTTTAGTGATTGCTATTCTTATTCCATATCTATTATGAGTTTGTGAATTATCTTACTTTTAGCGAATATTATTTATTGGAATGTGTTTAATGACTTAACAAAGATGAAAAATAAAATAAAGAAGGGATATGTTTCTATGAACAAATTTAAAGAAGACATATGTTTTAATGATCTATCATTGGGAACATATTGAAACAAGCTGAGAACATGTCATGGACATGTCATCATAGGCTCTCCAAAGCACTTACACAAGTGCTAATTAATGTTATAAGTTAAGCCCAAATAAGCTCTTTCAAGTAAACCCTTCGTGCTGAGCATTATTCTTTACTAAAGGACCTTTGAATTTGATTGCATTAAACCTGTTATCCCCTTTCATAACACTAAATTTCTAGTTTTATATTGTACTTGGAATTGAAGTTGAATTTTATATTTATGTTTATGACTATATGCATGTCTTGTGCTAAGTGGACCGCTTTCTTCAAAAGGAATGAGCTTACTATGTTTAAAATTCGATTTGATTGCAGCATTTTCTTCAAGCAGGAGATGGAGTTATCTCTTATATAGGACTTCAGAATGCTAGGAAGACTTCCTTTGCTTAATTTATACTTTTAGTCTGCTTCAATAATTGATTTTTTTTTTATATTGCTTCTAGACCGCTGGATACATGAGTTCATGATTCCTATAGTAAGTTATGCTCTCCAATTACTTTTAATTATTGTGTTGTCATCTACTTGTTTGTGTTAGTCTACTTGTTTGATTCCTGTATAAAATAGCATACATTAATGCTTTGTGTAGTAATTTTCTTATTTTATTCTGAATGTCATCATGTTTCCAAGTTTGTTGAAGGCGTTGTTGATGTTGAACTGCACATGCTGGATTAGTGCAGAAGAATTATTTCTCTCAATTTCAAGCAATTGTAGGACCAATTTTGATGATGACGATGATGATGACGACGACGATGATGATGATGTTCTTGTAGCACCAATTTGGTTGAGAATGTGATTAAGATATTCTTATTCTTTTCAATTTTAACTCATAAAATAGTTAATTTATACTCCTAATTTTATTGTGTTGAATAATATGTGTGCTCCCTCTCTTTTGTTGAAGAGTGAATTGCAGTTGTCAAAAGTTCTTAAACTTTTGCAATGGCTGGACTCGGTGTAGAAAAGGTATGCCCACATGAATGGTAAACGCTATTTTATTTGATTATTCATTGTTTCTGCCATTTCTCCAATTACATTAAATTACACTCATACCTTATGTTTCAATTGAACAAATTTTAGAGAATTTCTTCTAGTTTTTTTACACTTTATTTTGTGATGTGTAGGTACTAAATTGTATAAGTATATATCCAAGAGGGTGGGTGTTCAATTATAATTTGAGGTAATCTTTAATTTGATTTGTTAATAAAGGTTTGTTCCAAAACTTTATTCTCTATTACTTTCACCTAATAACAAAAAAGAGATTCATAGACTAATATAGGTGTGTGGCTGTATTTATTTTTTCTTATTTACTGTCATATTAGGATTAGTGATTAGTATAGGTGCATATTAGTTTCATAAGAGTGATTTTGTAATATGTAATAATTATGGTTAACCTTTAAAATTATGATTATCGTTTTGACTCTGTTTGGCATATGAAACCATATTTTATATGTGGAGCCGACTTAAGAAACAACTTCTTAAGTCGGTTTATTATGTGACAAGTGGGACGTTTTAAGTCAGGTAACCTTTAACCGACTTAAGCAGATTTTGTAACTTCTTAAGTCGGTTTATTATGTGACAAGTGGGACGTTTTAAGTCAGGTAACCTTTAACCGACTTAAGCAGATTTTGTTGAGTCGGTTCAAAATCCGACTTAACAACTCAAAACTTCTTATGCCTTGGTTAGTGGTTATAATAATTTCGTTATAAAAAAAAGTGACTTACTATAATTATTCGTTCATTTATTTGATGCGCTTCGAAAAGAGACATCGTTATGTTATGTTTGAAAGAACCTAATATATAATTATGTTTTTTCAGGTAACTGAATAAGCAAGTCAAGAGATGGTAGGTGTTTTGAGTATAGCTAACACTAATTATAAAGATCATCAATCAACATCACATATTATATAGAATATTAGATATTTTGTGAACTTATTTTGTTGTAGCTTTGTATATACTTAGCCATTCTACTAATATTTATGTTTGAACTACTTTAGTTTTTCGCTTTTGGAGTTTCAAGTACTTTAATTAAATTTTTGATGTATGGATTGTCACTATTTGAATGACATTAAGTAATTGATATTTATATATTTTGTGCATTTTCATTTTTTTACTCTTGTATAGATATTGTAATGCAATGCTTATTTAATAAGCCATGATAGTAAATAAAACATATTTTAAATTAGTTAATATTAAAAAAAATAGTTTGCCACGGTTTTGTAACTGTTGCAACATCTGCGGTCAAATTTAGTGTTTTTTGGTAAAAACATAGCAACGGTTTGAAACTGTTGCAACCACAACTGCGACGGTTGTTGCAACGGTTCTTAAAACTGTTGCAAAGTTCTCTTGCAACACACAAATTGGACACGGTTTGCCAACCGTTGCAAATGTACAATTGCAACAGTTTTAACCGTTGCAAATTGCAATTTTGACTGTTGCAATGTTCTTATTTTCTTGTAGTGAAAATAGAGTTTTGGGACAGCATGTTTCCTCAATTAAAGTGTTTTGAGATTTTTGTGCAGAAGATTGAACGTTCTTTATGTTCCAATCCATTGCACTTCTTTTGGCCAGAATTCTACATAAGTCGTTTATATTGTTGTTGTTCAAATCTTAAACGTACAAAAATCAAATTAGAAAAATCAAAACCCTAATCAAAGTTTTTTTTTTTTTTGAACGAAAAACCCTAATCAAAGTTAAAATCTACTTTAACTCAAATATCTGAAGATAAAATCACCTGAAACAGGAAATCGCCAAATACCACAATCAATTGATTCTGAAATCAATTTGAAAACTCTCAACGAAGAATCACGAGAGTTTTTGAAGATCGTCACAATTCATGAATGCTCCATGAAAATCAAACCGCAATGCATTTGGAATTGTTGTTGGAGAAGGAGAAGCAAAATGAGAACGATGAAGAAACTCTGGTCGAATGGAAGATCGATCGAATATAGATGGAGAATGAAACGGATCGGAGATGGAGAAAGATGAGAGAATGTTGGATCGCGAGAGCGAGACAGAAAGTTTCTCTTTTTCTTCAATGTTTTCTTTTTTCATTTTCTTTAAAAAAATTTTTGTTTGGAAAAAAAGGTGTTTCTGACCGACTAGTAAAAATTAGTAATAATTTGATAAAAATTAAAAAGTGTCATTTGAAATTTAAAATTCACTTTTGTAATTTGAAATTAACCAATAATACAATTGGCAGTGAAATTGTGGTAGCTAATCTAATTTTTGTAGTGAGTAAATAAATTTTGGCAAAATTACGCTGAAAGTCCTCTATCTTATTTTTATTAACATTTTGGTCATTTATCTTTTATATTATGCACAAGTTTATCCTTTTATAAATTTTAGTCACACCAATCAAATTAAAAAAAATATAGCAAATTTTTATTTTAGTCACCGAAAAGTTTCTATATTTAATTTAACATTCTTTAGTGATATTTCGACCATCAATTTTTTTAGGAATAAGCCTAAATTGTCTAACAGCATGTTTAGGGGCCTAAAGAGTATTTTCAAAGCATGTTTAGGGGCCTTAGAACATATTGAGGGGAACAAAAAGAATTTTTCTTAATTTGAGTTTAAATATGGAGAATAAGCCTATGGACTCATTGGTGACGAGTCCAGGTTCCCTACAATTTGTGTATGATTTAGCACATTAATTATATGGATGTGTGACATTTGTAAAAAAAAACAATCTAACAGCTGAAATCAAAACTTAAGAAAAAAGTATTTGTTTAATGAAAAATTCCCTATAATTCCCTTTCATTAATACAGAACTTCATCTTCCTCTGATCTCCACCACCATCCGCCGGAACACCAGAAATCGCGCTTTATCTTTCTCTGCATCGTAGAACAAACCTTTTGATCCATGTTCTCCTCTTCCTCTTCGCTGTCGTTCCGTCTCGATGCGTCATCTTCCATGGCGTTTTCCCATTCTTGATCTCTTCTCCTTCTCGCACCGCAACTCATCATTCTTCCCTTTGATTCTTCTGTAATTTGAGATTTGAGTCATTGCTAAGTTTCATATATTTAATTTTGCAAATTTTTATTTTAATCACCGAAAAGTTTCCGTATTTAATTTAACATTCTTTAGTGATATTTCGACCATCAATTTTTTTAGGAATAAGCCTAAATTGTCTAACAGCATATTGAGGGACCTAAAGAGAATTTTTCAAAGCATGTTTAGGGGCCTTAGAACATATTGACGGGACCAAAGAGAATTTTTCTTAATTTGAGTTTAAATATGAATAATAAGCCTATGGAGAATAATGTTGTTGTACAGTTAAGCAAATAGATTTAATAATTTGAGATGTTATGACAATCAACTTTATTAGATGATTTGATTTGTTTGCTTTTTTTTGTTGATAATGAGTTGTTACAAGAATATTCAATTTTAAAGCAAAACAAATTGTCGTATTCAACCACTCAACCTCACACAGTCATAGGGGTGACCAAAAAATGTGGTGATCATTACCCAAACCACTAACCAAAGTATATCCAATTTTAATATCCAAATCCATTTTAGAAAAAAAAAACACACCAATCCAATTAAAAAAACAAATTCTAAACCATATCCATTTTTTATAATTGGTTTGAAATTGGTTTTCAAGTGGGACCCAATAATTTGCAATTGGTTTTCAAAGTATAGTCCTATAGTTTGATTTTTGCTTTTTAGGACCCCCAGCTTGCTTCCACACCCCCAAAAAATCCAAGTTAATCATAATAAATAAATAATTAAAAAAGGTGGTGGTGAGGCTGGTGGTCAACACGGTGGTCATCGCCGGACCTCCGGCGGCAATGGCGGCTGACGACGATTTTCCGGCAACTCGCGGTGGTTCTCCGGCGGCCGTCGCAGTGGCCGGTGGTGGTGCTCCGGCCGCCACCAACCACCCCTTAATATTTAATTATTTGATGAATATTTTAATTATTTTTTTATTTAAAAAAAACAGATTTTAAATGTTATTCTTAACAAAAAAAAAATCTGTATTTTATATTTTTGGGCTTAAAAAAATTAGATTTTTTGGGCTTTGAAAAAATCTGTGTGAAATTTTTTTTTCAAGCCCCCGTATTTCTTTTATATCTCCAAAAAACCATGAATTTTCTGTTTTACCCTTTCTTAAAAAAATATAGTTTAAGTAAAAAGTTGGTTTAAATGTGTAATCCAATTTTTAGTACAAACCGGTCTTAAATTGGTTTTAAACCGGTTACAAACCATATCCAAATTAATTTTGCAAAATAACCAGTTTTTCATTAAAATGGTTTTGGATCTAAGCCAAAACCATAAATATGGTTTGATGTGGTGTGGTTTTTAAACCATGTTCACCCCTACAGAGTTACACCCACAAAAACCTCTAGAAATAATTGCTTTCTTTGTTTTGTAATAATTTTTTAATATTTATGACCTAGGTGTTGCTAATTTGATTACATGGAACTTTAATTTTGTAATTCTCAGTGATAACAATATCATGTGGGATCCATCTCTCATGACCCTATAACAACTAAATCATGGGTAGAGCTGTCAAATGGGCTGGCCCAGCCTAGTCTGGTCCGGTCCGCTGGGCCAGACAAAATAAATGAGCTAGTCCGGTGTAGTCCCGACAAAACTATTATTGGGCTAACATTTATCAAGCCCTGGCCAGACAAAATTATTATGGGCTAGCATTTATCAAGCCTGGCCTGACCATCGTGAGCTTTGTGGGTTAATAGGTCATCGCGACATATTTTATTTTATTTTTTTCCTTTTTATTTAATATTTGTATATCATTTTCATGTATTAGTTCTTTATAATTATCAATTTTATCGAGATATTATTTGATGCAAGTGTAAATAATTTTTACATCAACATTAAATATCAATTAAACTCTAGTTTTAGGTAAATATACCGTTTTAATTAAACTTACACATTTAAATAAATTTTTTATAATAATTTATCAATTAAATGATAATTTTTTATTGATAATATTTTTATAAATATGACATAAATGTGTTTTTATCAATTAAATGATGTGCTAATGGTCCAACTCAAAGCCCGATGGGCTAGCCCAGCCCGATTTCCATATAGGCTAAGTGAGCTTGGCCCGAAAAAGTCCGATGGCATTTTGGGCTACGTTTTTTGAGGTCCAGCTCATCCAAGACCGTGGGCTAATGGCCCGGCCCATTAGCCGACCTATTTTGACAGCTCTAATCATGGGCTTAACAATGCTTGTTAGGTTTGGAGAGTGAAAGTCATGAATCCGATGAAGGTGAAAAAAATATAAGAAGTGGGGGGTAAATTATGAGAGAGAGAGAGAGAGAGAGAGAGAGAGAGAGGGAGGGAGGGAGGGAGGGAGGGAGGGAGGGAGGGAGAGGGAGAGGGAGGGAGAGAGAGTTTTCATACTGATTTCTCCCATAAACGTGAGTAGTCCAGTCTCCAAACACACTTGTTTAGGACTTCCTGCTACAGACTTACTTGCCCAAACTCTCTTGCTTAGTGTAACACTTTAAACCCCTTACGCGTGCTTATTAGCTTAAATAAATAAACACATAAGAATCTAAGGTTTACACATCATCAAGTAATCATGCATCAGTGATATATTACTCTGAATATAGCAGCGGATAATCAAAATCTACATTCTTCATGCTCGTTAAATGCTTGTGGTACCAATCATCATAATTTTGGAAAACATATATATTTCAAGTATTCTATCCACTCAGCTATAAAATATTATATCTTACTCACTCAACAATAAGATACATCACCCCGCATAAATACAATCAGAAATGCATGAAATGAAATGTACATATACTATACATATGGTTTAGCTCTACCATAATCATCATCAAAGTATGGATAACACAATCCAATATTCTATACATCACCTTTAGAATATAACAACCCGTATTTAACATCATCATTTATCATCGTCGTAATTCAATTAGCACAAGTTAAGATTATAAAAAAAAATAAAAAAATTATCAGAAGTTAAAATCAACCCAATCATACATTCATCAATTAACATCTAAATAGCAATTATCATCTTCATCGTTAATCAACAAGTTACATACTCATAATTCAGTCGCATACATCATTATATAAGCATATGATCATAATTGAATCATGTTATAAGCATACAACTTCATTTGAAAACAAAACATCAAAGAACTGCACTGAGAGCCTCGCTAAGCGAGCTCAAAGCGAAGTCAAAACGAGCCAAGTCAGAAAACTCCTACGTCAAAGCGAGTACTGGTGTTTCAAAGCGAGACACGGCGAGAAGCCCTCGCTAGGCGAGCACTCAAAGGCTGTCTGAAGAACACGAAGAACAAATGCGTCGCTAAGCGAGCCTTCATCCCTAGCTAAGCGATGATACCAGAAAACTGGTATCGGGTTCAAAAACTTCAAAACAAAAAAATTTAAGGATAAAGATCACAACTTTATGCATATATGATCATCACAAACATAAAAGTACAATTAAAATCATGTATTAACATCAACTCATACCAAAAACATGAGATTCTCACCATTTCATACAAAACTCATAAAACACATAAATCTCTAACAAACATTTACAAATTCTCAATTTTTATCTCATCAATCCGTACTTTCAAACAGTTAAAGGTTTGACAAACATCATAGAATAAAAAAAGTTTCATTTTCATAAAGAACTTCCCAAAACCCAAAGAAAAAGGGATTTAGATCCTCTCATGCATCATAGAGTGTAGAAAGATTGGGATGGAAAGAATAAGATTTTATCCTCTTTCTATGAGTCTCTCTAGATTGCAATACTACTCACATATACCTTTAGAATAAAAAATATCTAGTATTTCTTCTCCTTAATCTTCTAGTTCCTCTAATTCTTTTTCTTCTCTTCTCTTTGTTCTTTCTCTTCTAAACCCTTTCTTTGCTATTTCTCTCTCTACCTCCTTTCTATCTTTTGCTTAAAATGACTTTCTCACACTATCTCCCCAATTAAACCTAATTCTCCACTCTTTTACCAAACACACCCCCAACTACCCACTTAACATTTTCTCTTATAATTCTAAGTCCAAAACAATATAAAGCCCACAAATAATCCTCGGTCTAATTCTATTTAATTAATCATTCTACCCACATCTAATAAACCATGTAATTAAGACATAATCAAATAAAATCTCAAATAAAATAAATACCAACAAACAATTAATTTTTGTTTGTCTTATATGAATTGGTAATCCACCGAAATTAAACTCACATATAATTGTAAGATTTCGAGTTCGAACCCAGGTCATGACGTACGGCCTAACAATTTCAGCATTTTTTGCCAGTTGAGCTAGGTCTTATATATGGGACCAAACAAACAATTAATTACTAATAAATAAATCTAGGTCGTTACAGCTTAGGACTTCCTTGCTCAAGTAATACCACATACAAGAGACTTCAACTAACTTAATATTTTCTTAAGAAAGTATACAATGAACACTTGATATACTATCAGAGGTGTTGTATTTTCTTCTTTCCTCTTTGTCAACTATGAATATGAACCTCTGAAATGCCAAACTATGACCTTCCAAACTCTGATTGGCTCAGTCTGATGTTCGCTGCTTCTGACGCTCTTCAGCTTCTGAAGCTTAGCAACCTCTGAACGTCTTCAGAGTCTGCTTCTCAGAGTTTGTTTTTAGATTCTCTTTTGCACGCTCAAGTGAATGTGTATAATATCTTTCAATCTTGCACACTTGAACAAATATCAGTAACACCAATTGTTCTTTTAATACTTTGTTATCATCAAAATTATAGAGAGAGATTTAACAAATATATGAAGATTACGATAAATTTTTTGAATTTTACTATTTTAACAATAAAATATTTTAACAAATAAAATAATTTTATGTGGTTTGTCTAAAAGTTATTTTTCATCCAAAATATCCAAACAACATGAAGTGTTTTTCTTTTTTTTGAAAGGCCAAACAACATGAAAGTGTTAAAAATCAAATTTGTGTCAATTTATTTAAATAAAAATCAATACATATCTTTGATTTTATCAATTTATTTTTTAATGGCTTTTATGTTTTCTCGTCGCTGCAAAGATAAACACACATAGCTTAGTAAGTATAAGAATTTTGGTCTTATTTGACTGCTCTACTACTAACTAATTAATTAATCATTATTATAAGATAGTGATGTTGATGATTAGTTAGGAATATATAGAAGATAAACATAATGTAACACCACAATGATATGGAGCCATGGCCCCAGTGATAGCGTAGCCAGCAACTAAGGTTATTTTTTGATGTGTTCAATTGTGACAGCAAAGTGCTTTCCCATTTTTGTGTGGTTCATTTAGACTATGAATTGAGTCATTTTGGATAAGCACATCTTCAACGACAATTTGTTCGAGGAAAGCCACCCTTTTCTGTCTCTAGTTTCTGCATCCAAATAAACATGTATTAAATTAAATTAAAAAAAATGCTAACCAGTGTTCCGGACACTACTTAAGGATATTTCTTTTAGTAAAATAACATGAAATTTATGTAATTAATGTTTGTAAAGTATAAAAAGTGTTGTTTTTGACAAAATAAAAGATATTCATTCATTCAAATCGGTAGAGTACATCCGATTCAAGTACAAATTCAATACCGCTAAAAACGAAAAGGATGAATCTGCGAACAAGCTCACAACATCCAAATTAATAACATAAATCGGCTTACTCATGTCTACAAATGATGTGATAAAATCAAAGTAACCGGAATACATATGTCTCTGGATCTGCATCGTTGACGAACTGTGTGAATCAGTAGTTGACCGAAGTTGATCTGCCGATTCAATCAAACGAACACCGCACAACAAGACGGGATAGCAAACAAACACCGTACTAAGACGGGATATCAAACAACGCCGCACTGAGACGAGCAAATCACACACAAAAACATTAAAGAAAGATCTAATCTATATGAAAATCACTTATTTAGATTAAAGCAAATAAAAAAAAGATGTACAGGGTGATTTCAGGTCAAAAAAGACCCAAAACCACCCATTTTCGATGAAAAAGGATGAATAAATTTAGAGAGAATGAAGAGCTTATCTCTCTAAAAAAATTAGGGACGGCTGCTCTAGGATTTAATTCACTGTTTTTTTAAAGGTATAAAAAGTGTTGTTTTTAATGTAAAAATTTCTTTCCAAACAAGACACACCAAACTGAGTTGTACGAGGGACAACTCCAATGGGAAGGACCAATGAAATTATATTCCAAACCAACAAAGCACCTTGGACCAAATCGCACCAAAAGAATCACATTCAAAAAACAAGTGATTAGCAGTTTCAATTTTACCGCAACCATGTGTACACAAAACTGCATGCTCATTTAGAACCTCAAATCTCAATAAATTATCTTTTGTCGGCAAACGATTACTAAACGACCGCAACACAAAAAAAGAAACTTTTATGGGAATCAACTTATTCCAAATCACCTCCTTGCAAGCCGTTGATTCAACTGGATCTTGATGAGTTAGCCAATGATAGACCCCACTAACCGTATAGTCGTGAGGAGGGTCCAGATTCCAATGTCATCTGTCAGTCACATTAACCTGCAAAACAACATCCACCAACAAAAGGCAACACTCCACCACCAAAGCCTCCTCCCAAGCAAAGAGGCATCGACGCCACCTCCACCCTCCCCCTCCTACTCCCCAACCCAATCTCCACATCCCTCTTATTGACACCTCCTTATTTTCAGATAAAGTAAAAAGCCTACCAAATCTTGCCTTAAGGGATCCTCCCCCTAACCAGTCATCCTTCCAAAACGACGAACTCTCCCCATCACCCACGACTCTGCTAACGTTATCATTATACCATCTCCCAACAAGCAAACCCTTCCCTTCCCTAAGTCTAACCAAATCCTCCCACCACACTGAACCTCAACTGTAACTCAATATTTCTTCCAACTGAATTATACCGACGGGACTAAAAAAAATTATTCTTACATAATCACATAAGCTATGAAGGGACTGCCATCACTATCTTTTTTTTTGGTTGTGAAATTGACTGCCGTCACTATTATTAATGGATTTGTTAAACTTCCACCACAACTTTAAGCCATATAATATTATTTAATTAATCAATCAACCAAGCAAGGAAAACATATTATCCAAAGCCTCATTAAATCTTTGAATCAAACGAAGCCAACATTATCCAAAAAGAATGGTTAAAAGCAGTTGCTTTATCCAACTTGGATGTGTTCGTTACGCAACAACGTCTTGAACCTCAAGCAATACACTGAACTGTCTCTACTTAATTGGTCCATTGTCTAATTGAAAGGAAACAGATTTTTTTTAAGTTTTATAAAATATTGATGTGCTTTAAAAAAAATATTGACGTGGTAAATTATTTTTAATATCAAAATAGTATTAAATATGAATGACTTCATTTACTTCCTGAATTTCCAATTATTAAAGCATTCTTCCTTTAGATGTCGAAGGGTTAATACCAGAAAAAATAAAATAAAAAGAATATATGAACTCTTTTATAAATAGTGGTGTTTTTATCCCTTTTATGCAAAAAAAAAAAGTAGCGTGAAGAAATTGACCCAATTCAAGACAGAGAAGATTTTAAGTTTCGAAGAACACTTACAAATATATTATGTATTTATTTATATCTACCTCAATTTAAAGACACTATTGTAAAATAGGAACTCATAACCTTTTCAACTAATGATCTATCTTTTAACCATCTAAATAAAAAAAATATATACATCTTATAAAAACCATATAAAATATAGTACGAGTTAATAACTTTTCAATTGAGGCAAGATGGAAAAAAAAAGAAAATCTAATTGGAGTATACATGTTAGATGTCGTCAAACAATAACAGTAAAAGATAAATATGTCTATAAAATCAAACTATTACTAATCAGTTGTAGGATCAACCCAAGGGTAGCCCACTAAGGTATGGTCCACCAAAATATTAAAATTAATAAATCTATCAATAATTAATTATATTATCTCAATAATAATTAAATTAATTGACTTTATTATCTATTGAAAAATGTAAAAAAAAAATCATTATATAATTTATCGGCCAATATTATACTACCACTAATTTATTAAATGAATTTATATTTTAAAAGTACAAAAAATAAGAATTTTAAAAAATTAATTATTTTACTAAAACACTACAACCATACTCCGTACATTTTAATTTAAAAAGATGGACCTTATCATTATAAAAAGTTACATTTGTTTTAAGCTTCCTTGTGGATTGGGCCGGACCTATAAGTTGACACTGAAATTGAGATATAAATAGAAAACAAGTACCATGGTCCCACAATTTAGCTTTGAATTTTTTTTAACATTTAGGTACATTTTTTATTTTTACGTCTATCGATATACTATTGAGATGTAAAATTCTAATAGATTCATAAGTATTTAATATAAAAACATTATTAAACATTAGATATGAATCTATCACAGTTGTCTACATCAACAAGTGACTGGTACACTTTAAATTAAATGTGTACCAAGAATCTCACCTTAATTTTTATTTTTTATTTTTTAACTCTAGCTTTGAACTATTTACAACTTATTTCTCAAGGAAAATTATTCATATTTTGGTAAGATACGTCATGGTGGGTGTGTAACAAATTAAATTAACGTAAGAATATGTGACAAAGTTTGGAGGAATATTTATGAGGCAAGTCAAGATATTAGTTGAGAACTTAAACTTTTGTATGTGAATTGGTGCTGATGGTTGAAAAAGGAAAATATATGCCACTCATATAGTTTCAGAGTCAAGTAAAGTTGTATTCATCATAAAACTCACCAAAATAAAAATAAAATGGCCAATTGTTTTTCTTTTTTTATAAATAAAGTTGTCCATTCAACAATAATAAATTAGTTTAAGTGATAAAAATAAATTTAAGTCTCTTAAATAAATAGTCAGAGATTCAATTTATAACATTATGTATGTGGAAAAAAATCATTTTATAATTTACATATTCCCTAATGAAAAGTAGTTTTTTATTTATTTATTTTTAATGGTAAATATCTTATTATTAATAATTAAGTATATGTACAAGATTGACAGAAATCCATAAAAAGAGGGCTACAAACAATGAGAGTTCAATTTCTTTAACCAATTAACTAATACGTAATAAATACGTTCAAAAAAAGAAACTAATACGTAATAAAGTATTTAACTAATACGTAATAAAGTATGCAAGCAAGTCAATGATATTAGCACTTTAATTAATATAAGTGCATGCAGTCAGCCTAATATGCATTTGACGCTATCAAATTTGTCTTTTTACTACCAACTTTAATTTGTTTTGCCACCTATTAAGTATAGCTAATTGTTTATTTTTTGAAATAATATAAAATGTCTCACTCTGATCCATTATCTCCAATAAAATAGTATAAAATACAATTGTGATTTTGTCATATTGGTACAAGTAACCCAAATAAATGGTGTTTGATCAAAAGTTTAAGAAGTTGGTGGCCTCTGACCCATTTATTAGCATGAAATTAAAAAAAGCCTCCATTGTCTAGCTCTTAATTTTTATTTACACAGTCTAGGTCTTAATCTTAATGTGGGTTTGAACACAAGTATCACACGAACGAATTTTTTTTTGATATTTGGTAGAAAGGACCACGGTTCATTTCATGCAATTACGATTGAGATGAGGCTGAAACCACTTAATGCTAGAATAAGTCTCCGAACCAGATTAAATTGGTGGTGAAAACTAAAAAAATTATTTTAGATTGGAGTAAGACTCATATAAAAAAGTCATTTTTTTTCATAAAAGGAACAGTGTCCAAGCTATAGAATATGTTCCTTTCGCTACAAGACATCATAAAAACCATTTGTCTAGTTTGTTTTATGGAAGCAAACTAGTACATTTTATGAGAATATAATTAAAGAATCAATATATGGTAGAAATCAAAGAAAACTTGAGAACAAACATTATGAATGATTGTCTTGGCAAACAGACATGCGCACAAACATGTTTTCTAGTGAATTCAACATGAGAGTTAAACAATAAAAAATATGGCTCAAAATAAACATTGTTTAAGCTGAGTCTATGTACCGTCCAATAGCCATAAAAAACCCAAGGGCACCATAATCATTTTATTTCTCTTTTGTTAAATAATTGTGCTTTTCACATATATTTAGTGTTGTTTTCGTGTATTATTTTAGTGATTTCATCACCTTAATTAGTGCGGTGTTATTTGTTTTTTAATTTTTCGTCTTGGTGCAGTGTTTTTTTTATTGCCGTCTTAATGTGGTGTTCATTTGTTTCAGGTTGTAGGATTATCTTTTATCTAGTGCAGATTCAATCAATGACAATTGGTGTCATCAACCTTGCAAATTTGGAGACATGAATATTCCTGACACTTGAATGCAGTCATATTTGTAGGCTTATGCAATTTATCGTTTTATACTAATAACGACCACTTTTAAAGGACGGAATTAATTAATATAAAAGAATATGTTATTTGAATATCAATATTCAAATAACTCATCTTTTCGGTGAAAACTTTGTTTCTTAATAGATGAATTTTTTTAGATAGTCGAAATGGTAAATCATTGAAAATTTGCAGGCATAAAATAAATGGATCGGAGATCAAACCCTGATTATGGTGTCAGACTTAATAATCTTAGCATTTTTATCTGATGAATTATAATTTGTGGACTTGAAAAAAATGAATTTTATATTTTGACAGTGAAAGATATTTAATTAAAAACTATATATATATATATATATATATAACCTAAACCTCATTGAATAAATTTTTATGACATGATTAGGATAAATATAAATACCACTATTGATAGAGTGGTGTTGAGCCCTGTTTATTACACTTTTACAAAATAATCAGAGAGAGCTCTATTTTACAAAATAATAGCACTATTATTAATTTATTGTACATAATTTAGAATATATATATATGTGTGAATGAGGTTGGTAATTTACACTCACTTCAAAACATTAAGGTATAAATTAGCAATGCGCACTTTTTATAATCGGACACAAAAACCCTTGCTAATTTTATTTTAGCCTGTTCCAATTTTGAAGATAGCAAGTTTGATTTAAATTCATGCATGGCTTAATTAAAACCATTGATTCATGTTAACTACGTACATATTTATTTTATTTTTTCATGCTCCAGTTTTTGTTTTATTTTTTCATACTTTGGACATTTTCTTATTAATAATACAATTTTATACGATAACTAAAAAAAGAAAAATTTTCAACAAAGCTAAAAAAAATAATGAAAAATGTCGGTTCAGGTGTTTGTGTTCATATATATATATATATATATATATATATATATATATATATATATGACTTGTTTAATGTTTTTTTTCAAAAGAACTTGTCTCATGTTTAAAATTGTCTCTTTGAAACATTAAATGTGTTTATAAATAATTGGGTGTAAATTAGCATGTTAGGTGTACATAATTTAATCAAAATTACAGATGCAGTGTTGACATCAAGCTAAAATAAAGGCCAATTTTGTGATGAGCAATGATCATGAAGGTTCTAACTATATGGTCATTTTCACTATAGGGCTGAATGTGTCTGTGTAGTCAATACCTTTAGTCTCAGTGAATCCCTTAAAATATAGCAATTATTTATTCTTGTTTGGTAATTCATTTAAATTTGTACACCATTTTGGTAAAAAACACATCCTTTGTAGAATTTGTATGTCAATTTTGTCCTTGTAGCCTTCTATATGTTTGAGTGAAAATGAACTAATTAAAGCATGCTGTAGATTACATATGCAGAAACCTTCGGTCTTAAAAAACTATAAATACATTTGCCATTGTTTAATTTCTTCAACATTAATCATTGAACCGGGAATATTAAAGGCTTATTTGAAGGTTCGTACGTAGTAAACCAGATTTTCACGTTTCAATTAAAATACTAAATTATAATAAAATCAATTATAAAATCAATGGATAAGACTTTGCCCATAAAGGCTTTCTAGATGTCCTCTGACTAAATATTTTGAATTAGATAATTTAAATTTTAGAGGGGGAATTTTATATTTTTAAAAAGTAAAATTGTATTAAAATTTAAGTCGTCAAATTTTGATCCGATTGGTAGTTATTGATTGCATGTTGATTGCCCTCGCGGTGAATCTAGTAAAATTATTTCTAGCTTTGATTAGTATGAAGTAGGATGATAATATTTTTTTGTATTAATCTTTTGATTTTTCCAAATGATCCGTCTTAAATTTTAGAGAAAAATGAATATGCACTGACAATGTAATTTTACATTGTCAATCAATATCAACCATATTTTCCGTCACATCACCCTACTTCATCCCACTTTTTTGATATGACATGACAAAATGATAATTGTTTATTGGATGATCGTGTAAAACTATTTTACACCGTCGGTGCATCTTTATTAAACTCTAAATTTTATTATATTAATCATTTAAATTTAATTACTTAATTAATTAAAATAATATATTTAATTTGTATATAATGTCAGTGTAAAAGATAGTAGTTGGTTTAATGGCTAGATGGACATGAGTTAAGGTGTGTTTAATCATGAGGAAATCGAGAGTTCAATCTATTAAAAAAGTCATGGGCTTCAATTATACTTAATATTTAAGTCTAAAATTGAATACAGTTATAAATTAATACATCATCGGTTTACCAAAAGTAATAATTAATGCATCATCATATTTTTAATTTAGTTAAGCAGTCCACAAAAAATGATTAAATACCGAAAGCTTTTAGAAAAGATGTGAATGTGATATTTTAGTTGTTGATAAACATGGTTTGGTAGAAACGAATCCTACGGTTATGACTTCTAAGTTTCTTAGCACTTTCTTTGATAAGAGTCATATTATAATGCAAGAATAAATCTCCACCCTTGTTTATATCAACTACCTTCCATGATTTCCACTAAAAAAGGAGATTAAAATTACATCATCCTATAAAATAATGCCATGTGTTATTCTTGCATTTCTTTTCTAAAATAATTCTTACTAAAGAGCAATGCTCTTATCATTAATATTAGGGAAATGCTAATTTGCAAAAATGAGTAAAAACAAGAAAGAGAAGAATAAATCTCAATCATCCATTGAGACCACTACTCCCATGATTTCTATTAAAAATGAAATGAAATTAATAATAAATTAAAATTATCCTCTAAAATAATGACATGTGTCAATTCTTGACTTTCTTGTTCAAATTCTTTGTTACAAAATAGCAATGCTTTTAATATTATTGTAAACAATGAATATAACAACTGCCAATAAGATATTTTTTTCTTTCTATATGGTTTCACATCCATATTCGGATTCTGTTTTTTTTTTATAAATAAAATTGAATTGCAAAGGAGTATAAAGAGTATTCAATCTCTTATAATTTAAATCACCATATTATATGTTTTGTATGCGGGTTCTCTGAATAGTGTTGGTGATGTGTATATTTACTTCGGTTTTTTTATAGTCAATTTTTATTGTATTTGAATTGTTTGTATACGTGTTTGGTTTGATTATATTTGGCTTCGATAGATTAATATCCCCTATCAGTTTGTATTTTCTTTTTATGTTAATTTTAATATATCTAAGGTGTTGGACAGGGTTATCCATTTGTACTCTATTTGCCCAAAAAATTTCCGATAAAGTCAAACTCAATAAATAATTTTATGTTAGCTTAATTATAGTTTTGGTTCCTTATTTTCACCATTTTATAGAATTGGTCCCTTTATTTTTATCATTTTGCAGAATTGGTCCTCATATATTAAAATTTGACAGTTTTGTCTCTCTAACACATATTTTGTTTAAAATATGGTGATACATCATGTTTATATTAACTTTATAAAAAATAAGTTCGTACAATTTCATCGATTTTGATATTTTCTCTTTATTAGATCATATAACACGACGTTTAAAACATATCACATCGTCAATTTATAGTTAAAAATTATGATAGTGAGACCAAAATTGTCATATTTTAAAATAGGGAGACTAAATCTATAAAATGATAAAAACAGGAGGACCAAAAATGTGATTAAAATTTTTATATTTATAAGATGAGAGCCGGTGAATAAATTTATGTTTGATTTTAAAAGTGTAAAATTAATTATAATATTTTTTTTACGGTTAATTATGATATATTTGATTGCTAATAATTGTGCATTCTGTCTCTAGATCGATCCAATGATCAATTTCTTAAAATTGAATGAGTTTTCTAATACTACATCCGGTCACTATTATAAGCAAAATATCATTTTTTAGGTTCATTGAAAAAGTAACGTATCTAGTCAATAGTATAGACTAGATGCATTATTTTTTCAATGAACCTAAAAAATGGTTTTTTACTTATAATAGTGACCGGAGGGAGTATAGTTGAAGCTTTATCTAACTTTGGTATTTTTGAAACAAAACTCATAATTTATTTTTTTTCATCAAAA
Source organism: Trifolium subterraneum (assembly GCA_951799995.1). Classification (NCBI taxonomy): domain Eukaryota; kingdom Viridiplantae; phylum Streptophyta; class Magnoliopsida; order Fabales; family Fabaceae; genus Trifolium; species Trifolium subterraneum. The sequence goes on from OX637462.1 coordinate 24,456,274, forward strand.
GAAACCAATACTAACCCTTTTTTAGGAAAAGTGAATCAACATTGATTGATCAGAAAAAGAATGAGCAATGAACATTGATTTACAAGTTGGACATGGACAGATAATAATGAAGTAGTTATCAAGTGGTTGAGTGCTGGTTTAAGGTTAGACAGGCGTGACAACTGTGATAAAATTATTTCATTTTAGGAAATAAATACAGTATTAAAGAGTGTCTTATAAAAAAGGGTCAGGTTAACATGTGCCCTAAGGGCACATGTTAAGATACCTTAAAATAGAAATTGTGCATTTAATGATGCAAGAAATTTAATGCTGGAGAGATAAGATGCACAACTAATTTCAATAAATACTTTCTAAATTTACTTCCTTAACATGTGCCCTTAGTGCACATGTTAACATTCTCCTATAAAAAATGTTGATATGGAGTATGCCCTGAGGACATGCTCCCTTCCGTTACAAGTAAAAATAACTATTTGCGTTGTGTTTAAGGAATTTAGTTAAATGTAGTTAATTTTCGTGATTTAATATAAAATATGAATAAGTTTATGATATTGCCCTTTGTAAATAAATCTTCTTTTTCTTGGAAATCACATTCATCTTTTGGAAAGTAAAATAGAATAAATGCTTAGAGAAAAATAGTTTAATTAAATATTTAGGAATAACAGTATTAATTAGTTAAAAGTAGTTAACTTTTGCTTATAATAGTGACCAAAATTTGATGTGTCTTTTTGCTTATAAATATAACCTGAGGGAGTATATTCAGTAGGAATGACAATTTGACTTATATCCAGTGGGTACCCGTAAAAAATACATATAATGAATAGGATAAAAACTCGCATTTTTGTTATGAGAACGAGTATGGGAAATTGCCCACAAAAATGAGCGGGTATGGGTGCGGGTACAGGTACCTTAGTACTCACCACGTCCCATACCCACATAATGTATATTTATTAATTTTATTTTATAAAAGTATAGTATGTATATGAATTTTAAAAAATATAACACTATTAAACTATTACACATTTTTAATAAAAATGTTTATTTATAATATAATGTGAATTTTAGCATGATGTTAATATAATTTTGTTTATAATTATCATCGGTCAACATTAAAATCTTTGATTTTATTTTTTATTTATTAAAATTATATGATATTTTATCAACGATTGATTTATTTGTAGCAAAAGTGTAGGTAACGGGTACGAGTATGGGTACTTAGGTACCCATAGGGTATTAGAGTATGAGTACGAGTACAAAGTTTGTTACCCATGTGGGTATGAGATGGGTACAGGTATTTTTTTAAATTGCAGGTATGAGAATGAGTACTATAGTACCACACTCATTGTCATCCCTAATATTAAGGAATCTAATATAAAAATATTTTTTATAATTGTGTAATCAAATTTTTAACATTAAAATTTTTATATTATTTAATGCTAAATTTCTTTTATTTGAATATTTTATTATGTGCCTTAAGACAGATGTTAACATGACCGTACTTATAATGATTAAAAAAATAAATATAAAAAGTTTGAGTTAAAGAAGTACTTCTTGCTAAGCGATTTATAAGAAAACTAAACATATTTTCTCGCTGAGCAAGCATGTGGTCGTTGGGCGACTGTGTTTATTTCACAAGAAAGAAAAGTTAGCTCACCAAATAATTTGCCTTTAATCGCCCTTGGTCGCTCGTTGAGGACATTGGTCTCTATAATTGAATATTCCAACATTGGTCGCTTCAACGTGGAACGAGCGAGCAAATTTGAGACATTCCGACTTGTGCTCGCTCCTGCTCGCTAGGCAACCAACCCTAACTTGTATTTCTTAGACATTCTGACGTTTGTCCGCTTTTTGCTTGCTTAATGGTCGCATGGTGACTGGACTTGATCAGAAACTACTGTTCTTTTTGGTCCAAATACCTAAAACAGTTGGAATTCGATAGAAATGCTATAAAATGGTTGTTTTACTATTTTTCAACCAATATTTACAAATAGTTGAGTTTTTAATTGAATTACTTGCAAAACAAGTTAATAAGTGTTTGAATTAGACATGCAAAACAACTGTTTTTTAGGACTTATCAATTGCGTCAACCACATTAATCGACTGATTGTTGATAAAAATAAACTTGTACTCGCTAAAAATGGAAGATCATGTAATATGTTTGATCGTATTAATAAATTTAATTAGTTAGTATCAAGACTTATGGGGTTCAATATCAAACATGAAGAGCAAGTGCTATTTTTATTGGCTTCACTACAAAAATCCTACAAATCATTAGTGCATTCAATATTAGTAGAAAGGAATACACCGCAGCTACATGAGATGGTGAGATCATTGAAGAAGAGTCGATAAATGATGGATTGATGTAGATACAATTTCTGGAGACAAAGAACGTTTTATGGTGATCAATATGGTAGAAAATTTCAAGTAAGAGATATTAGCACTACAATAGTTTGGTCACGTACAAGTAAAATGTACAAAATTCATACCAGGTGTAAAGTATAAGACAACAAAGTTGAATAGTTCTCCTTCTGTAAATATAGTTAATTATGATGATAATATTTTTCTTTGCCAGGATGAAGTTGATAACAAAGATAAGAAATGTGAGACTATAGGTGACACGTAAATATGGGTACCCATCTAAGTTCCATTTTGAATATTTCGAAGATAAAAAAGGTAGAATATTATTATAAATTTGGAAAGTTAGTTTGAGTATTTTTCACTACAGCATGCTCTGGTCTTTTTGGTGTATTACACCTAGGGAAGTTGTATATCTTGAGAGTGTTTGTAATTTTTCAGTACAAAAATTGTGCATCCTTTGTTGTGGCAAGTGTGAGTATTAAGTTTCACATTGCTTAGATAAGTGGATGTTGAACACTATATAAGTGAGAGGACCCATAAACCTAACACCTTAAGGTTTTGGATAAGAGTGTGGTGTTCATCTCACTTGTGAAGTTGTTCTTAAATCCAATGTGGATGATCCCCCTGGCTGCCCTCTCGTGTGACCCAACAATGGTACCAGAGCCGATGGTTCGACGAAGGGTTGAATTGGCTCCTTGTATCGAAAGTTTTCCTGACAAATGTGGTCAGGCGGCGTGTCCCTCTGCAGTGTGGCAATGGCGGTACAAGTGTAGTGTAGCTGAAGAAAGCTTCCGCTTGAGGGGGAACATATCCTGGTATGGATGGACTCACACTTGAGGGAGAGATTGTTGTGACAAGTGTGAGTATTAAGTCACACATTGCTTAGTGAGAGGACCCATAAACCTAACACCTTAAGGTTTTGGGTAAGAGTGTGGTGTCCAACTCACTTGTGAAGTTGTTCTTAAACCCAATGTGGATGACCCCCCTAGCTGCCCTCTCGTGTGACCCAACATCCTTCGTCCAAAATAAATGTCATAGTTTGACTTTTACATATATCAATATGCAACTTTGACCTTTAAGATCTGTAATTATTATCTATTAGCAAAAATTATAAAATGTTCATATTTTGAAAATATTCGTTGAGACATATCGAACATCTTATTTATTTTTTTGTTTACAATGGAGCAGAGAATATAACACAAAATCTCATACATACTACCTAAATCTCTCACTACTACACTAAATCTAATGGCTTATATCGAACATCCTATATGCTAACAATTGTCTTTATATTTCATAAACAATTTATATTTAAACAGTTGTCTTCTGAAAATTGGAAAAGTTAAGACGAAATTAAAATACATACATTCTTAAATAACATAAGACTCAATTGTTCAAAGAAAAAGAATTAGATCAAGCTGGTTTAATTTAGGGGATTGACATGTTTGTTTAACATATAGGACATTATAGTAGGACACTCAAAGCCGGTTTAATTCCAACCTTATCGTTAGTGGCTATTTTGCCGTAAAATTGTATAATTAGTCGCAACGTACGCGTACGGTTCCCAAATCCAGATAGCATGTTTAAAAAAATACAAATAGTTAATTTATTAAATTTATAAAATTAAATAATACAATAATTATTTAAAGAGTGAAAACTCATTTGGATCCTCACAAATTTTTGACGGGTCAATTTTATCTATAACAAGAATAAATCTCAAATTAGTTCTGACATTTTTGTTTCCTTATGACAAAAGAACAAATTGTCTCCAATATGTCAATGCCAATCATTAATGAGTTTAGTTGTTGTGTATTGTCAGTATAAAATTATTTTACATGATCCAATAATGTGTTGCAATATAATTTAATGAATGTGACATGTTATGTGTTTTAAAACACATTACATAAGAGTTTAATTGTTGTGCACTGTCGGTGTAAATTTTTTTTGCACATATATCCAATGATGTGTTGCCACATCATTTAATGAATGTGACACATCATGTATTTTTAATTACCATACATGATGTGTCGATATATTATTGGACGAATGCGTAAAATAATTTTACACTGACGGTGTATATAAATTAAATTCCATTACATAATGTGTCAATATATTATTAGATGTATCATGTATGTGTAAAATAACTTTACAATGACGGTGTAAAGTTATTTTACACATCCAATAATGTGTTGTCACATCATTTATTTAATGTGACATGTCATGTGTTTTAAAAAACAACTTTACACTGACAGTGTAAAGTTATTTTACACATGCATCTAATAATGTGTTGCCACATCATTTATCGAATGCGACATGCCATGCGTTTTAAAAAACATTACATGATGTGTCAATATTTTAGATGTATGTGTAAAATAATTTTACACTAATAGTGTATATAAATTAAATTCAAAATTAATTTAGGTTTTATTTTTGTTAGGGATTGAATTATCCCGTCAGAAATTTGTGAATGACCAAAATATCTTCACTCTTATTTAAATATAAGGTTAAATTGTACTTTTGGCCCCCTAAATTTTAGAAAGTTATGATTTTGGTCCCCTATGTTTCAAAATAGCATTTTTGGCCCCCTATCTTTACCCCTAGCTATTTGCAAAATGTCAATTTTGACCGAGTCAAAACTGATGAGGCAACACTTAAGAGACTCACTGTCACGTCAATTTTTTTTTTTCATCTAATAATTTAAAAAAAATAATAAAATACTCCCTCCGTTTTTTTATAATTGTCCAGTTTCGTCAAATTTAGCGTTTCTAATTAACTGTCCATTTAGTGTTTTAAGGATACGATTTGTCAATTGTACCCTTTGTCAATCGCTATTATATCTTTCTCAATAAAACTAATTAACGCTATATATTTTGAAAACTAAACTTTTTTTATTTTTATTTTTTTTGGTACATAACATATTAAATATATTTTGTTTTTTTGTACATAATATATTAAATTTATTGGAAAAAGGAAGTGCATGCAAAATAATAGAAATTTATTGATGAATTAAAATTAGTGCATAATAGGAAGATAAAGTGCAAAAATACACTTTTTTAATTTATTGTTACTATTTTAAATGGATACTTCTAAAAAAATGGAGAGAGTACATGATTATAAAATACATACATATATTCATGAATCGAATACAAGTTATAATTATAATTATAGCTCGTAAACTAATTATCATATGAAAAGTAGCATAACAGAGCCCATTAAGGCACATATGAAACAATGTAAGCACAGTCAACCAATGTTTCCATTTATGTTAAGGGGAATTGCATTTTAATTGCTTCTTACCGCTAGACAGTAGTTTCCTTTTGCTTTGCTGCAAGATTGAAAAATCGTGAAAGTGCAATTATATGGTAATGTTGTTTGAAACCATTAAACAGAACCCCTTAACAGACTGAATGCGGTGCTTTAAGATGGGAATTTAATTTATATACACCGTTAATGTAAAGTTATTTTACACATAATGTATTGTGTTTAAAAACACATAATGTGTCACATTCATTAAATGTGACACATGTGTTAATATATATATAGAGTTAGGATCCGTTGACACCATGTGTTAAATTTTACTTTAACACCAAATCTAATCGGTTGATTCTTCTTAATCCAAGAGTTTAAATTATGTCACTTAAAGAATCACATAAGTGCACTATATTCTTTTTCCACTGAATTCCTACTTTTGTGTTTGGTCTGCACATCTCGGATCAATTTGAAACATCATCTTTATCTCGTTTCCTTCTGATGCTCTTCACCATCCAAAAGAATTATGGAGTCCAATCATAAAATTTGATATTTTAAATAGCTAGAATGTAAAAAAAAAATCGACAAAAAAAATATACATGTGTGAGAGTGGAGATTGTAAATTTGAGAACAAAACATTACATTAAAAGGAAGAAATTTGAGAAATATCGTTTAGAAGAATAAATCAAGGTTTAAATTCACCACTTAAATTTTGTCAAAAAAAAAAATCAACACTTAAAATGATCTACCACTAATGGCATTGCATGCTGATGCTGGGGTGGCCGGAGAATAATTTGTAGAAAGCTGTATGCTTGTCGGCAAGAAATAAGAAATACGGATGAATTGAAATTCTGAAGAAAATAGAACGCTCAACTGGTTGATCCGAGAGGTACAGACCAAACACAAAATTAGGGATTCAATGAAAAAAGGATTCAGTGAAAAAAGAAAATAGTGTGCTCATGTGATTTTTTAAGTGACCTAATTTAAACCCTTGGATTAAAAAGAATCAATGGATTAGATTTGGTGTCAAAATAAAGTTTGATATCTGGTGTCAACAAATCCTGATTCTCTCTATATATATGCATATGCAATACATGATGTTTGCAGTGATTGACTGGGCACTGACATGCCAAGACTCGGCATCTGGTAAAAGAGAAGGATTGGAGAAACACAAAATGATTAGGTTAATTTTTCAAGATTTGAGATTATATGTGTTAGTGAAAGAATAAATTTAAAGCCAGTGATTTATTTTTAAATTATAGAATAAAAAAATTGACGTGGCAGCTGAGTCATATAAGTGACTTGCCACATCAGCTTTGACTTGGTCAAAATTGACCTTTTGCAAAAGAGGATAAACATAGAGGGCCAAAAGCGCTATTTTGAAACATAGGGGACCAAAATCGCAACTTTCTAAAATTTAGGGGGCCAAAAATGTATTTTAGCCTAAATATAATTTATATATGATACCTGTTGTATAATTAGACATAAAATTATCTTTAATGAAAATAAACAAATAAATATGAATTTAATTTATATGCACTGCCAGTGTAAAATTATTTTACACATACGTTCAATAATATATCAATACATCATATATTGTGTTTAAAAACACATGATGTGTCACATTCATTAAATGATGTGGCAACACAACATTGAATGTATGTGTAAAACAAATTACACTGACAGTGCACAATGATTAAACTCAATGGATATTATCAATGCTAAAATAAAATAGGAATTAGAGAAACTTATCTTTCATAAGAGTGTAGTAATTTGATGTCGATAAAACCACCACGAAAGTCCGAAATCACACGAACAACGGATAGCCTCCAAATATAATAAAGGGTTAAATATATTTTTAGTCCCTACATTTTGCGAAATTGTCAAGAATGGTCCCTACAATTTATATTTCACCAATTCATCCTTTGTGCACAAGTCGTGAATATTATTAACTAATACAAACTTTAGAAAATAAAACATTTAATTGAAATTTTGTATCATATATATATATATATATATATATATCACCCATTTTTTTTTTTTTTTGTAGAAATCGAAAATCATTTGATATATTATTGAGACTCATAAAGATTAACGGTATTGAATAAATATTTATAAACCGTTAATTTTGATGAGTCTCAATTACGTATTAAATCATTTTCGATTTCATCCAATAAATTATGGATGATCTATATGATATAAATATTCAATTTAACAATAAATTATATAAAATTCGTATTCATTATAGTAATATTCACGATTTCTACACCGTAAAAGACTTGATGAAGTCATTCACCATAGTTGGCAAGGGCTAACATATGGACCACATATGTTGTAGTCTATGGTGCTCTATAGTTAAATTATTAGCCTATAGATTAATCGGTTCTCATTGTAACATGGTGTACCTACCTCCACTAAATTATTCTCCCAAATTTGAGAAACCCCTCTGTCACCGGACTTTGAAAACACCACACCGCCGCAGCCTCTACGCGGCAACATCACGGTGTCATCCACATTAGCATCACCTCCATGTCAAGTAACTCATCTTGAGAGACATAGCACACTAAAAAGGGTACTCTTTCTTCCTTTCATTCCTTGTTTAATGTTACGTTAGATAAAGAATCAATTTCACTCTATTTTTGGGAAATGGATTTGATGATGTTGTAAAAGTACACAGTTTGGTGCTGTTTTAGATCTCAGCCGTCCGATCAAGATTGGACGTCTGAGATCATTTGATGTTACTTTTGATATAAAATGATCTCAGACGTCCGATCTTGATCAACAGCACCAAACTGCTTGATTAGACAACAACATCAAATCCAGATCCCTATTTTTGGGTATGTTAAACATGAAATAAAGTTATTCATTTTTTATGCATATTTTTAGGGGTGTAATTGGACCAGTTTGGATCGGTTTTGAGTGAATCTGATGTCCGAACCGATGAACCATCGATTGGTTCGGTTTGGTTCGGTTTTCACCGTTTTTCAAAAATGAATCCGAACCAAACTCATCGGTTTGGTTCGGATACTTTGATCGGTTTTACATTGCATTTTTTCTGATTTATTTTTTCCGATGAATTTTCCATGTATTTCCATGCTATTTTTTTTTCCCGATATGCAACAATTCAATAAACACAAAATATTTATCTCATAAATTCATCAAATACATGATGAAGTTACAACCATATATATTGAAATGAAATCCAAAATACAATTTGTTTCCCATAAATTCATCAAGTTCATCAAAATACATACCGTATTGAAATTAAATTCATAAGTTGATGAAATATGAAATACAATCGTATCGAATTTAAGTTCATAATTAAATATAAAACTTCATAAATTTATCAAACATAATACAACCATAAGATTTTTTTTTACAAGGAGTGAGTTGGGTGGAGTAAAAAAATTTATATGGGCCGGCCTAAAAAAACAAAACTTAATAATATATATAGGTATTGGTTCGTTACGGTTTGGACCTCGGTTCTGAAAATTGGAACCGATAACCGAACCAAACCATATCGGTTTTCAATTGGTTCGGTTCGGTTTTTGATCCGAACCATTAAACTCGGTTTTTTTCCGGTTTGGATTGGTTTGGATTATCGGTTTAATTGGATTTTTCTGATCCGCTTGCACCCCTACATATTTTCACTTTCACATCTATTCTTAACTTTCACCTTATATCTCTTTCCCTGCAGGGATATTTGTGGGTATATTGTGGGGGTGTACTATAATATTATTGGAGTGTAGATCAATCCAAGGGTTAAAAAGTGTGGTGCACCATGGGCCACATTTACATATGACCCACGATAACATTTTGTCTTTTCTTTAAAATATGTACTTTTAATTACATGGATTTAGATAGATTAGGATTGCGTGCTGTAACTGTTCACGCAGTAAGCAATCTCAGCTGTCCAAAAGCAATCGGACAACTCTTATTGATCAGAGTAATTTACCCACAGTTTTAATCTCAACCGCTTATTATTAACCGAACGATTGAAAATGAGTATTGCGTCAACGCAATAACGACATTTAATCCTTTCCCGATTTAGATCACCTATAGGCTAGCATATGACGGATGTGGAGTCGCGTCACTAAATGCGTACAGTCACACAGTTAATATATGTGTCTGTCTAATTGAATTCGAATCGTTTAGAAGTTAAATAGTAATTTTAATTTTAAAAAAAAATCAAAATATATTTTTATCTAAGGCAAATTATTGATTGCATAACTGCACTCTATTAATGATTGAACAATATTCACATCCAACTTCTAAGCAGTGCAGTAACTATAAAAACCGTTCAATTTAGCGCAAGAAAATAACTTTTCTAGATTAAAATGTTTCTATTGCTTATATACCGTACAAGCGGAGGGGTTTGGATTTAACAGTTACGGTGTCACCCAATAACTATTTCTAACCGTCCGATTAAAATGAATAGCTGTATTTAAAGCAAATAAAATCTAACTATTTATACAATTGTCGTCTGATGAAAAATTTGTGGCCCATATCCTTTACTATATGAAGCAGTTACAGCAGTGGATTCAGGTCCCAACCGGAGAGATGGCTTATTATCCACATTGTTTGTTTTCATGACCCACAATTGCCACTTGCAATTTAAGTATAATGAATATCTACCCATTTGCACCCTCACCAAAGAAAGAACAATATTTTGGTTCTTAATTGGGTCTACAAAATGACTTATCATATTCAATACTTCAACAAAAAAATATTATTTTTTATTCTAATAACAACCACTCCACTCTTACAACTGTTCTTACACGTAGAGATTAACTCATTTTGCTCCAAATTCTATGTGAAAATAAAAACATTTCTTAGACATTCTTAAAATTTAAGAAACATGCAATGTGATGTTGCAATAATGTCTTTAGTTGTTACGTGTGAAGAAAAAAAAAAGTTTAATGGGTCCCATACATTACTCTCTCCTCTTCCTATCTTTCTCAAAATCTATATAAAGCATTTGCATTTTATTTCAACTCACCCATCAAACCAATACACCTCACCTTATAACAAACAAAAAAGTATAAAGTCATTGAAATTCATAAACAAAAATTAGAAGGAGAAAGTTTTTTTCTTCTTTGTCCTTCTATTCTTATTTTCATGTTTCAAAAACTACAAGACACCATTGTTGTTTGTTTGAGATAGTTTAATGGAGAGTTTAACAAAAGTGTTATTGTTTTTGTGTTTATGTGTTTGTTCTGTCACAAGTTCTGTGACTTATGATCATAAAGCTATTGTGATTAATGGTAAGAGAAGAATTTTGATCTCTGGTTCAATCCATTATCCAAGAAGTACACCTCAGGTACACTTCATCCAACATGTTGCATCAAATTTTGTTCTTTTTATTCATTCATGTCAAGAGTTATGAACAACGAATTCTTAGGTTCGAGTCTTCTGAATAAAAAAAATAGATAGAGTAGTGATTTTCCATTTACATTGATTCACTTGGCTCAATTCGGAATAATATCAATGATCGAGATCATAAATAAAGTCTGATAAAAAATTATTTGTTAATGCAGATGTGGCCGGATTTAATTCAAAAGGCCAAAGATGGAGGTGTTGATGTCATTGAAACTTATGTTTTTTGGAATGGACATGAACCTTCACCAGGAAAAGTAATGAAATTTATTTTTATGATGGTCTTGTTTTTTATTTTTTTTTATTTTATGATTTTCACTAATTCATTTTTATAAAAATGTTGAATTTTTTTTTTTTAGTATTACTTTGAAGATAGATTTGATTTGGTGAAGTTTATCAAAGTGGTTCAACAAGCAGGACTTTATGTTCACTTACGTATTGGTCCTTATGTCTGTGCTGAATGGAATTTTGGGTAATGATTTTAATCATATTCATGACAATAGAAAAAAAATTATTAGTAGATTAAATTTAGAAATTACTCAAAAATCACATGTTATGTTTTTGTATACAGAGGATTCCCTGTTTGGCTAAAGTATGTTCCAGGTGTTGCTTTCAGAACAGACAATGAGCCGTTCAAGGTTGGAACTTTTTCTATTTGGAGTTTCAATAATTAATTATTTAATTAAGACTAATTATTTGTTAATTATTGGTTAGTTGTAGTGATTAAATTGATTTTCTAACTAACCGTCCTAACGTTTTGTCATAATGTTTGTTAGGTGGCTATGCAAAAATTCACTGCTAAGATTGTTAGTCTTATGAAATCAGAGAGTTTGTTTCAAAATCAAGGTGGTCCCATCATTTTGTCTCAGGTAAATAAATAAATAAATAAAATGATTTATTTTTGTTATTTTAGGTAAAAAAATAAAATTTACTATAAAGTTTATGCAGTAAGTTATGTATAATAATTAACTGTGATGTTAACTTTAGTGTTGAAAAATGAAATACAAATTATTTTGCGAACCTTGTAATTCGGATTTTGACTGAAAGGTAAGTAAAATATGGTCGGATATTGTTCTAGTAAGGTTTTGAACTCGGATTTTTCTGATGATTTGTCTTTAACTGATGTTCGTTAACCACTTTAGCGAAACTACTTAGTTTTATGAAAATTTGAAATTCAATTTGAATGGATGACAGATTGAGAATGAGTATGGACCAGTGGAATGGGAAATTGGTGCTCCTGGAAAAGCTTACACCAAATGGTTTTCTCAAATGGCTGTAGGGCTAGATACCGGTGTGCCGTGGATTATGTGTAAGCAGGAAGATGCTCCTGATCCTATTGTAAGCTATTTTTCCCTTTCAAGAATTTGATAAACAATTTTTTTTTTTTTTTGTGTTGTGTAACTTTGGAGTTGTCTTTTTCATTATCAAAATTCTTATCCTAATCCTGTGCCTTAAAATTTATGTGTTGTTAGTTTAGTGCTGAAGTTTATGACAGTGTTATGCTTATTTTGTTTTTGTTAAGGTTGTTACTTTTACTATGCCATGATATTTTGATGCTCTTCCATAAGTCAACTTTGATGTTCTTATGTCGCGCGTCTTTTTGTATATGTTGAGTATGACTCATAGTTACCGATAAGTATACAAGTCACATGAGCAAAGTGAGAGCGACTACCCTGTGGGCCAGGCCCAAATGTTTGTTGGGTTGTGAATAGGGGGTGTGGCGAGGCCAAGCCCCTTGCATTACAGTTCATAAGTAATGTTGCAATCTGAACTGTAGTATTTAAATACCAATTTGTACATTGTAAAGTGTAAACACTTGAAAAATAGAAAGGAATGCAGTCGGAGATGTAGGCGTAATTGACCGAACTTTGTTACCAAACGTCGTGTTCATTCATTATTTGCGTGTTTTTTCCGTATCTTTACTCTTTTGAACTGGGGTTGCTGTTCTAATACTATCTGATATATTATTTACCGACTGTGTTTTTTAGATTGATACCTGCAATGGATATTACTGTGAAAACTTCTTTCCCAACAAGAATTACAAACCGAAAATGTGGACCGAAAATTGGTCCGGCTGGTATGTTATGTCATAAAAATGCTACCTTTAAGTGTGAAATTTTTTCATTTAAGGTCCTTAGTTTTGTGATTCTTGTTTTTTAGGTACACTGATTTCGGTAGTGCTGTCCCTTATAGACCAGCAGAAGACTTAGCATTCTCAGTTGCTAGATTCATACAAAATCGCGGCTCATATGTTAACTACTATATGGTATTTTTATACTGCATAAATTCACACCGTTTATACAAATTTATGTTCTAGAAACTTTGATATGATTCTAATAATATCTTATACTTTGATTCCAGTTCCATGGAGGAACTAATTTTGGAAGGACATCTAGTGGCCTTTTTATTGCCACGAGTTACGACTATGATGCTCCTATTGATGAATACGGTATGCAGTAATAAGATTGAAGTTGTTTACGTGCTTAGAATGATGATAATTATACATTATACACATTGATGTTTGTTCAACTCTGCGACTATATCAGGACTTACAAATGAACCAAAATATACACATCTAAGTAATTTACACAAAGCAATAAAGCAATGCGAATCGGCTTTAGTGTCTGTGGATCCGACAGTGTCATGGCCTGGAAAAAACCTTGAGGTAAATTCCATGATGAGTTGGTTCATTATAAAAGTTGCACAATTAATAGTGTTGAAAATTCATTTTATTCCTTTTGTTAATGTAATCGTTACGTAGGTACACGTTTACAAGACAAGTTTTGGTGCCTGTGCTGCATTCCTTGCAAATTACAACACCGGAACGTGGGCTAAAGTTCCATTTGGAAATGGCCAATACGATCTACCGCCTTGGTCTGTCAGTATTCTTCCTGATTGCAAAACTGAGGTTTATAACACCGCAAAGGTAACATGAGACTATTGAATAAGTCACATAAGTTTCGCATTTTTATTTTTGTTCAGCAAAGGAAATATGCTGAAATTAGTTTCTACCATGTCAAGGTTTTTTTAAGTGCTAACATTGACAAACATTTACCAATTTTATCCAGGTTCGTGCACCAAGGTTCCATAGAAAGATGACTCCGGTGAGCTCATTTGCTTGGCAGTCGTACAACGAACAACCTGCTGCCTCAGGTGGAAGTGATTCCTTCACAGCAAATTCACTTTTGGAGCAAGTCAATGTGACTCGTGATTCGTCAGATTATTTGTGGTATATGACAGAGTAAGAATCTTTCAACTCCTCAAATTTCATAAAGACAAATAAGTATTTGGAATGTTAATAGCTCGAGTATTTATTGATTCTTCAATTTTTTTGTCCCTGTTTAGTGTCAACATTAGTCCTAATGAAGCTTTTTTAAAGAATGGTCAATCTCCTGTTCTCACTGCAATGTCGGCCGGCCATGTTCTGCATGTTTTTGTTAATGGTCAATATTCAGGTTAGCACGCCTCTTTTGCTTAGCACTTTTTCTATGAGAGAAATTTTGATTTTACATACGAGAAATACTTATTAGTACAAAACTAAAAATTTAACCAATTACCTGGCAAGAACAAAAACTTGTTTCATTCATTGTATCTCCTGTATTCTGCTAAATCCAGACATAACATGTTTTAAAAATGGGCTGCACTAGTATTCGCACGTTTCGTTAAAAAATTTATCGTTCTAAGGAGAAGCTCTCGTATCATATTGATCTCTTGTATGAATGTAGGCACTGCATATGGATCATTGGAGAATCCTAAATTAACATTTACTGGTAATGTTAAGATGTGGGTTGGCAATAACAAAATTTCTCTACTTAGTGTTGCCGTCGGTCTCTCGGTTAGTTTCTTTTTTCTGATGTCTATGTTATATGTGACATTTTTATTTCCTAATAAAAATTATGTTTTTAATAATTTCTTTTTTCAAATTAATATCAGAATGTTGGCATCCACTATGAAACATGGAATGTTGGCGTGTTAGGTCCGGTAACATTGAAAGGTTTAAACGAGGGGACAAGAGACTTGTCTCGACAAAAATGGTCTTACAAGGTTTGTTCAATTGTATAGATAAGATTGCATAAAATTAACCATACACTAAAAACATATTTTAACATTAATTATGTACATTGTTTAGCTTATTTTATGTATTTTTGCTATCATATTTGGATGCACATCAGTAAATTTTATGTTATTTGACAGACTGGACTGAAAGGTGAAGCCTTGAACCTTCCTACCGGAAATGCCGCTGTTAGATGGGCACAAGGGCCATCATTGTCTAAAAAACAACCTTTGACATGGTACAAGGTAAGAATGAATTTTCTATAAATGTTGCAATTTTGTTGATTACATGCTTCTGCATAAATTCTGAGTCTTTTCTGTGTTTCAATGCTGTTAGACAACTTTCAGCGCACCGGCCGGAAATGATCCATTGGCTCTAGATGTAGGTAGCATGGGAAAGGGTGAAATATGGGTAAATGGTAAGAGCATTGGTCGTCATTGGCCTGGATATATAGCTCGTGGTAATTGCGGTGGTTGTAATTATGCCGGAACATTTACCGATAAAAAATGCCGAACAAGTTGTGGACAACCTACCCAAAAATGGTAAGAATCCGTACAGTTTAATTCACAACAATATGGTGGATATGTCAGAATCATAATGACCTACCGTGATTTTCCAAAAGCTACACTTTGTAGCTTTTGTAAAACCATGGTAGGTCATCTTGATTCTGGCATACTCACCGTGATACCAAACATAAACTAAGTACTCAAAGATCATGAGATCCTATTTTTGTATTTGGACAGGTATCATATTCCTCGCTCGTGGCTGAACCCGAGTGGGAACTTATTGGTTGTGTTGGAAGAATGGGGAGGCGACCCTACCGGAATTTCATTGGTGAAAAGAACATGAAGTGTGCTATTTGATTTTATCAGAAAGGTATTGCAATTTGCTACCATGGTTTTAAAACACGGTCTACATCCACAACCACAATTATTGCGTGACATCGATGTTTTTAATGTCTTTGAAAGTTAAAACTGCAATTGTGGTCGCATCAGCAGTATTTAACCGTAATTCTCCTTATCTGCGATGCAATTGTGACTGCAATTTAAAACCTTGATTTCTACTATTCCTCTTTATCCTGAACTCCCCTTGATTAATATCACATTTCCAATATTTTCTTAATGAAATTCTCAGCTTGAAACCTTTGATATTCACATTATCCTTGCCATATTTTTCTATCATATACTCCCCCTTGATCTTAAATATAACCAAAAATTCTTTTTCCAGGTCAGTGAATAACGGAAGTATCTGGTCTATTGCATAACTAATGTATCTAGATCAGATACATCAGTTATTCAATGAACCTGAAAAATGAATTTTTGCTTATAATTGAGACTGGAGGGCGTATACTTTTTCCAATTCCAATACTATTAGGTCACAAAACTCCCCAAAAAAATTCATTTGGCTTTGAAAAATTTCTTTGTTTTTGTTCTGAGTATCCTTGTGGTCTTTCTGCAGAACAAAAATTGTGTAGTGACTCATATCTAGGAACCTCAAAGAAGCTCTCAGATAAGTCTCTATGCAACTAGGATCCTCTGCTGCAGCAAAGTACCAGAAAAATGTGATTAATATCTTATAAGATTCAGTATATAAAGTATTTCAAGTTCAACATTGATGCTCCAAAGTTCAAGTTTACACATAAAGATTGCCAAGGCCTAATAATCAACATGGCCAAAAATAAAATATATATTTACATATATATATATATAGACAATAGAAGTTTGATGCAAAGAAGCTGTATAGTGTATACTGTACATAGCCAAATTTGAATATTGTTTCATGTATTATAGGGCTTGTTACAATGAATATTGAGCCCATTATACAAAGAATCATAAAAATTTGAGATTTGGACACAAAACGTGTGTCATTGTCACTACTGTTACACATTTTTCCAGAAATAAATGTTTGAGTTTTATTTTTTTATATCATAAGTTTTAGTTATTTGTTCTACACTTCTACTTGATATTAAATTTTTGTTTTAAAGAAAAGGTATAAATGAATTAAAAAATCTTGCTTAAAGATTTGTAAGAATAAGATCCTTTTTCTTAATTATGAGAATAAGATTCTCTCAAAAAACAAGCATTTTCTTGGAGTATAAGATAAGATATACTATAATATTTATCATAAAAGGACCTACCTTAGGTCTCTCTCTCATATAATAATAGGAGAGAAACCAAATTTTGATTTTTATGGACCACTTTGGCTCACATTAAAGGAAGCGAAAATTGAATTGATGACTTGATAAACTTGATCAAGAAATAGATTGTCCAACCAACCTTGCTAAGAAAAATATGTGCAGATATTTTAAATGAAACCAACTAGTTAGTATACTGACTTCAACTTCCTCTAGTTATATTGGGGATAACTTCAACTTCTTTCACCATGATGTCTCTTATTTTATCTAGAGTTTTCAATTCTATGGGCCCAAGAAATTTGGAGTCAGCCCCATATGAAGCGAGTCCAAAATACTATTCCAACATTACACCCACCTAGCTGGAGTCAACTACATTTGCGAAAAATTGAATCTTTTGAGAATCCACGTTAATGTTACACTGGTTGATCTTAAACACCAGCTGAGCCAACTCAACATGCGTCTCCACTTCCACGATCAAAGAAGGTTGATCTTAAACACCAGCTGAGCCAACTCAACATGCGTCTCCACTTCCACGATCAAAGAAGGATGACCGACGTTGAGTATCATCGTCTGTCGGTCTCCTCAGACGGAATTGTGTTGTTCACCAACTTGAAACTTTAGAACAATGACGATGTGAGAACACTGATCTCTATTTTATCTCAGTACACTACAAGAAAACAGCAATTTAGTGGCCACAAAGTGAGAAAAACGGCCACAAAGTGAAAAAAATGGCGAATTTAGTGGCCATCAGGATCGGCCGCAAAAACGATCGCCGCAAAGACTTACCGGCGGCCTGGGCCGTCACAAAATGAAGAATCTGCGCTGCACAGACTGACACAAGTTACCGGCGGCCTTGGCCGTCACAAACTGGAGACACAGACTGACACAAAGTTAGTAGCTGCAGTCCACGTACCAGAGGCCGTCGCAAAGTTAACATCTTTTTTTTTCAAAAAAAAAAATTTTCAAATTTTTTTTTTTTAAACTTATTTTTATTATTTAGTCCTATTAATGTCTACATTATACTCCCATGCACGATCAATTAACAATATTTTCTACATTAGCAATAAAAATATAACTATTAATATAAGTATACAATAACTATGAAAAATAAAAAATTAAACCTTGACAAATATACAAACACTAAAACAAACTTACATGAATTAACAACAAATAGAGAGATGTTGGAGAAAAACTTTAGAGAAATGTTGGAGAAAAAATTTAGAGTGAGAAAAAATTGGGGGAATGAAATGAGAAGGAAGGGAATGGGTATATATAGATCTGGGAATGGGTATCAAGCTGGCAACGAATTAATTTTTTTTTTGAAATCTGGGAACTTAGCAGCGGCCTAGGTGGCCGCAAAGTTCTGCCGTTTTTTTTTTAATTATGCACAAATTTGCGACGGCCTAGGTGGCCGCAAAGTTCTGGCGCCTTTTTTAATTTCCGTGAAATTTTGCGACAGTTTTGACCGTCGATAAATGTCGTCGTTAAATTTGCGGCGGTTTTGGCCGTCGGTAAGTCTAACGGAATTTTAAAAAAAATATTTTTTTATTTAGCGGCCGTTTTTTCATTATTTTGTGGCCGTTTAGGCCGCCACAAAGTTTGTGGGGGCTAAAGTGGGCAGTAAGTTGAAATTAAATTCCCCATTAAATGAAGGTATTCTTGTAGTTAGGGGTGTAATTGGACCGGTTTGGATCGGTTTCGAGTGAATCCGATGTCCGAACCAATGAACTCTCGATTGGTTCGGTTTGGTTCGGTTTTTAGTGATTTTCAAAAATGAATCCGAACCAAACTTATCAGTTTGGTTCGGTTTGGTTCGGATACTTTAATCGGTTTTATAACGCATTTTTTTCCGATGTATTTCATGCTATTATTTTTTTTCCGATATATTTTTTTCCTATAAGTTCATCAAATAAGTTCATAAAATACAAAATATAATTCATTAAATAATTTCTTCATATACAAAATACAATTCTTTTCTCATAAGTTCATCAAATACATAGTACAATCATATTGAAATTAAGTTCATAAGTTTTTCAAATAATAATGTACAACAAAAATAAAACTTCAAGTCTATTCCCACTTGAATCGCCAATGTTTCTTGCACATCATGTTGTCATCCCGTCAATGTTAAATTCACCATTAGAAAGACGTATTCCGGTAACGCTTGACATGAGAGGTTACTGTTTTTTGAGAGTTTGATATAAAATATATGAGAGCAGAACAACGTGAGAGTGTTGTGTTGTTTGCGCAATATTGAGAGATGAGAACTGAGAACAGCGTGAGATTTTTTGCAGCTGTGACTATGAGGAGACTGTGTCTGAGAGTTTCTAAGTTAAGATTTGTATTGTGATGTGAGTATGCGCAAGATTTTTTTTTATAAGTAGTTGTGCCTGTAATGAAAGATATGCCATGCTTTTTTTTAATGGGGTGGGAGGGGTAGCACAACTGGTTGAACTAGATGAGCTAAGGGTTGAAGGAGTTGGAGGTCCAAGGCTCAAGTCTTGGCAACGAGAATGTAATATAGTAACAACAAACAATTTGCCATTAAAAAAAGAGTTTTTTTTTTAACGGAGACTTAACAGTTATTGACGGTAGGGGAGGTCTCTGTCAAGTCATAAAATATAGGGGATGTTAGCGACATATACACAAAGCTCAGGGGAGATTAATGTATTTTCCCTTTGTTTTTTAATAGATGTGGGCTACCTAAAAAAATTAACTTAATAATAATATATATTGGTTTGGTTCGGTTTGTTCATCGGTTTTTAAAATTCGATCCGAGAACCGAACCAAACCACATCGGTTTTCAATTGGTTTGGTTCGGTTTTTGATCCGAACCAAAAGAATCGGTTTATTTTCGGTTTGGATTGGTTTGGATCGTCGGTTCAATTGGATTTTTCTAATCCGCTTACACCCCTACTTGTAGTGGTACAATACGAAGGGACCGATCGAGCTAGACGCTAAGTTGGTTAGATCTGTCAAAGCTATCTGTTTAAACTTAATCCGTCTGAGGACCTTCGACGAGATCGCGGCTTGCATGGTTAAACTCGTTGTGGATGGATTTGAGGCAGTTAATTTGTTTGATCCACAATATGGTTCATGTTTAATTTACTGTTTTTATTTATGTTATGATAATTTCAATGTACTTTGTTATTGTTGTTGTTATGCAAATTTCCATGTTTAGAATTTAGAATCATGTTCTAGGGGCGTTCGCATTCTAAGATGCGAAATAATGAAGCGTTCGCTTTCTGGAAAGCAAATTATGTAGGTGTTCACTTTGCAGAATGCGAACTATGACCGTTATAGATTATGCAGAGGCTAAAATTCAGAGGAATTGTAAAAAAATTTAACAAAGAAATCCATTAGACAAAAAAATTAAACAAGAATAGTTTTTATAAGAATAGTTTTTATTAGACAAAAATTTTACATTAAAATAAAATAAAGACCAAATGGAAAGGACCATTTGGGGGATAAAAGAGGCACATGTTAATCTTGTCAATTTTTCCTCAGCTTCCTGTGGTGTTTTTAATTTTAAAAAAATTAACATTACGAACCAAAAGGATGAGAAAGTTCGATATGTCAACGATTATCTACTTAACGTAGAATAACCGGACTTGATTCGCACCACTTTCCGCATATTTTGGTTTCGGTCCTACTGACAACATTGAATCAACTACCATATTTCAATGAATCACCATGGGAAATCCTCACATGCATAGAGCCAACATCAAGGAAGGTAGGACCCATTTCGGTTAGTTATATGCTCCCAATTAGGACACAAAAAGTCCCTCATAGATTATCATTTTGCTCTCAACCATGGTGACAAATACAACACTGTAGGAGCAATATGAGTAACCAACGACTGACTATGCATCCGTTTACATGAAACTAACTTAAAAAAACAAAAAAAAAAGTATTAAAAAAAAAGCATGAATCAGAGGATGAGAGAATTGTGATTTTTCACACAATGGTCCCGTCTTTTATAGAATATTTGAAGCAATGTGATTGGTTGGAGCCACATCACTGCCTCCCACGTGGCCAATCTCATTTGGTCACATGGCAATCAGTTTTGACTGCTTGGGAGACTGTGGTTTTTTTACAATCGAGATGTCATGTTGGGTATACGGGCTGGCCCGCCCCGTTTAACCCGCTCCGCATAAGCCCACACATTAAACGGGGCGAGAAAACCCGTCGACAAATGTAAACGAGTTATGATATTAGGCCCGAGTCCGGTCCGCTTAAGCCCACGGGTTAAGCGGTCGACCCGACTATTAAAAAAATAATTAAAAATCACTTTTTTCAAAAAATAAACTAAAATATTCATATAATAAAAGCTAAAAAATCTATATTCTTAATAATTTTATGTTATAACATACAAATTGTAAGTAACAAATAAAAAAATAAAGTTTGTGACATTTTTGAGATTTTGTATCTTCTCTATGTAAGTAATGCAAACAAAATCAAATTCAACTGGGTCTCATATCGTCATTCTTTCTCCACACACACCTCAAATCCATAAAATAACCACAAATGATATTTAATAAGAACTTCAATAGTCTTCGTTCAAAAGATTAAAAAAAAAACTTTAATAGTCCAAACCAATACTAAGAGTACAACCAAAAATCAAATATCAACCGATTCAAAAACAAAATAGTAATGTATATAATTAACTAATTGAAAACGGTGGAAAATAGTCACCCCTGCTAGATGACTCCATTGCACTTGAAATTCCTACATAGGAGTTGTTTTTTTTATGACTAGGGTTTATACTAGGTTTTTTTTTTTAATTTGAACATGGACCAAGTTATAATTTGTCAGCGATAAAATTTATAATTAATTTTTGATATATATATATATATATATATAAATATATAAAGACGGGTCACAGACCAACCCGCGAACCCACAGATTTAACCCGCATAACCCGCGGTTTTAACGGTCCAACCCACATGGGCAAAAATATAAACGGACCTAAAAAAATTGGTCTTAAGTCCGCGCGGCTGCGGATTAAACGGATCAGCTCGCAGACCTTGCCCCGTATACCCAGCTCTACCGAGATGTTCGCATTGTGGAATACAAACTTTGCTCGCAGTGTAGCATGCAAATGGACTTTTGTTTTCAGTTTTTGCAATTTTACACGATCACATCCTAAGTAGCGAGAGGGTAAATTGAGAATGTCAGGGGGCGCATGAGTATAACAGAGAGTGCAAAAAGAAATAGTCTTAATGTGGTAACACATTGGATCTAAGGAGGCATTATATTGGTTAATTTTTGGAAGGCCCAATTTAATGATTTTTACTCTTTAGGCTCCCTACAGTACTCTTAAGCCCCCAAAAATCCGAAAATACCCCTAATTTTTTGGATCTTGGATGGTTTGGTAGTTATAGTCCGATATCGCTTAATTTCGTCACCT
This sequence comes from Trifolium subterraneum, assembly GCA_951799995.1. Classification (NCBI taxonomy): domain Eukaryota; kingdom Viridiplantae; phylum Streptophyta; class Magnoliopsida; order Fabales; family Fabaceae; genus Trifolium; species Trifolium subterraneum. The sequence continues at coordinate 24,478,852 of OX637462.1, forward strand.
ACGTGCCGAAATTAGTTAATTTCAGATTGTAACTGCCAAAATATAAAAAAAAATTGAAAATAAAAAACCATTTCGGAACTTAAAATCCAAAATTAATTAGTTTTGGCACCTACGTGCCAAAATTAACTATTTTTGGCACCTACGTGCCAGAATTAGTTAATTTCGGCACCTACGTGCCAGAATGAGTTAATTTTGGCACGTAGGTGCCAAAACTAACTAATTTCGGATTTTTCGTTCCGAAATGTATAAAACATTGAAAAAAAAGCCATTTCGGCACCTAGGATCCGAAATATAAAAAAAAAAAAATTAAAAAAGTCATTTCGGAACGTAAGTTTCTAAATTAACTAAGGGTAATTTGGTTAAGATGGGGGGCTTTAGAGCAACATGGGGGCCTAAAAAGCAAATTTTCAATTTAATAGCAGTCCTTTGGGAATCAGGACAGCACAAACGGATGGATATTTAATTAAGAAACAAAATTATACAGGGGCCAAACTAATCCTCCTACCCCCAAAACCCATGAAAATACAAAAAAGAATTGTTAAAATATATTTTTTACTTTAAATAAATAAATTTTTATTTTTTTATCAAATTAAATTTTTAGTTTTTAATTTTTTTCCATGTTTATTTATAAAAGCTTTTATAGTATGTTTTAAATGACTTATTTTGGTTAATTATGTATTTAGTTCTTCCAAATATATCAAATTTCGTTTTTAGTCTCACTTAAAATTTTCTTCGAATTTTGATCCTCTAAATTTTAAGTTTCAATTTTAGTCTTTTTTTTCTTCAAAAGTTCATGTATCATGCTCTAAATAATTTATTTCTAAACATATCTTTATTAAGACCTTAAAATATCATTATTTTATTTATTTAACTATTTAATCTTTAATTTGAAGTTGTAGATAAATTTACAAATATTAAAGAGTTAAATTATCAAACTAATAGTATTTTAAGATCATAATAATGATATATTTTCAAAAAAAAGTCATTTGAAACATGATCAGGAACTTTTAAAAAAAACGATTAAAATTGAAAACTAAAAATTTAGAGGATCAAACTTTGTAGCAAATTTTTAAAGGATAAAAATGAAATTTGATATATTTAGGGGGATCAAAAACATAGTTAACCTCTTTTATAGATTAAAATGACTTTTTCAATAATGTATTATTATTATTAAGAGCTTAAAATATCATTAGTTTAATAATTTAATCTAATATTAGACAAATAACTATTTCAAATTTACTTCTACTTTTTTTTAAGCAACTAAAAACCAAATAAATTAACCACTACTCTAAATTGACACAAAGTGTGCACTAACTTGAAAAAAAGAAACTATCAATTTACAACTAAAGAAGCACAACACTGCTTCAAAAAACAAACAAAACAAAAGAGACACTTTTGCTACAACAAACGAGTAGCAGCACAACTACAAAGTGTCTCAATTGATTTTGGTTAGGAGTGCAAAGTTTTTCAACGCCTTTTAAATTTCCCAAAAAGGCATCCCAATATTTTTCAATAGGTCTTTACACTTCTGTAATGTAAGCCAATTTTAATTTACCCATTGTAAAAAAAATTGATTATCCCCGTAATGTCAAAATTTCATAGTTTACTCTCTAAATTGACAATCTCTTCATTTAAGATGACATGGCTAGTATACGTGGCTTTTCTTTTTATTTTTTATTTAGTGACATATTGTCACAAGATAAACTAATTTAAAAAAATTAAAATATCAAACAATTATTCATCATTCATTAAATTCAGCCATCTCACTTATCATTCTTTAACGTGAAATTTCTAGCCACTAGATTGTTTAAAATAAAAAAAGACCAACTAAATGAACGCAAATGATTAATAAGTTCATTTTCAAAATAAAGTATTCGAAAGAATTTTAATTTATTGCTTAAATTGAACAATTACTTTACTTACCTTTTGATCGGACTCTAAATTATTTCTTTTTTTTACTCAACTAAATTATTACCAGGTACGGCAACATTCATTAAAGACAAAATCACAAGTGATAAGCATAATTCCAATACCTTTTAAATTTCCATCCCTCAAAATCACCATCATCATCAATCGAGGGATTTGTGTACCACTTTCTTCAAAGCTCGTTTCCTTTTGTTTTTGGTGTGAGTTGAAAGAAAGGAAAAGTTCATTAGTGCATCTTAAGCTTAACTTTATATAAATTACCACCTTTCTTACCACTCAACAAGAAATATGATGAAAAGAAAAAAGATATTCAGGGTCATTTCAGTATCATTTTCCATTATAATATAGTAGTTTAGATGGTAAATTATTGGATTAAGATACTAATCAATATAAAATATCTTATCTTGTTATGTCCTTTATAATATACTATTCTTTTCACACATGCAAAATCACAAACTTCAATCTGTTTGGATCATAATATATTAAGTAAATGAAAATAGTGATTAATTTGAACAAAAGAATAATAAGAAAAATTTAGGAATAAGAAGCTCTTAAAAGTTACATATGTATAATAATAAGATTGAATAGAAGACATATTGTTAAGAGTTAAGACACATATTTGATACACAACATCTAAACCTCTTGTCATGAGATAAGTATCTGAATGGTTAATTATTTCTTTATAAAACAAGGAGATTTCAAGGAGATTAATCCTGAAACTAAGTCTCTTAGCCTCAAAGCTTACGCCAAATTTCTTATTAAACAAAAACCATGTGATGTGCGTTATTTGCAAAATAAAAGTCCTACTTACAAAAAAAAAAACTCCTACTTACAAAAATTACACCAGTCATTTTAGAGTGATTTTTTCTTTTCGCACCTCTCACGACTCTTACGTGTCCCCGAACATTCCAAGTTTAACTCTATCGCTACTTAGGATGCGATTGTGTAAAATGACAAAAATTGAAAAAACACCGTCTACGCGCTACACGTGAGAAAGAGTGAATAGGGTTCAACCAATCAGAATTCAAGGTAAATTCTATAAATTGGGAGCATTTCTAAGAAAAAATTTCACACCACCACTCTTTCTCTCCCATTTTCACATTTTGTAACTTTTTATTTTTTTTATTTTTGTTGTGTATTTTATTCGTCATTTCGTCTAAATAGCCGCATAGTCCGTCGTCAGTTTGTCATATGGCTCCTACCAGTGTTGTTTTGTAACAATGGTTTGGAGCAATATGGTAATTGACGACGGACATTTTTTTTGTCCAAATTGAGAACAATATAAGTAACCAAAACGGGTGCTACCTTGCTTGAAGTTGGATTTAGGCATGTTGAAATTTTCCATGGTGGTTCATTAAAATATGGTAGTAGCCATGTTGCTGCAAGTAGGACCGAAGGCAAAGCCTATTGACAATCGTTGACAGGTCGAACATCTTCATCATTTTGGTCATTAATGTTAATTTTTTCAAGAGAAACCTGTACATCTTTTATCCCTTGGTGGGTCCTTCCCATTTAGTCTTTATTTTAATGTAATTTTTTTGTCTAACCTCAAACTCGATTTTTTTCTGGAGTTTACTCAATATATCGGACCATCATGTCAACACCCTCAGGTTTTGTCGGGATACCTTTATGATCCAGGAGACGTTCCTCAATGGAGAGATGCAGAAGACAACATAAAGTCATCCAGCGTGATTGTCATCTCCAGGCTCGTCATATGAAAGTTCTTGATCTCCCCATGTCATCTCTTAACAAACACATGCACGGGTCGGGATCAAGGAAGATGTATCCCGTGTTTGCCAGTCCCGACATTCCTGTGGCCCTAATGGTTGGTTCCCACCACTTAATCCTATGTATGTCAACAACAAATTTAAACAACGTTCCCCCATTGCTAACTACTCCAATCAAGTCATGATCCTACAAAAACCAAAAAACATAACATAAATTAATTAATAAACAAATAATTAATTAATAAATCAACAATTAATTAACTTGAAATTGATCTTCATATCCACAACATTAAATTATAATCACCAAATTAAGATAAAAACGATAATTTTTACTTACAAAGTCGTTGTACACACATCTAACAATGTAAGCTCCATAATCAAGCAGTACAGGCTTATCTGACTGTCCACGCAGAAACTCGTCAGGCTCATGCTAACCTTCAAAAGGATTTACCCAAATCGGACGCCAATCGGAACCTTAGCCACAACACAAACCCATTCCATCTCCTTATCCTCCCTGTCATGCACTAAATCATCATCAAGATCTCCCTCCTCCATATCCTCAGGCTGGTAATGTTCAGCCTGAGCAGGCTCACCCTCATGATGCTCAGGCTGAGCATGCTAAGTAGAACGCTTACATGTCCACTTCTTAGGCGGATTCTCAGGTTTATTTTCCCTCCTCGCAGAAGAAAGCGAACATTGAAGCCACATTTCGAAGGATTTCTTCCTTGACCAGATCCATGAGTCAATATAAGGATCCACTAAATTTCCATCAGAAGAAAGCAACAAAGGATCACTGGTAAAACTACCACCAAGAGGAACACTCCTAGGAAAACGATCTAAAATCTCACCCATATACCCGGTTAAACCAATAAAGCTAAGGTTGGAGCACAAGTCATCACATACATGATCAATTCGAGAAGAAACAGACAACCTGCGAGGGTTTCCCATGGCAAAATTAAACATAAAAGTAAAAGAGAAATATCTCCGATAAGACAATTATGAGAGAAAGACAAGGAAGCGTTAGAAAGGAAGGAAGCAGAAAAGGAACTCCTGTAACTTCTCATACAAAGGAAAAGTGAAAATTTCTTAACTGAAAAAATTCTTCCTATTTATAAGAAGAATAACCAGCCCAAATGATAAAGAAGATCAAGAGCCCGCGAAGCCCTTCGAAAAGAGTGCCAAAATTTGAAAGAAACCAACACGTAATAAAAAACACGGGAAAGTGGGACACGTGACGGAAACTTTTCGAAAGTGTCTTTTCAACTATATAAAGAAGAAAATATTTGCAACAAAGATAGTCAAACCTCTACCACGGGCAAAAAAATAACCAGAATTGGAGGGAAGTTACTCTCCAACAAAACGTTGCCTATAAGTCACGACCTTTGAAGGTCAATCACAAATATCGTCCACCATGGATGAACGTCATCAAGCAAAAAAGGAAACTCGTCACTGAATACCATTTTCCACAAAGAAACTTGGGGGTAACAGTTTATTACTCAAAGTAACACGGATATATTGCTACGAACGCAGACATGGAAAGAGGAAAAAGATGTCGAATCACTTCAAAAAAAACCTTTACCGATGTCAAAGGTCATAAAGCTTTATACCATTCAATACTTTGGCGTAAAGAAACTAAAACCCCCAAAATTCTAAGAACACAAAAGGAAAGAAAGATATCAAGGCACCGCCAAAATCATGACGTGGTCATAACCCCGAACTCTATAAGCACAAAAGAAAGACGCCAAGACATAACGAAATCCCAATACTCGCCCAAATCCCATTGTCAAAGTTCAAAACTTAAAATGCGGATACAAGGGAAAAAGTTGAAGTTTCCAAACATTACAATATAAGGGGTAGAAATCCATTCCTGTCAAAAGTCCTCATAAACAGAGGCACACACAACGAAGGAACGACATATCACTCCTAAACATATGTCCACATCAACTTTATGAACTACAACTTGCCAAGCGAGTTTGCTAATCTTGCACATAACGAAATATCTTTGTGGCCCCTGTATGTCTTACCAACCAAGATTACTAGTTTTGCACTTCAAGAAATATCTTTGTGGCTCATATGTCTTGCCAACCAAGAAAAAAGAATCTTGTATTAATTCGTTCTTGAGAAATAACTAGCTTAATTGAGTCACACACAATTATTTTGAATCATACACAACAAAATGGAAGCACAAGGGGTGCAAAAACAAATTCTCGTCGTATTTAGACTATCTTTTTTAATTTGAGGTCCGACCCATCCAAAAATTTAGGCTAATGTTAAGTGTGACATCTCACCGTATAACCTAATATAAAAACTTAATACTTGTTTGGTTCTACAATGGTGAAAATTGATTGGATTAACTTTATAAAATTAATTTGAATTAAGAGTGAAAATAATTTATCATTGGATAAGAGTTGCACAGTAAATTTAAGTGCAAAATTAAGTTTGAAGTGAAAAAATAGAAAACTTACAAAACAAAGAAAGAACATATTTAAGGAGGGATGTCCTTATCATGTCATGGACATGTCCAGCTAAAATATTATGCTTTGCTATCTTTGCTTCATTAATCATCATGAAAAAGAATATATATTTGCAAAAAGATGGTAAATTGTTTGATCTCCCACTTTAAGTATATGTGATGGAAATTTCCAAAAGAAATTTGGAAAACCTCAAAAACAAACCTATATTAGCCAAAGACTATGACTATACCTAAAGATTCCATACACTCAAGATTTAAGTGGCCTACTTCATGATCTTTCTTTACTATTATTAAACAAAAGGGTCTACACCTATCTCTACATAGACCTTCATAAAGAAAAAAATGAAATGGAGAATTATTTGGTACCCACAAAAAAAGTTTGGTTCCAATACCTGAAAGTAAAATTAATTTAAATTTTACATCCATTTTAAAATATTAAAATTAAAAAATGACACGTCATTAAATAATTTGATAGATACTATATCCCACAAAACTTTAGGGTAATTTTTATCAAACCAATATCCTTATTGTGATATCTTACTTAAATGTATCATCTTTCTCTTTGTCATCATTAGCTCTCTTTGAGAATGCAAAAACCTTATTCTTAATTTTTGAAAAGAATAAAAGGGATGGATTAGAGACCTCTTAATTAATCATCTATCATTAAACTTTTAATCTAAGATTTGCAAAAAAGGAAAAGCAAGATCATTATGATAAAGAAGTTGGACAAGTAAAATTAAAGAAATGCTTGTCCAAAGGTGAATATGATAGGAAGAATAATTTTTTAGAATGAGAATGATTAAAGTGCATCCATTTAACTGAATAAACAGAAAAGAAATATTGAGGCTTAGTGGTACGTATACTAAATGAACACTTGTATAATATTTTTCTTATAGGCACATAAAAAAAAGCTATAGATTTAAAATTTGCAATCTATATCTAAATATGAAAAAAAGAGTAAAATATCCTGAATTGAGATAAAGATAAACAATTAAATCGTTAGCTAAAATTAAATTAAGAAAAATATTGCAACTCACGATTTGATTTACATTTTGAGTCCATTAATAGTTTTATATAGTTTAATGTCAATTAATCAGTTATTTTGATAGATTATCAAAAAGAAAAAACAGTTCTTTAAGTGACCACAAGTATAATAAATAATTGTCCAATTTTATGTTGATTTTAGGCTCAACTGGAAGAAATTTTATGGGTTACAACATTAAAACTAACGTGTTACACACCTTACAATTAAATCATTCCTATGTGCACATGTAGTCAATTCAATGGTACTATCAAAAAAAATTTAAACTAATATTTTGATATTTGACATATATTATTTTCGTAGAAACCACTGTAATTAGGGTCTTTGACACATTACCAACTCCAAATAATATTCTCACAAGTTAGTTTTTGTTTCTTTGGCGGCGGCTATTAGACTAATCTCTGACCTAGTGCGCTTATTATTAGAGGGTCGAATCTTAAAAAATATTTAGGTGGACACAATCATTTTAAAATTCTGGTGTTAAATCTCTCATTAACTCTTAATAATCAACTGAGTCACATCTATACATAATATAATCCTATAATTGTCACATCATTTTGATTTTATGTAATTATATATTGTAGTGATCAGGGAGAATTGCAAGTGAAGGTAACCACAATGATAATATTAAAGGCAAAGAGGGTCAATTTTATTGGTAATTAAGATGCTGGATTAGTAGGTAAAGAGGGTAAAGGAAGTTAGATTCTCATTTGGTAGTTTATCTTTGAGACAAAGACTAGATGACAGATTGGTCTGTGATATGCAATCATCAAAGGGTGATTGAAGCCCACAAGAGGCTAAAAGAGATAGCATGTAGGCCATCTTTGGTTTTTTCTTTTCTTTTTTTTCCTTATTTTATCTTTTAAAAGTATGAGTTAATTAGAAGATAGATGAGAAATGTTACAATAATTGAGAGTCACTTTACATTGCACTTGATTTGACCACACAGTCACCAAGCATATATTCTAAGATAATCTTTGTCTTTTATATCAAGTTAATACATCATACAAGATATTCTCATATAGTCACGTGACCATAAATATTAATTCTAGATATATTTATATATAATTTAAATATAGAATTAATTTTTTAATTATATATAAAATAACTAAAAGAATAAAATAATAAATTAACATTTTATTAGCGTGATTAAAATATTATATTTAATTACGTGACCATTTAAGAATGATCTCACACTCTATTGGCAGCCTCTTTTAGTGACTGAATGACACAGGTTGTTATTCCATGTGATGTTTGCTTTGTGTTTTGTGGTATGAAAATGAAGGATGATCAAATATAGATGGACCCCTTTTAAATTTGATTGTATTATACTTTGCAATATTAGATGGATGATATTAAACATGGAGCATATATCAAAAAGAAAAAACATGGATGATATTAAACATGGAGCATAGATAAAAAAAAAAATTAAAAAAAATGGAGCATAAAACATGTCGGTGACACGAGAATGGACGATCTTCGTTAATATGAAAGATTAGTGAAATATGGACCCACAAATAAAAAAGAGACAAATATCTTTATAAAGTTATGTTGTGTTTGGCAATGCGTTAATCCATCGCAGTTGTGTGTCCAACATGCTTTGTACTGTGGAAATTAAGAAGTTATAAAGTATAGTTTCAGAAAAATGCATGTCTGGTTAATATTCAGTATTCACTGTGAAAACAAACATGCTAATAATGTAGCTAGCTTATGTGGTTAACTTTCCCTTGTTTCACGGGTGAGGGCTTGATCGCTCTTGAGATCACTAAAAACTAGAGTCGTGTTCCGCGATTTAGTGATACTACTTGCTATGAGCCTATGAAGGGTTAAAATCACACCTCTAGGTTGGATCTCCAGTGACAAGCTTAGTCAATCATTGACACTCTCTTCAATTATTAGGAAAAACACCTGTCTCACTTTAAGTAGACATATGACCGAAAAAGAGTTTACCAATATAATGGACACGCCATTATGGAATTGTATTAAGCCTAAAACTTAATATAATATCAAATTCTATCTTAAATCTATTGAAAAATTAAAGTCTACGTTAACTACTGATAACTGACATGGTCTGAAAACAATGTATAAAATAAAGAATGAGATAATGTCATTTTATGGGATTAGATGTAAAATCTAACTAATACCGGCCATCAGGTGTCTTATTTCCTCTTTCTACCACTTTGTTTGATTTGAATTTGGTGCAGTAAATACATCACACTGTTTTCATTCTCAATAAATCTGATCTTCGACTAATGGTCAAGATCTATTTAAAGTTTATTTTGTCATTGTGTAATTTGAGTCGTATGATCATAGATTAACGACCAAGATCATTTCTTGCCGTAAACACATGTTTTTCCTACATTAGTGAATCCGAATCCCACTTGTTGAGGAGAAAAAATGGGCTTCTACAAAGATATGCTTGTGGATAGGAAAATTCAAGCAAGAAAAAGAGGGTAGGGAGTAAAACTAAAAAGTAAGGTAGATTTACTTTGAATAGATCCAACACAACACTAATGAAACAATTGGTAGGTAAGAACATATTGTTACTTAGAGCAAAATGGTGTACATGTATACATGTGTGTCCTGTTGCATTGTATATATATATATATATATGTGTACTACATAGGCAGAGAAGGAATGGGACCAGTCATTTCATTTTCATGAATCCTAACCATGAGAGCTTCTGCACAAAAGATCACTACAATCAGATGGCTATAATCATCAACAAATTCTGTCTCATTGTTAAAGGACATTTTGGTTATTTGTCTCTGATAGACACCACAATTAGTCATGGGACCCCATCATTGGTTTCTTTCTTTCCCATTTTCATGTGATTCTAATATTACAGTTTTGGCCAGCTCATTTATTGTCTCAATTTCTCATTGCTCTAATATCACTTAAAAACAATCAATGCTTTTGTATTTTAGTTCCTCAAGTTAAATTCCTTTGTTTGAAATTTGAAATGAAATAAATATTTAGTTATAAAATCATAGAGAATCATCTTCTTCTTTTTTTGTGTGCGTTAAGAATTGCATTGAAATTACGTGTATATTTGTAATTCTTAACACACACACAAAAATTACATGATAGAGTTATGATTTGTCATTTTTACATAAAAAAATTACATTTTAAAATTTCAACAATTATGATACTAGATATACACACAATTTTAGAATTGACGTGCTGCGAGTTTAGTACTCTTTTACCATAATTTTAAAAAACTATGAACAATCATTTTAAGTGTTTTTCAAAACAAACACTTATAAGACATTAAGCATATTCAAAATATACAAGTACATTTATTTCAAAAAATTTGAATCGAATGAATACGCATTCATTATTGTCCTATTTATGTTATTTGTCGAGATTGGTCTATAAGAACCATCAAGTCTTGGTCCCAACTCCTACCAATACTCGCCGAGACAGGACTGGGGACTTCCCGAACACTTATTAAGACATTAAGCATATTCAAAATATACGAGTACATTTATTTCAAAAAAATATTGAGCATTGACTAATAATCAATCACACTATAAGTAGAGTTTTTGATACATAATAACCACATGAAGCACCTTATCAATTACCTACAAGCTATATATATATATAATATACATGTCAAGGGACCAATTCTCAAATAGAGAGGTAGGGTAGCATCAAAGTTTTGAGTAGAGTTGAATAAAATGACAAAGAATTACACGTAAGCATGAGCAGTTGACAAGCTATATTTCATTTCATAGATGAATGAATGAATGAATAGCCGTGTTTGGTGGATCATGTCCTTTACCTTGAGAGAAGTGAAGCCAGAAAACACACATGGAGAAGGTAGAATTGAAATAGATTCTCTATTGTAACTCACATACAGATTTCGATAGTCTGATCTCAAATTAATTGTAAAGATCGTTTGAAATTAATTTAACAATTGATTCATTCATTTTTTTGATCTAAAATTAGCCCTCATGATTAACTATTGCATGTAAGTGTGTGATATTTTTATTCTAGAGAATTCAAGATTGAGATAGAATCATGAATCGTTAGTTGATTCAGTGGTGATTGACGCTGAATTTGATAGAAATAACCACAGTTCGATCCCGCAATCTGCGATCGGAAGGGGGCTGAAACCACTTGATATCAGAACTGATCTCCGAATCAGATTAAACTAATGGTGAAAGAAAAAAAATAAAGATTGAGATAGAATCTTTGAAGATTGATAAAGAGATTTGTAATTAAAGCAAAGAAAAGTACACTCATAAATGAAGAGATAAATAAATATTTGGAGAAACTTTAATTCAAGTAGTACAATCAAGCTTAATGTCCCCAATTTTTTCACTATTCATCTTGACCCTTCTAATATGGTTTTTTTTTTCCAATCACTCACTACTACTTTTCTTATACAGAAACAACAAAGACCTTTTTTAAGTTGAAAATGGGAATAATAATAATGATATCATAGAGATTAATAATAATATTCAAAAATTTAAAAAAAACAAAAATAAAATAATACTAATTGTTAAAAATCCCAACACAATGATAATGTTGAAGAAGCCTATTAGCTTCTCTAAGACCACTGAAATAAGCTCCATGAGTTGTTGAATAATGAGTTCTATGAGTTGCTTCCCCTGCAAACAAAATTTGAAGTGGATATGAAAAACTGTTGCCATTGCTGCTATCTTTCATCAATGGCAACGGTTCAGCCATTGTATCTAAATCTTCACCACTTGAACCAACTGCAACATAACTGTATGATCCTAAAAACAAAGGATCTTTTCCCCATTTGCTCTTCAAAACTTTACTAATTGAACTTGAATGAGGTAAAAAGTTTGAAACTGTTGCTGAAACACCATTCATTATTTCTTCATCATTAAGTGATTCAAGTTCTAATGCTTCTTCACCAGCAAACCAAGATAAGAGAACACTTGAGTTCTTATAAATAGGAAAAAGTGTTGCTGTTTTTCTCATCCACCATGGTATTTTCTTATCCCTTGTTTCATTTTGAGGTGAATGAAACACCATTTGAAGAAAAGGAAATAACCCTTTTGAATTTTCATCATTTTGTATTGTTTTTGGTGTATTCATTTGTATAAACAGCTTGTTTACAACACCAAAACCAAGTCTTGAAATTGCTTCAACTTTGAAAGATGGTAACTTAGGACAAAAAAACATACCTTTTTCATCATCATCATCACCATGACCATGACCATGACCATCATCACCATCATCATCATCATGAGATATAGAAGCTTTTAAAACACCTAGTGAAACAGTAACAATAACATGATCTGCATACATAACAGATCCATCATAGAAATGTAGCTTAACAGGTCTAAAACTATGATCATCATCACTATCTTTTTGTGTTTGCCATTCAATTTTTTTCACTTTTTTACCTAATTGAACTAAACCATTTGGTAAAACAGAAGCTATATGTTCAATTATACTCAAATAGCCTTTAGCAATTGTGATTTCTTCACCAGGAAACATTCTATACTCACTTTCAGCTTCATAATCTAAACTCTCTAAATCACCAGCTGATGTATAAGTTCTTTCTGTATTCTCATACATTGCAAAAACAGCTTCTTGAAGCAACTTTTTGTTCCAATTGTTCCAATCTTCACACCCTTTTACCTCTTCTTGTTCTTTCATTGATTCAAAGTAAGCATCAAGACCTTGTCTCAAGAAAGAACCAATACTAAGATTCTGTTTCTTAGAGCCAAAGTTAGAACTTGAAGAAGCTTTTGAAGCCATGTTATAGTACTTCAAAATTTCACCTTTTGCAGATTCTTTAGTGAGTTTTCCTTGTGAGTAATCCATGAGGTATTTGAAGAGCTTTGAAATAGGATCAACAATGGAAGATTGAAGATGAAAACCACCTTCAGCAATTGTTATGATAGATTCATCATTGTTATTACCATCCATGCATTCCCAAGGTTGTGAAGATTGAAGTGAATTTGTTTGTTGAGCTATTTTATGAATTGGGCTATTACCAATTCCATGGATCCATGTTGCTCCCATCTCAATCTTGTCACCACCAAATTCTGATGTGTTGATTCTTCCACCAATTCTTGTTCCACCTTCAACAACAATAAGTTCAAATAAGTCCTTTGAAGCTGTTGAAGTATAGAGCTTATTTGCAGCTGTTAAGCCTGCCATTCCAGCTCCAATTATAACAATCTTTGGTTTTTTCACCACCATTGTTAATAATCACTTTTGCTATAGCTTTTTTTCTTTGGTTTTGATATAGTTACATATGAAAAGAAGAAGCTAGAAAGAGTGTTTGAAGAAATGTGAAAATGAGATTTGAGTTACTGACAATGAATTTATAACTGGTTTTCTGCTTTGTGGATTGAATGAGAATGGCCTTTTTTATGGCACCTTTTATTTTTGGGGTGAAGTGTGATGCCAACTTGCTCCATTAATGTAAATTATTATAAGTAGGACAAAAATATTTAATACTGCAAGTGAAAAAAATAAGAGATACTATTCAAAGTCCCCTACTTAAAACAGTAAATTTGAACAACTAGTTACTGATTTTCATGAGTTTATTTGTCCATAAGAAAGTGAAAAATATGTCATTTCAAGATGAGATGTAGTACTAGCAAATTGAAACCTCATTTTTAGAATTGGGAGTTTGACCTAACTCAACCTTACAAAATCGATTTGTAAGATGATGATTGTTCTCACTTATATAAACACACATTCAGACCTTCTCGCAATCGATGTGAGATTTCTTAGCATACTCTCTCGTGCCCAGCGCTATTGGGCTTGAAGCGCGGATATAATTGGTTGGATGGCCTGATCGAAAACCCGTTAGCAGGCGGCCCAACGGATTGTGGAGAGACTCTGAATCTTGTTGGCTACGCAACCTACTCTTCGAGCTTAATTTTCCACTCTCTCGGGCTACTGTACTAAGCATATTGAGATAGACATTCACTTTGTTCGAGAAAAGGTCGTCCATGGTCAAACACGTACCCTTCATGTCCCTTCTCATCACCATATTGCTGATATTTTCACCAGAGGCCTACCTAGAGTTCTTTTTTATGATTTTCGGACCAGTCTAAGCGTTTGTAAACCTCCGACTTCGACTGCGAGAGTGTGATACAATAGAATATTCTCCTATTTTGATATAATTATGTTTGTAATTATTTTTCATTATATAATTATTTTCCATATGTATAACGATTTTCTTAGGTCAATTGTAACTTGTATATATGGGCCTTTGACATTTTGGAATAAAGACAAGAAATTACATTATAACAATTGAAGCACAATATGCTTCAAAAAAAAAAAAAACAATTGAAGCACAATATTTATATTTCCTTAATTTTACACTCATGTACAAATAGATACTCTACAGTGGCATTACTATACAATAAGATTTGAGGCATTGATTATGTTTACTGTTTGAGGTCAAAGTCGATCAAAGGTAATCTGGATATGGTGGAGAACTGGAGATTTACACTGGATCACCTACTGTAAATATTTCATGTGAGACAATCCTCTCTTAACATTTATAACCACTTAGTGTAGTGTAGGTTTGATTTCTTAGTTGAGACTTGAAATTATCAAGCACTCAGTTAAGTGCAAGTTTATATTGAAAGTGAGTTTAGTGAAATTATATAAGTTGTAAAGTTTGGCCCAATTTATTTTTTACTTTTCTATTTCTGCTTAAACGAAATAGAGAAGTATAAAATTATATTTGACACTATTTCTCCTTAAAAGTATTAAAGAAATAAGGTAAAGAAGTAAAAAATAAAGAAAAGTGAAGTCAAACACAATTTTTCCTTCTTTACTATTTTCAAGAAGAAGAAAAAAAATAGAATATAAATCGGGTCAAACAGGACCTTAATATAGTTCTTAGCGCACCTAATATGTAGACTCGGATTGCTTGTTATCGCTGTTTAACATAGTTACAAACAAATAGACTATCTCAACTCTAAATTTATGATCAAACAACTCCGACTTATGTAGTGCAAATTTATTAATGAATATAGTATTTAATCTCAACTAATTTATTATTGATTGTACGGTCAATCAACTTACTATGTGGACACAGTGTGAAATCCAATTCCCTAATTATTATAGTCACCCCTTCTCTTTTTCTTTTTTTGAAAAGAAGTCACCCCTTCTCTTTTAGCCCTAGACAAATCAACTTACACACAATTAAGACCAAAAATGATTCACTTGAAAAATGGAACTATACCCTGGCCCACACCCATAAATGCCCACGAGTGAGTAAATAATTCACAGACAATCACTGAGCACTGAGCTATAAGACTAGTGAATAGTGATCTTGACAAAGATCTAGACCAGGTATAGCATAGGAGAAATGAAAAAATAATTTTTTTTCTTTATAGAATTTAGCGGCTAAAAATTTCACACTTAAGTGGATAAGTGGAATGACTGATATTCGAACTCCAATCTATTATATATACAATGCAATGTCTCTGACAATTGGCAATTGAGTTAAGCTCAGGCGACAAAACTCTTCATTCTTAATTATAAGCAATTTGTTTTCTTTAGATTCACTCAATAAGTTATTCAATAAATTTAAAAAATAAGTATTTTTTTATAATTCAACCTAGATGGAGTAAATGATAACAATAAAAATATAAATTTAAAACATTGAGTTCAAGTAGCTAATAAGTCCCTTAAGAGAAATCTAACGTTTGGAAGAACTTAAGTTTGATTTCTGATAGGAATAATTATTGGTTATGCTTTATTTATTTTGTGGCCGAACTCTAAATTATTGGAATTTTATTTCTTTGAGAATTGGAAACTAAAAATAAAATGTGAATAAATGTGAAAAAAATAAAATAAATAATCAGATACTCCTAAATAAAAGGTTGACGGTGCCTTTCACCAACCTCACATGAAAATTGAGATTTGGGACTCCCTACCAAAACAAGTCAATGGTCCTGATCAATCGATGGACTGTCCTTAGATCAGTCATAAGGTGGAGACCATACAAATCTAACAATTATAATCAAATTATTTTATTTTATTTTTGGTAAAAATTATACTCCAATTGTTGCATACCACCATTCCCTCAGCTTCATACACTATCATTTTTAGGGTATCCCTATTGACTTTTACTTTTATAGCAGCCATGTTGGAGCTTGCATGATCACATTTTTTAAACTTTGATTTTTTTACTCTAAGGATCCATTTAGTGCGCAAGATGAGAGATATGATAGGATAATTGTATCGTATTTTATCTTAATTCAGTGTTTGGTGAGGTAGTAGAATATGACAAGTTAATTCTGAAACTTATCCCATCGTGTTTCTGTGGTTAAAAATTTTATACTAAATTTGAGTTGGGTTACCAGCAAAATAGGATAAGAAAATAATTTACTGATTTATTCTATAAAATATATTTTAAATAAATAAAATGATAATTGATAAAATATAAATAATAAAATAATTTAATATTAAATTAAAAATAAAATAATTAATTTTTAAATATATACACGATTTTCTCACAAGGGTAATTTTATAAATTACATAATCTATAAAATTTAAATTCTACTAAAATTACAATTTTTTTACTAAACTAAAATTACAATATTTAAAAGTAAAGTAATTATTAAAAATTGCAAAATAGTGAGATAAATTTCTATTTTTTAACATTAAATATAATTATCTTGCAATGATAGTTTTATTCTTTACATATATGATATATCATATATTTATTTATCTTATCTAATATATATAATTGAGTTCTTTATTTTATCATATTTCATATAAAATATTTAACTTGTTTATTTTGCTCATAATTTCTATTAAAATTATATAAAATTATTTGATTACTTATTCAATTTATTATTTTTTTTGGGTAAGATTCAAATTTTTTATTGATAAAATTTAAAATATTACAAAATAAATTTAGAAAAAAAATATTTGTTTTAAAAGAATAATTTTGTCATTTAAATATGATATATATCTTATCATATTATTATGAATTTGTATAAGAAACATGATATAATAATTATCATATTTGTTATCTTGTGTGCACCAAACACATGATATGATAATTATTATCATGCTTATATCATATCTTACATCCTTATTCTATTTTATATCTTATTCTGTTACTATCGTATTTTGCGCAACAAACTGGCCCTAACACCATATAAATTAAGTATCACCTATAAAGATGAAATTTACCTACTTAAAGATGAAATTATAATTATGCAATAAACAGAGAATTTTTTTTTTTTGGTACATAGACAAATTTATTATATTGGGTTTCGTTAATTTGTTTCCGTAAGATAAACAAGCCTTTATTCACCAAAAAACAAGCCTTTTTTTTTCTTTCAAAAGATAAACAAGCCTTTATTTCTGCATATTTAATCTTGAGTGTTTGACTAGTTCTAAATTAGGGGATTAACTTCAAAAAATTCCCTTCGTATTATTTCCAGTCATACGATCGATGCCAAGCTGACATTATTGTAGAAATTTATTGTGTGATAAATTGATATTTTGATAGATTTTAAATAAATAAGAAAAATATTTTAAATAATTCTTAGGTAAATTTTTTTGTGGCTTTTACCACTAATTTAATCTAGTTCGGGTGTCAGTTATGACATCGAATGGTTTCAAATCTCTCTCAATATGCATCTGACAATGAATCGTCGCTAGTCACCATTTAAGCTGATAAAAAATATGAGGCCGGGTCGTGAATTTTTATTTATTAGGAGTATTGTTGATAGTTAATTATTAGAATTTCTGATAATTTTTTAACAATGGTCCACATGTGGACCACTATTCTGGCGGCCATGTGAGCACATGTCTTATTTTTAAGGGTAAATGTGGCAAATAATATATTATTGTATCTTATTGGTTTTGCCGCATGATAAGATTTATACCAGAGAGATAACATTAGGCAAAATGACAAGATAGACTTAATTTTTATCATATCATGTTGCCTCACTAAATACTAGATTAAGATATGATAGAATTGTTTATCATATTACTAGGTGCGGAGAATATGCCTTAAAATCAGTGCTTTTTGAGGTGTTAGATAGTGTGACTCGAATCATACGAGAAGTTGATTTGAATCATGCAATATTTTTCTGCATCTTGTTTCATGCTATATAAAATGATTCGAATCATAGTAAATATTTTTTTGAAGAAACTAAGAGAAATATATTAAAATGATGAAGCAGACTAACAAGCACAAGTTGTGCCAGTTAAAATTTGAGAGAGTATAATTTACACCAAAAGCAGAACGCCCAAAAAGCGCCTTAAAAACAAAAAATTACAAGCCAATCAAAAACGACAAGAACCGAGAAACAGCACAACTACACGATTGCCTGAAAACCAAGCCAAGGCTGTTGTCTCCACACAGAGTAATCAAAATCAAAATAAATATAACGAGATTTTAACCACCAAAAAGTTTATAATTTGACTTTCTCCGCCAATTTCTCAATTGGATCAAGAACTGACTTAAAAAGTCGGTTGTTTCTATCTCGCCATATCACGTAAAGAGTTGCAACCCAAATGACCGTAAGACCGATGAAAGATGCTTTTTGATTAGACCCCAACCCACTAAATTGGATTGAATGTGCGTTGAGCTCACCCTGAAGAGCGGTTGAAACACCAAGCCATTGTAATAACATGAGCCATAATCGACTGTACACATCACACTGAAAAAATAAGTGATTTAAATCCTACGTTTTACCACACATAGTTGAACAATACACGTTTTCTGCACCCAAAGTACCTCGCCGCAATAAATTTAATTTAGTAGGTAGTCTATCCAGAAACAAACGCCACACAAATATGTTAACTTTCAAAGGAACCGCACGTAACCAAAGGAACTTGTCAAAATTTCCATTAAGCCGAACTTCAGTAGCCGTTAAATGAGAGTAAGCCGATTTAACTGAGTAGCACCCTGAATTGTGAAATTGCCACACCCAGCTATCGGAAACTCCAGCCTGCAAAGAAACGTTATACAGCCTAGCAATACACCCTGTAACTAACTCCTCCTCCCATGCAAACAACCTCCTCCGCCACTTCCAAGCCTCACCTCCAACCCCCCAACCAGCCGCAAACATATCGGCTACCAATATATTTTTATCGACAGCTAAATCATACAATCTGCTAAAAGATCTACTAAGTGGATTATCCTCCAACCATGGGTCTAACCAAAATAGAGACCCACAACCGTCACCGACCTTTCTCCTTATGTTTTCTACCAGCCACCTGTCATCTCGTAATCCTACACCTGACCTAACTGTATTCAAACCACGCCACCATGACGATCCGACTCCCTCAGAAAACCGAACCCTCCCACCTTCCTCTCCATAGTAAATATGTGATACGTTGATTCGAATCACACCTTTGTTTGACTAGATTCTTAGAGAAAGGGTACACAGAAGAAAAAAACTAGGGTTTTGAGTGTTGAGAATGTAACAGCGCAATATTTTATATACACGTTCCTCTAAGTTATTTTCTTTACGTATTCAACACCCTATAATTGAGACTTTAGTTTGGGGGACGAAACTTCTTTTTAGGGGGTTAGTATTGTAACGCCACAATTTAATTAATTTGAATCCTTATTTTAATTTCTTATTTTGATTTACTTAATTAATTATATTATGATATATTTTTATTGATTATCTAGTTAATTTAGAAATTATTATTTAGAATGTGGATTGACCGAATAGATGAGTATTTTGGTGTCGACCGATTGATAAGTTTACTAATTATTTATTTCATTTGATTCAATAAGCTTGCAAATTATTAAAATATGTTTTATTTGCAAATAGATTTTGTTAAGCAAATACCCCTAAATTTATATACTTGTCATTTTTTTTATCCGTAAGGAAGCTAAAAAGAAAAAGTAAAAAAAAACTATTCACGGATACATAAAGTTCTCATTGCATCGTTCCTAAGAAGATCATGAATGCCTTCTTGAGGAGAACTATAAGTAAAAAAGTCGGCATCTGAGGAGGCTCTAAGTTTAGCGAAGAAACATGCACGTTGATTCTCCTCTCTATGTGTGTGATGAAGAGAAACATTGGTTTGAGAGACTTTAGGCTTCACATATATATACGACCTGAGTTAGCATGGGCTAGTTCTTCAAATGGGCTTAACGCTTCATCTGTATTTGGAAAAATCCAGCAACACATTTTTGACTTAAATCTTTTGTTTCCATAAATGACGAAGCATTCTGGAAATGTAACTTGGTGCAGCCGCCTTATAAACCCTTACTTGGAACGTGCGTCTTGGTATATAAGGAAAGCGAAAATATTGCTACAACGAATCTTCGTGAGATATGGCACGCAAATAAGCGAACATTACCGGTAGGACAAATGTTGTGTCCACATGCTACGACATCTGGTCCAACATCTTGCTAGTACTTGTTTTTGCAAAATGAGACCAACATACAAAACACCAACAAAAACCCCTTTTAGTGGTTCGGTAACTACTCAGTTAGTGTGTCGTAATTGCCCTGTGATTGTATTTGGTAAACATTTTGGTTTGAATTTAGTT
Source organism: Trifolium subterraneum (assembly GCA_951799995.1). Classification (NCBI taxonomy): domain Eukaryota; kingdom Viridiplantae; phylum Streptophyta; class Magnoliopsida; order Fabales; family Fabaceae; genus Trifolium; species Trifolium subterraneum. Next base: position 24,499,514 of record OX637462.1, read on the forward strand.
TGCATTCTGCTTAGTGGTATTGATGTTATTTTCGAGATGAATTGGTTGATCTTTAATCGTGTGCATATTAATTGTTGTGAGAAGACCGTTATTTTTCCAAAATCATAGGGAAGTTTACTTTTGATGAGTGAGAATGAAGTAAGAGAATCTTTGGATGGACATGGAGAGTTGTTTGTGATGTTTGGATCCTTGAAACTTGAAGGTGAGGTTAAGCTAGAGGAACTACCAGTTGTTAGTGAATTTTCGGATGTGTTCCCAGAAGATGTGTCAGATTTACTGCCTGAGAGAGAAGTTCAGTACAGTATCAATTTAGTACCTGGTACTAGCCCGATATCAATGGCACCGTATCATATGTCTGCATCTGAGTTGGATGAATTGAAGAAGAAGCTTGAAGAGTTACTTGAGAAGAGGTTTATTCGTCCAAGTGTGTCGCCATGGGGTGTAGGGGTGCTCGCGGTGCGGTTTGGTTCGGTTTTGAGCATAAAAGTCATGCTAACCGCGAGATAAAAATGCATGCGGTTCTGTTTGGCTCGGTTGGTTTTTAAAAAGTTATCCAAACCAAACCAATGCGGTTACGGTTGGTTCGGTTTGTGCGGTTTATCACGATATAAAAAATATGACGATATTACCAACTTGTTACAAAATAAACATAGGAAATTTTAATTTATATATTGTTTACATGATATAATATGCGTAAACATAAATTCCATATACATAAGAACTTATTTTTAATACCAATAGTATAGTTTTAGATCGCGTTAAATGATATGTTTTGACAACATATTGTTTTATGGACTTAATTTGGGTTGGGCTTGCTAAGTTTGACTATGTAATAGGTTGATTGCTACTAGTTGATAGAGTTAAGTTATGTATTGGGGATTGGTGCGGTTTGGTTCAGTTTGGTTTTCTAAAATGAAAACCGCAAACCAAACCAAACCGCGCGGTTTAGAAGAAAAATGATCCGCGCGGTTTAAAAAAAATGTGGTTTATTGCGGTTTTGGTTTGGATTAGTTCGGTTTGCGATTTTACTTTTGGATTGGTTCGGATACAATCACCCCTAATGGGGTGCACCTGTGTTGTTGGTCAAGAAGAAAGAAGGGAGTATGAGATTGTGTATTGATTACCGGCTGTTGAATAAGGTGACTATTAAGAATAAGTATCCACTTCCGAGGATTGATGATTTAATGGATCAGTTGGTGGGAGCTTGTGTGTTTAGCAAGATTGATTTAAAATCCGGATACCATCAGATCAGAGTAAAAGTTGAGGATATACCTAAGACTGCTTTTCGGACAAGGTATGGTCATTATGAGTATTTTTGACCGCATACGACAGCGATCAAATTGAGGATTTTAGGAAAACTTCGTTATGATTCTATCATAGGTTCACTCAAAATATTCGTTTATATGCTTATGCTCCGGTTGATTCATAAAACTAATTAAACAAGCGATAAACAGTTTTATATGAATTCCTTCCATCAAGAGTCAGAATGCGTTCAACAAACCATGGGTAGTGAACAAGCGTCACTAATTACACGGTTAATATCATGACTGAATTCAATCAACCCTATTGCTAAGCGCCATAGCCTATATCAATTCCTATTCGAACTAATCATACAAGCGACAAATCATTCCGAATAATCTCATAACATAAACTCGAAATAGAATGATTAAGCATCAATATATTCGAATTTGATATAATTTTTAATGAAGAGACATGGAATTGATAAAGGAAACCATAGACATAAAACGAAATTGCCATTAAAAATCAAACCTCAAAAATTCATAAACGGAGTTCCTTACATCAATGAATCGATAAAGATTTTTAGTTCACCATGAAGCAAAAGCAGCCGTCAAGGTTATGATTTCGAAATTGACAGAATGAATAGCCCTAGGACGTTTTCTATTTTATATATTACGGGCTCCAAAAGTTACGGGCCGAAAACATAAGTTTGGGTTGAAAATAAATTAAGTTTATCACGTCTGCAACATAAACGCAATTATTTGACACACTTGCGCTCCGAACTGGGTTATGGCCTCAACATGAAAGTTGTAGATCTTTCTCTTAGCTTTCCGACGCATCTTCCCACGCCTCAATCCAATATTCGTAGCTCCAGTTATGATCTGCAGACTGAGAAGGAGTCAAATTATTGTTTGTTCAGAAAATAAGTAGCGAAAATAAAATAAAAGAAAAACTAAGCTAAACATAGAAAACACATTAAAAACACTAAAAATGATGGGAGGAATCACATAATTTTCGTAGCATAAGATGGAAGAAAGTACATTAGAAATGCACTGATCAAATACCCCCACACTTATTCTTTTGCTCTCCTGAGCAAAACTCAAAATTAAAGACTCAAAGTAAAACTTTAAAAAGACAAATAAAGCTTGCTACAACGTCACAAGCTATGATGCACAGGTACTCCGTTTAAGGAAAAGTACCGGTACCGGGTACATATCCGTACCTTAATTTATGTCCATACGTATGTATTAGTTTTTCTAAAAATGTCGTACCCCGTACCGGTAACCGTATCGAGTACCGGTACCGTACCCGCACCTAGGCAACACAGGTCACAAGTAATTAACACATTCTAAGCTTCAAGCTTCAAACCTTGGATTGTATTTCAAAGATTGGCATAACTCTTGTATGTCAACTATCAATGATAATCATGCGTGTGTGTACTACCTATTACCGTCAACGAAAATCATGACACGATCCTTCTCTAAAATACACATTCAGAATACCAAGCTGCCTTTTTCTTTCCTACAACTCAGAGTTTGATTTCAGATTTCAGCTTGAGGGGAAGCTGCACTTTTCATGTTCTCACAGGCTTTTTAACTTTTATACGCAGGGACACTACTTAAGTTCATTTTAGTTATGCTTTAGGTGCTACTCTACCTTTTCACCTGACGGGATCTCACTTGTAATGAGTCCAACCTGTTACTCCGAGTAGAGCACCCTGCACAGCATTTGTTCCTCCAGTTTCAGGCACAGGTCCACATATGTCTTATTGTTCCTCCAGTTTCAGGCACATGAACTTGTTTTTTTTATTTTTTTATTTTATAGATATGTTATTCAGTGTCCCATCATTTAATCTAGCCATGATCCTACAATCAAGTAATATAGCTTTTCCCCCAAACTTAGTCCTAATAATACCTCCTCATTGTATTCTATACTCAGATAACTTAGGCAAATGAATGCGTATTTTAAAGACTTATCAAGCCACTACTAAGGTTGAAAGTTTTCAGCAGTTGTGCATTTAGGTGCAAAGATCATCATATCAAGTATCAAAACAAAAATTTCATAAAATTTCAGCAATCCTACAGCTATACTGCTCTAGTCCTAAAACATGTGACTACTCATAACATTTGCATACCTGCCAAACACTAATTTTTTTGTGATTTTTGTTTTTTATATTTTTTATTTATTTTCTTTTTATATATGAAAAACTAATATTATATACAACTAAAATGTAAATGTTCCCCCCACACTTAAATCAGACATTGTCCTCAATGCAAGCAACAAGTATAAATTAAGAGTAGGAAAGAACACACCCGATGGGTCAAGGTAGAATTGTAGCTTCCATGTCTGGTGGTTTTGGTGGAGGCCTTTATGCACTTCGAATACATGAAACTGGAAAAAGCAAATACCAGGTGAATTTAGATATTAGTAAAAAATCGGGTTGCTTGGGATGAATAGCCAGCACGTATGGTACACCTGCAATAACAAAAGCATAGAAATCAGACAATCCACAGTTAGTTTATGAGCCAGATAAATTGGGTGGAAGAGATGCACAAATTGTGAAGGACAATTGCATGTTGCTTGGCTTAATCAAAGGTTCCACCAACAATTTTTTTGCTATAGTCAATGGTTTCTTCCGACTAAAATCCACATTTTTGCTGTCAACTTCAAGAGTTATTGAATTTGCTTGAATTTCTGCACAAGTGGTTGTTGGCATCAAAATATCTTCACCTAAAATAGTTGCATTGATCTCAAGACATACATTACAAACACCACATTCACAAGCAAAAATTTCAGAAGATTTATCTACTTCAAGCAAAGTATGTAATTCATCCAATGAGTTACTCATTCCCCTTTTTTTTTTAAAGTTTTCTTTTTTAGGGTTTAAAAAAAATGAAAAGAAAAATGAAAAATCGTGTCAAACAAAATCTAAAAAAAATAAAATTACCACCTAAAATCTCTGAAATTCAAGAAGATATAAATAAATTTTTTTCATATTTTTTTAAATATATGAAAAATTAAAAAAATAAATAAAAAGTGGTCTAAACGAAGGAAATTCTGATTTTGAGCCTGAAATTTCAAAAGATACGAAAGTATTATTGCTTGATTTATTTCTGATTTTGTGACCAAATTGCAGACCAATCTAAGTTGCCGGCCGAAAATTGATTTTTTTCAGCTTCAATAAAAAATTCAGCGTCATAATCTGTAACACAACAAAAGCTCAAAACGAAAATTGTTGGTAATGTTAGTTGATTCTCAATTTTATTAATTCTAATCAGAGATTACCGGCAACGGCGCCAATTTAATCGTTGTCGTATGCGGTCAAAAATAATTAAATTATAAAATGTAGTACAAGGTAGTTAAACATTGGTCGTCTCACAAGGACCTCTGATTTGATAATTAGTAAAAATTAGAACAATGAATAATACAATTAAATGGAGGGTTTTGGATTTGTTTATATCGAAAGAGTATTATTAGAAATTCAATTGATAAAAAGACAATCGATCCATTGGTTTTTAGGAAAACTTCGCTATGATTCTATCATAGGTTCACTCAAAATATTCGTTTATATGCTTATGCTCCGGTTGATTCATAAAACTAATTAAACAAGCGATAAACAGTTTTATATGAATTTCAATCGATCAAGCGTCAGAATGCGTTCAACAAACCATGGGTAGTGAACAAGCGTCACTAATTACACGGTTAATATCATGATTGAATTCAATCAACCCTATTGCTAAGCGCCATAGCCTATATCAATTCCTATTCGAACTAATCATACAAACGACAAATCAATCCGAATAATCTCATAACATAAACTCGAAATAGAATGATTAAACATCAATATATTCGAATTTGATATAATTTATGATGAAGAGGCATGGAATTGATAAAGGAAGACATAAAACGAAATTGCCATTAAAAATCAAACCGCAAAAATTCATAAACGGAGTTCCTTACATCAATGAATCGATAAAGATTTTTAGTTCACCATGAGGCAAAAGCAGCCGTCAAGGTTATGATTTCGAAATTGACAGAATGAACAGCCCTAGGACGTTTTCTATTTTATATATTACGGGCTCCAAAAGTTACGGGCCGAAAACATAAGTTTGGGTCGAAAATAAATTAAGTTTATCAAGTCTGCAACATAAACGCAATTATTTGACACACGTGTGCTCCGAACTGGGTTCTGGCCTCAACATGAAAGTTGTAGCTCTTTCTCTTAACTTTCCAACGCATCTTCCCGCGCCTCAATCCGATATTCGTAGCTCCAGTTATGATATGCAGACTGAGAATGTGTCAAATTATTGTTTATTCAGAAAATAAGTAGCGAAAATAAAATAGAAGCAAAACTAAGCTAAACATTGGAAACACATTAAAAACACTAAAAATGATGGGAGGAATCATATAATTGTCGTAGCATAAGATGGAAGAAAGTACATTAGAAATGCACTGATCAATCCACAAATAGCACATTTTACAATTACAACAACTTCCTAATGCAACTAATGTCAACTTGATGCAATGTCCTCTAGACCTCATTATATGTATGTGGTACCGGGTCACATCTTTATTGGATACAAAATCCACTTCACATCTATAATTTTGTGGAACAAGTCCAACCACATCTATCAATGAATGCAGGAATGCATATACACCAACATATGCTCATCACATCTATCATCATCACATCTATTGTATATAAACATATCTCATGTAAATACACCACCATCATCATCATCATCACATCTATCATCACATATATATATATATATAACACATTCACATGCATATGCACTTTCAACACATCATCATCATACATACTCATTCTTATTCGTTCAACATGTTCATCACATCATTATCAATCATTTATAATCATAAGAATACATTAATCCATGTATTAAACCGTCATCAACCTCAAAATTATCAAAGAATAAAATCACATCTGACTGTCCTCGATATCCCTCGCCTGACGAGTACCTAGCGAACACAAGTCAGAAGCTAGCCCAGCAACTGGCGAGTCCTGGCGACAACTAGTGAACTCGTCGCTACCTCTCGCCTGGCGACTCTCTAGCGAGTGGAAGTCAGAAGCTTGGCGAGTTTCCTCGCCTAGCGACATTACCCAGAAAACAGGTACTCTGTTTTCGGGTTACAGGAAATCAAACCCAAAAATCATCAAACATGTTTCCAGTTGTAAAAAGGTAGTTCATTTAAGTTATAAACATACCTATATACATAGAAGTACAACTTATAACACATAAAACACCCACAAACACAAATCTACACAAACACCCACAATTACCCATTTTGAAAACCATCAATTTGTACTTTCTACATCACAACATATATAGGAAATGAAATCTACATGAAATTCACGTTTTGGTTCATATTGATTCATAAAAATCATCCATTTCCCAAAGAAAAATGAGTGAGAGGGTTTGGGTAAAGAGAAATGGAATTTCTCCCCCCTCTTGATCACTCATGAGTTATATAAATCTAATCTCTTACCCCTTATCCTCTAGAAATCTTTAACTTGAATCTCCTTCTTCCTTCCCTAGCTCTCAAGCTTCTCTATGTTCCTCCTCTTCTATTCTTCTCTTCTATTTCTCTCTCTTCCTCCACAAAAATTGTGAGAAACGAATTCTCTCTCTAGTTAACCTTATATACCTAGGTTTAATTCTAACCTAGCTCATTCTCATAAAGCTCAATCTAATATTCACACCTCATTAATTCACTACTCTACTAAACATACCTCCCACATCTAAAACAAAATAATTAAACAAAATAAAACAAAATACTCCCTCTAGTCTTGTATATAAGAAAAAATTCAAAAAAACACTCCCTTTAAGAAAGTAGGTGGAGTGCACTTAATGATTGAAAAAAGTATTCTATTTCCAGTTTTACCCTTCCTTTTATTTTAAATCTAATTAATTAATTGCACACTTTTCATCTTCTTTTAGGTAAAATTGGAATTATGACTTTAAATATAATGATTGCAGTTGACTTTTTCTTATATTTGAGACTAACAATTTTTTTTTTTTGTTTCTTATAATCGAGACCGGAGGGAGTAAGTACACAGATAAATCATTAAACAAATAAATAAATAACGGTCGTGACACGTAGCATTTTCATATGGAGGACAAATTAATTGTCTATTCGTTACAATAGAGAGACAAATTTGTCTCAAATATAAAAGTGTCAGGAACTAATTTGAGTTTTATTTTTGCCGGGGACATAATTGTCCAATCTAAAATTTGTAAAGGACCAAAATAGATATTCACTCAAAATAAATCTTATAAAATGAGACAACAAAATTCTAAAAAATGGGTTATATATTAGAACCGATGTACTCCCCTCCAACCAAATTATAAGCAAAAATGAGATAAAAAAAAAATTTGATGTATTTGATTCATATTTTGAATCAAATATATTTAATTTTTTGCTGACTAATTTTTACTTATATTTTAAGAAAAATGTTAATCAGTGCTCCAGAACACTAGTTAAGCTTATTAGTAAGAAAACTATATTTTGTAACTTATATATTCGATAGCTTAAATGTGTAAAAATTTACTTTAAAAACATTAATTTATTTTTAATATGTTTAACAAGTTTAACAAGTGCTTCAAAACACCGTTTAACATTATCCATATTTTAACAAAGAGAGAAGGATATCAACAACAAAAATAGAGCAAGAGAACTACTTTAACTTTACCAAAAAGAAGAGCAAGAGAAGTGAGAACCATAGGATGAAAATGTATTCAATCATATATCGACAACGTGCCCAATTAAATTAGTGGAGTGTAGGGTTCACCAAACACACCATACACAGTTACTCTAAATTATTTATTGAGTTCGATTCTTACAATCATTTTTGATAAATTACATATAATGCGCAATTATCAAAGCTTAAAAAAATAACAACACAAGTCAAAGCCCCAAGTATACTATCCCTCGTAAGTACTCCACATTGAATGTCGTGAAAATATTTTCTTTTAGTCACTGCACACTCTCTAAGTAGGATTGGACATCAGTCAGTTTCAGTCGGAATTGAGGCGAAAATTATAAAACTGATAAAAACTGTAATTATTTAATTTGAATCTTATTTTATTTTGACTGTCTATATCTTTGATTTATAGGGTGGCAGACCGTATGAGTGAGGAGAATATAACATTCAGTTATTGCAGATTAGATTGAAACTTGTTTACATCTAAAACTTAATTATGTAAAAATTTATAATTTTCAAATAGTTCAATATATGTATCTTGTAGACAGTGTAACAAAATAAATGAAAAAACAAAGTGGGATGTATTACTTTGTTTCAAATTTGTAGATCTAAATACGATAATAGATCAAGTTGAAGAGAATTATAAATATATATTTTGCACCTCCTTCTTCAACATTATTATAAGATAGTAAAATATAACATTTCTCTTTTAAATCAAAGATTGGTAAAATCAAAGAACGAAGAGTATACGAGATTGAAAGAGGGAGAGAAGGACAAATTGATTTGCATCTTAATGGTTCTTCGGTCGGTTTCAGTTACAAAGTTATAGAATTATAGAGACTTGCACCCACCCGTATGCAACCGTATTCATGCTCGATTTTTCACAATTATTAACCCAAGACCGGACCCGCACCCGACATGATGTTTCATTGTGTTGTCGATTATATTGGTTTCAAGTCGGTCGTGTGTCTGTGCTCAACCCTACTCTTTCGAGATTAATTATAGGTCTTGCTAACAAGTGTCTCGGGTCACTCTTTAATTAAGTATTCCATTTAAGAAAATAATGTATTTAAAAGTAAAATATTTTAATTTTCAATGCGTTAACTTCACACATTTCTATAAAATTTTCATAAAAACTTACTATTTAAAATATTTAAAGAGTGTCACGGGAGCATTGTTAGAGTTTTCCTTAATTATAAGCAAGTTAATTAAAATGTGGCCGGATATCGAACCGACATGTTTTAGAGGTTTAAAATTCAAATAATCGAATTTGGGTTTACTCGAACCGAACTATTTTTTATTTATTAAATATGTATTTTAAATAATAATAAACTATAAGTTACACAATATTCATGATTTTACACTATTAAAAATTGAAGTCATATAATATATTATAATTATACAATTTAACTTAAAAAAAATAGTTATTGGGAAAGTTTGTGATTTTTTTCTTTATATTTACTCACATATATATAGTTTTTATTTTTTTTGGTAATATACAACAAATATAAATTTAAGTCTGTTTCGTCAAATAAAATAAAGTGTGCATTTTTTAATCTGATTACAAATTATTAATAAAAAATAAAGTTAAGTGTGTTTCGTAAATATTTATTATAAATTTATCAAATAATTGATATATCTGGAGAGTGGTTATGGTGTATAAACAATGAAAATTGCTTGGCACACCCCCCAAAATTTCTCACACACCCCCAAATTTCTCGCGCACCCCCAAATTTCTCGCACACCCCCCAATTTGGAGAGTGCGCCAGAAATTTGGGGGTGCACTTTGGGAGTGCGCTAAGTAATCTGGTGGTGCACTTAGCAATCTGGAGTATTTATGCATGCTTATGCACCATAACTTTGCCCGTATATCTGATCTATATCAAAGATTAGATATATCGATTATTTAATAAATTTAAAAGTGAATATTTGATTATAATTAAAGTTGGCTCCCTCTACTCTCAATCATAAATAAAAAAAATTCATTGAATAACTATCATATATGACCAACAATATAGATCAGATACATCAGTTATTTAATAGTCTCAATTTTTATTTTATGAATGGTTTACACTAATCAAATATATTATATTTTAAGGTAGTTTATTTTTAGCCGCATATGCGTGCTTGTTTTTGGCTCGTTCTTGTAAGGTAATTAAGTACCTACTGGACTTGTGGGTAAAGTACTCGTTGTACTTTTGTGTCTTATGTGTGTCTTATGTGGTTTACGGTTTGAGTCATGTGATCACCTTAGGTTTTACTTTGAGTACTATTCATATAATCTACATTGACTATATTTTTCTACTAATATATATATATAAATGCAAATAATAGCATATGAGATGTTATTTAATTTGTCTCGATTAGTATTTTCAAAATAGATAATTTTTATAACTTTTAATAAAATTTAATTTAATGCTCCGTTTGGTACGAAGGAAAGAAAGTGAGAGGAAAAAAATTACGTAAACTAATGCATGAACTTAGACAAAAGTCTGTCTAAATTCATGCATCGATTTCTGTAATTTTCTTTCCTTTCAGTTTCTTTCCATTAAACCAAACGGAGCCTAAAATATTACTCCCTCCGTCCCATTTTCATCGCCACATTTGACTATATTGCACTATTCACATATATTGTTTTGACCATATTTTTCTACTAATAAAAAAATAAATATTAGCATATAAGATGTCGTTGGATTCGTCTCGATGAGTATTTTTAAAATATCAAATTTTTATAATTTTTACTATAATACAATTAAAAATATTAATCGTCAAAGTTATACATCGACATGCGTGAAACAGTTAACTGTGTCAATCAATTTGAGACGGAAAAAGTAACAATTAAAACCGTACATTGACAAACATAACGTGGTCAATTAGGTCATTTTTTTGGGACGGAGATAGCGTTGTAAATTTCATGTCCTTGCTTTCATGAATACGTACTGTGTCGTCATTGCATGTCATATCAAAGAAATAGTACTACTCTCTCATAAAGCTGGGAAGGGAATGACACGATGGCAGGGCACAGATTATGTGCTTAATATTTAAAAAACACAGTGCTCTTTTCCTACATATTAGCGAAAATAATTTTTTAAATAATTATTGTACTTATTTAATTTATACTGTAGATCATATATATATTGTTAGAAATAATATAAAACCATTGATGTAGCATTTCCTAACTGCTTAAACTTTTGGGATAATCGGTTATTTGACATGGTATCAGAGCCTCTATGATTAAGTGGTCTAGAGTTCGATCCCCGCTCCTCTCACTTTCTAATTAAAAAAGTAGAATTTAAGCATATGGTAGGTGGGCCTATGCATTATCCACGCTTCAAGTCCAAGTGGGCTCTTGATGTAGCCTTTCCTAATAGCTTAAACTTTTGAGATAATCGGTTATTTGACCATAACATACATATATATATATATAGCGATGGAGCCAAGAATTTTATGATGTGGGGCAATATATGCATTACAATAAATCAATTACATTAGTAAAAAATTAGGGAGGAGAGTTATATAGGTGAATTCTATGTCTGAATATATTCATCACCAAATTTTGTGACAAAGGGATTAAGGAGAAACTTAATTTTGGAATGCGGGGAGAATATATTTAGTTGCTGTTGTCAAATTGGCTTGGTGTAATGAAAATTATTTATTTAGCATTAAGTATTTCAATCATTACTTCGATTTATTTTACCAGACACACTTTAAATTATTTTAATTAAAAATAGCTTGCTAAGTAGAGTAAATAAAATAAGAGTCGTCTTAACATGTATCTTAAGAATACCTATATGTTAAGATTGCTTCAAATAATAATTACACTTTGAATATAATAATTTTTATTTTTAAATAAAAAAATTAAAATTTTCAATACAAAATTTTTATCTGTAGTACACTAACAAGTTCCATTAAAGCACATATTAGCTTTTTTCATAGAATAATTATAGTTAATGTTAAAATATACTAGATTACTTTGAGGAAGGTTGAAAAATTAGTGGGCACATTCCTTCACACTGTATATGAATAATTCCTAGATATATTAATTACTCAATGAATTTAAGAACTGTATTTTGTTTATTATATGTCATAATAGGAGTACTTTTAATAGTATATTTTGTTTATTATGTGTCATAAATATACTGGCAAAAAATAATGTTTTTAATGTGATTTGTTTTTTAAAGTGAATAATTAGTTGCAAGAGGGAGTAGATGATTGAGACGCAATTTCACCTCAATTTGACATGAAGCTGTTCATCTAAGAATGATTGTGTCGAGAATAGTTATAAAAGTGATAACTACTGTAGTATTGGATTGAAATCATAGCTCAAAATTGTTGCTGGGTCTCACTTTCTTGTTCATTACATCATCAATTTAACTTTACACATATCAATGTCCTAAATTAACAAATCCCTGCAGTCACATTTCAGGGTCATTTTAATTATAATCGTACGGTCCAATTCAAGTTCAATATTTTTAAAATTTGAAAATAAAAATTATATCATTTTAATTTATCATGCAATCAAATTCAACCATATTACTATAATTGTACAACTGATATAAATATTGACCCAAAAAAAAAATTCAATTTCGTCCTAAATTTCGAATGACCATAGCAGCACAGTAATTTCTTTCTTTATCTTTTTGGGTGATTTTAATGTCTTTTCATGGGAAAGCAAAATACTAGTTCTTTTGGTGGTGTTAACTTCTATTTATTGGTGGAGGGTAAGCAAAATAGTTTATGGAGTGTTAATGATTTCCATTTTCCAGGTCCTTACATCTTAGTGAAATTATATATTTGAGGTGAAAACAAATTACTTTTAAAATAAGTATGATTATATGAGTAGTTTTTTTAATCAAGTATGACTAGTGTTATTTGGTTTAATAATTTATTATAAATATTATATTTTATCAATTTATTTGTTAAAATAAAAATTCTAATTATGACAAAAACTTTTAATGGAGTAGATAATATAATTTATATTATACATATTATATTTTATCAATTTAATTGTAAAAAGAAAAATTCTAATTATGACAAATAAAATTCTAATGGAGTAGATAATTTTTGTAACGTTTAATATTATTTAATATTTTATCAAATAACTTTAAATCTTTTATCTTTTACATATAAAGGGAAGGTTGAGTTGCTCATTATCAAGCTTTGTGATGACGTGACACTCTATAAAAAAAGTTTACAATCTCTATTAAAACCTTTTAACCATCTCTTTTAATTAAATCATTTTAAATATCAAGTTATCACAATATAACTTCTTATAAATTATGAGTCAAAAAAAAAACTTCTTACAAATTATGGCCACCAAATCCATTAATAATTTATTTGTTTCACTAATAAAAAAATTATACGGAGTACATACTCAATATTGTTCTAATGTAAAATCTAAAATAAATAATTTGTTTCTTTTACTAATAAAAAATTTATACTACTTTTTCTACTCTTACATAACTATTTACCACTCTCACACTCCAATATTCTACTAATGCAAAATCTAAATTAATAAAATTGGCGTGTGTAACAATTTTTATTAATTTCTCATTATCCTATTCATTTTTAAAATAATTTTAATGATTATTTTTCATAGTAGTTAAAACTAGAAATAAATAAAAGAAAATTTTTTAACTTCTCATTATCCTATTCATTTTTAAAATAATTTTAATGATATTTTTCCATGGTAGTTAAAATTAGAGATAAATAAAAGTAAATTTTGTATTTGTTCAATTATTTTATACTAATTATTGTTTGAAATTATAATATTTTATTTATGTTCACCTATCTATTTATTCATTTCTCTCATGATTTTTTTGTGACTTTTCAAGTTATAATTACATTTAATTTAAATATTATCTAAAATACGTGTTCTTTTTCTATTACCGAGTAAGATCATAAAAAGCGAAAACAAATTTTGAAGAAAAGAAAAACTGAAAAAAAAAACTTCTATGGAGTAGTGACGATTCTCATATCTTCCACTACTCTTTTATTTATTTATACATATAAAAGGAAGGTTGAGTTGCTCCTAGGCAAACTTTGTGATGACATGACATCTCTAAAAAAAATTCTTGCAACTAAATAAATAAATAACTAAATAGATAATGTGAATAGATAACAAAGTTATATAAGTTTCCAATCTCTATTTGTATGAAATCATTTTAAATAAAAAATATTGAGGAAAAATCTATTAAAAGCTGCGTATTTTTTTGTGGCTCTTTGTCTTTCTCTTATTTACTTTATGTAACTAACTTTTGTTAATTGTAATAATTATTTCAATTATTCTTATTAAATTAGTCTTTATATTCATCAACTTCTACCATCTATTGAGAACATAGATGTCAAGATTACAATGTACTTGTTACTCCATATTTTTGTTTGAAACAAAATATGAAATAAAGATAAGTTAATTATTAAATTATACATATTGACAATATGTATACTTAAAAGTTAATGTAATCTTTTTTCAAAGCTTTTTTCTTTCGATTCGATTTTGATATAAATCGAAATCTTGCTATATCGAAAGAAGTTTGGATTTCAAGGAAAGCCTAAGTGCTTTTCAAATGATTTCAAACGTCTTAATTCACTTCGATTTCGACTAATTGGCAACGGATGCAACGATTCAAAACTGAGGACAGCGCATGGAGGCAAAGGCACGCGTCGTTTGACCAAGAGACAACCGTTACATAGCAGTTGAAATAGGAAGTCTATATATATGTATTTTGTAGTCAAAATCAGGGTCACAAATTCACATACTGAATCCTTATATAAAACTCAGAGTACCCAAGCGTTCGAGCGAAATGAGCAACATAAAGGAAACGTATGATTCTGTGTACCACCTTTATTTTTTTGTAAATGTTTACATTTGAATGCAAATTATCTTTTAAAGCAAACCTTTATTTTAACGCTATTTTATCAAATTCATTCATTCGAATGGATTTTGCAATTCCCTTTTAAATTCAATTCAAGTTTTATTCTGCAAACTTTACTTTTCTGCAAAACCTTTCTCATTCGAAATACTTTATTCCATTGCTATTGTTCATTCACATGCTTTAAATTTAAGTCTTTTTAACAACATTTCCAAAATTATGAACTTTGAATGTTTTCTACAAAGAATGCACAAACATGTCCCAAGATTTACTAGTTGATCTTAATTACCAGTAAATAAACTAGCGGTTGTTTACCAAAAAACAGTGTAAACAAATTGGCACGCCCAGTGGGACTGGTTTTGTGCATTTTACTTTAAAAATTCTATTGATTTATTTACTTTTTTCCGTTGTTTAGTATGCATTTGAGAAGTGGTAAATCTTTACCAGACTTCGAAAATTATAAAACTCGTAAGAAAATGGTTAGACCATCAACAAGTCTAAACATAAATCAATCAATTCCAGAGGGACAACCATCACAACCTTCTGGTATCAATGCCAATATAGGTTCTGGAAATGGGTCTACGACCCTTAACCAAAATGCGAGTACCATAGGTTCGAGTGGTCCTTCTGTAATCCTGGAACAAATACCAGCGACTGTTCCAGTGACCATTCCTTCGATTCCCTCACCATCTGTACATGTAGGAGGAGGAAATTCTTCACAGACAATGAATGGCGATCATAGAAGCCCTATTCGTTTATTTCGATTACCAAATAATGAGCGTCAATATGGCATGCCTCCAGAATTTACGGCTGGCCTTCATAATTCTAGTAATGAAGGACCAAATATGTTTTCCCCTTCGACTTCAGCAGTGGGAAATCAGGGTAGACAATTTCAGAATTTAACTAATACATCTTTGATGTCTCTTAGACAGCAAATGGATGATAGTAATCATGAAATGGTTCATATGTTAACACAACAAATTGGGGCAGTGTTCAACCCGTTGATACAAACTACAAATGATAGTTATCAGTTGTTAGCCAATCAAATGGGAAGGATGACAGATTTCTTTGGAGCACAAAATGTTCAAAATGGTGCTAGGCCTAATGGTCAAAACGGGCCATTACCCAATGAAATCGAAAATATTAACCAAAGGTAAGACCCATTGCCAGATATTATAATGAATGCCAATCCCAGGCCAGGTCCAATCCCAATGGCCCAACAACCTTTAAATCAGAATGTAGTAGATCAAAATCAAAGGGTAGGTTTGGTAAATCGATACCAGAATGCTGATGAAGTAGTTAGAAATGTCCAACAAAACAATTTTGCTGGACAGAATAATTTGGCCCATTTGGTCGAAAATATTCTTGCACAAAATGGCCTTAATGTTGGTTTACATAGGCCAAACTTTGTATCTGCTTTGTCTGAATTTGTGCTTCAAACTGAATTGCCCAGAAATTGGAAAACTCCCAAGTTAACAAATTTTTTTGGGGATACTAATGAATCTACTGTCGAGCATATTGCTCGATATCTAGTAGAATGTGGGGATTTAGCAAATAATGAGAATTTGAGAATGAAATTTTTTCCAAATTCTTTGACCAAAAATGCTTTTACTTGGTTTACAACTCTTCCCCCCCCATTCGATTCATCATTGGGCCCAATTAGAAAGGTTGTTTCATGAACAATTTTACATGGGTCAGACTAAAATTAGCCTTAAAGAATTGGCTAGTGTTAAGCGTAAAGTGCCAGAGTCTATTGACGAATATCTTAATAGATTTAGGATTCTTAAGGCAAGGTGTTTTATACAAATCCCTGAACATGAATTAGTCGAAATGGCCGCTGGTGGTCTCGATTATTCAATTAGGAAGAAGTTAGATACTCAGTATCTAAGGGATATGTCACAATTGGCTGATAGAGTTCGATAAGTCGAAAGGCTTAAGATCGAAAAAGCCAGAACATCTAAGTTTCATAAAAAAGAGAAAATCGCTTATATAGAAACTTATGATAGTGATGATGAAACTATTTTCGATTGTGAGAATATTGAAAATAATGAGGTAGATGTGGCTGAATTAAAACCAGGTCCTCCTTATATGTGTAAATTACTAAAGCCATCTAATGGAAAAAATCCTGTCGAACCCAAAAATGATAAATATGTTGCAAAAACCTACACGTTTGATATTACTAAATGTGACGAAATCTTTGATCTATTGGTCAATGATGGCCAGATAATTGTTCAAAAAGGGTTAAAAGTATCTCCTTTAGAACAAAGGAAGAAGAGAGGTTATTGCAAATTTCATAATTTTGTGGGTCATAAAACATCTCAATGTGTTCTTTTCAGGGATCTTGTCCAAAAAGCATTGAACGAGGGGAAATTAAAGTTCGATGAGAAATCGAAGCCTCCAATGAAGGTGGATACTGACCCTCTCCAAATTGCTGATACTTCTTTTGCTGAACCATTTGAATTTATGATGGTGGAAGCTATGGAAGTCACGACTCTCGAATCAATCCCAGAAGAGGAGTATATCGAAAAGATTAAGGTGGTTTACCCTAAGGCTGAAGAAGATTTGCTTGATTTTCTTATGAGATGTAAAGCAAAGAATCACCAAGTCATGCTATGCCCAAGGTGTAGTGCTGTATGCGACAAAGAGGCTACTGCAGGCCTCGAGAATTATCTGCCTTATGTGAAACCAAAGCTTAATGGTCCAAACAGAAGACTGAACTTCAACAATGGACCAAATCAACAGCCTAACAAAGGAAAAGCTATAATGCCAAATCCTTCGATTCATGAAAGGATTGGTCGAAAACAGACTTTCTTACCATCAACAAAAATACCCATGGGTCAATGGGGACATGGTAGATATGCAGCTTTCGACAAGAGAGTCAAGCATCAGGGAAGTTCTAGTAAAGGTTGGCAAACTGATGGTCAACCCAACATGGCAACAGATGCCAATAAATACTCTTATAAGAATAACTATAAGGGTAAGAATCCAATGACAAGAACACAATGGCGTAGGTTCTAGCGCAAAAAGAAACAAGAATTCCAAAATGTTCCACAAGAGATCAATTTGAAAGGAATCAAGATGCAAGAAAAGGCCAAGAGGCCTGTAATCGAGAGACTCTCACAACCAAACATTCCAGAAGAAAATAATGAAAAAATAAATGAAGAGGAATGTTTCGATGGTGAGGGTGATGACTTTGGGTCAGAAAATGACTTCGATGTGGTTTGTAATGTGGTATCTGTGTTGCCACGAGAGTTTGATGTTTGGTCTTTCTCTGATCGAGAACAGGACTGCTACGAACCACCACTGGTTGATATCAAACCAGTTTGTTATTATGTGATGGATAATGGATGCATCGAAGAACAATGCGCCAACTTTGCAAAGCCTGATGAGGGGATGAAAAATCACCTTAAACCTTTGTTTGTCAGAGCAAAAGTCAACAATGTTGGCATAAACAAGGTTCTAATTGATGGAGGAGCAGTTGTGAATCTGATGCCTTCTTCATTAATGGAGAAAATTGGGAAATATGACACTGATCTTATTTCTCACAACATAGTCCTTTCGAACTATGAAGGGAAAAGTGGCCACTCTTGGGGTGCTCTCCAAGTTGAAGTTGCCATTGGAAGCACAGTTAGGCCAACACTATTTTTGGTGGTCGAATCGAAAGCAAACTTCAATCTTCTGTTAGGAAGAGAATGGATTCATGGAGTGGGGGCAGTGCCTTCGACTCTTCACCAAAACTTGGCTATATGGAGGGATGATGGCATTGTGGAATATGTGGAAGCAGACCAAAGTTATTATCTATCTGAGGAATGCCACATAACGAAGCAGACTTTCGACAATAACCTTGCTTCGATTGCACCATGCGGCGATAAGGACGCTGCTTTTGATAAAGTGGTTTCTGAAAATGTCTACCACTCTCTAAAACTCCACCCAACTCATGGATTCTGTTGGAGAAGAGAGGAAATAGATCAGGATTCCTCTGAAGATGGAGTAATTCCACCATCTGGGTGGGATTGTGAATTCTACTATCCCGATGACTGAGCCCAACCCATGGGCAAGAATTTCGGCTTATATGGCCGAAAATAGATTAAATACGGCATTGGAAGTTGTAACAATGGAAGAAAAAATGGCTTTCGAAGCCAGTGATTCTCAAAAATTGGCGAATAAAGCCAGTGATCTTGAAAATGGCAATAATATGCCAACCTTGCAGAACTTGGACTGTATTTATGATGACGAACCTTTGGGTTTCGAAAAAGATCCTTTAAATGTAAATCATAAAATGCAAGCCCAAGACACATTGCAAGAAATAGACATTGGATATGGCCTGATAAAAAGGCCAACTTACATTAGTGCCAATATCAATTCTGATTTCAGGACAAAGTAGATCGAACTCCTTAAGGAATACAAAGATTGTTTTGCTTGGGACTACAACGAAATGCCTGGTCTAAGCAAGGAATTGGTAGAACATAGGTTACCTTTGAAACCAGAAAAGAAGCCAATCAAACAATTACCAAGGAGATTCGCGCCAGAAATAATGTCCAAGATAAAGGGTGAAATCGAAAGGTTGCTGAGAAGCAAATTTATTCGAACTGCCAAGTATGTTCAATGGTTAGCAAATATAGTACCTGTAATTAAAAAGAATGGAACTCTTAGGGTATGTATAGATCTTCGAGATTTAAATAATGCTACACCTAAAGACGAATACCCTATGCCTGTAGCAGAAATGCTTATTGACTCTGCGGCAGGTGTCGCGGTGATTTTTGGATATCGAGTTATTAATTAACTTCGAATCGCAATTTAATATTCCACCACCGATCTTTAATTTATCCGAGGGAAAGGGAAAAAGTTCGAAAAAACCCTATTTTTTAGAGAACAAGGTTCGGGGGTTGGTTATACGAAGGGAAGGTATTAGCACCCTAAGTATCTATAGTACTCTATAGGAACCTCTTGTTTTTATTTCTAACTTTGCGCTTTATTTTATTTGCTTGTAAAAAACGTATAAATGGGAATTAAAGTGATGGTAAAAAAAAGTGCTTAAACTGATGAAAAAGGAAAATGTTTTTGTTGATTTTATTGATTGGAGAGACAAGTCTCATGCCTACGTACCCGAGGGATCAAACCACCGTAGTTCGGGGTAAAAAGACCGAGTAAATTTGTTTGTTTGATTTTAAAGTTTTGAAAATGGTTTTAAAGACCAAAAGCCAAAAATGGCAAAATGTGAGTTTGATTGATGTTAGTTTGTGAAAAAGAGTCTATATAGTTAAATTGATTAAGGTTTGATTATGAAAATAAGACGCGGACACTTGGTTTAAAATCCAAGATTTGTTGAGAAAATGTTTGAAGTGATAAAAGACACTTGGTTTGAATTCCAAGGTTTTTGTAAGAAAAAGAACACTTGGTTTGAATTCCAAGGTTTTAACGAGAAAAATAACACTTGGTTTGAATTCCAAGGTTTTTGCGATAAAAGAACACTTGGTTTGAATTCCAAGGTTTTTGATAGAAATGTTTGATGAAAAATTTTGTGTTTCCATGATATTTCGAAAAGAAAATAATTATGTATTTTTTGAAAGAGGTTTTGACCTCATTTTTTGAGAAGAAAATAGGTAATGGTTACGCGCGCAAAATGACACTAACCTAAAACGTCATAGCAAATAAATTAAACGCGAAGACAATTCGCCATGATATTTTGATCAAAGCGACGCCTTTTCCCTCGGAATTTAACGTTACGCATATTGGCGGAAAGCGATAAAAAATAAATATGCATGAGATGCAATTTTTCATTTAGGGTACATTGGCCTAATCACACTCTAAAATCTTTGCGAGAAAATAAATATGAAATGATGCAAGAGAGGGGGTATGCTATGCACTTTTATTTAGAGTTTACATTTGGCCTATTTACATCCTAAATTCAAGAGCAAAAATAAATGACGATTAATAAAGCGATAAACAATCAATATTGTGATGATAATGATGTTACAAAAAAAAGGGTAAATATGATAAATAAATGGACGTAAATGAAATAATATGAAATGCATGGATAAATAACATAAATAAATAAATAAATACGAAACTAAAAAAAAAATGAAAATAAGCCTCGACATCATGCTTTACAAGGCTAAAAAAGCTAAAATAGCTTATGCCAAAAGCACTTATCTCATAAGCTTAAAATAAAATTAGCCAAAAATAAATAAAGACATAAAGTAATATTAACAATTTTTAAATATCAAATAAATAGGAAAGTAAAATAAGCCTCGACATCATGCTTGATTGGCTAAAATAAAAGCTAAAATAGCTTATGCCAAAAGCACTTATCTCATAAGCTAAAAAAATTAAAATAAAATTAAAACAGGGGGTGTGAACATTAAAATGGAATAAACAGGGGGTGCTAATAGCAGCAAAACAACAAAGCCCAGTCCAACAAGGCCCAAGGGCGCTGCCTTTTCGCCAAACAGGAAAAAATAAGAGATCTGGGCCGTCTGATTGATCAGACATCCCTGATCTGATCAAGAGGAAAATGTGATGGAGAGATCATGAGCGTTTGATCAGATCGGACGCTCTAGGTGCGCTGGTGCACCGTAAGGCCATAGACGGGCACACACCAGATCGGGTCAGGGTATATATACCCAGGAAACCCTAAAAATTTCATTTTTTCCATTTTTTCTCTTCCTCTTCCTCCGCCGCCGGCCAATCTTCTTTCTCTCTCTCTCGGCTCACTTCCATCTCTCTCGGCCATCCTCTCTTTTTCTCAAACTCCATCATTTTAAAAAACATTTAACATCAAACCCGTACGAAATCATATCCTAGATCCAAACCTAAACCCAAAATAAACAAACAAAAACCCCAAAGATCGAAACGAAAAAAGAAATGGAACGGAAAATAGAAAAAAAAATCAACCTTGCCGTTTTTGTTCTTATTCTTCTTGTTTTTGTGTCGATCTGGAAAAAGGAATTGAGGTTTGGTTTCGATCCGATTTCGTATTTAACTTCTTCTTCTCCTTCTCTGTTTTTTTCGGTTTCGGTTTCGGAGTTGGGAATTTGATTGATGGATGTTGTTTTTTTTGGGTTTTTGATCTGGGTTTTGAATCTGTTTTTTTTATCTGTGGTATCCTGATTTTGGGTTTTGATTTGTGATGTTTTTTGGTTGATGAATGATGGTGAAGGTTTATGATGGTGTTAAATGTTTTCTTGATTTTGTTGGTTTTTTTGTTTTGAGTTTTTTTGTGATTTTGGTTCTGGATTTTTGAAAGATTTTTCAGATTTAGAAAATAAAGTTAGGGTTTGTTTGACTGCTCTGAGTAAATTTTTTCTCTGTCTTGTTCATTAATTGCTGTTCACTATATACACAAAATTGAGGTTTCTGATACCCTCTGGACTAAGCCAAAATCTGGACAAAATTTGCAATTTGGGACAAAAGGACACTGTTCAGGCAGAAAGCCCTCTGCGCATGGAGAAAGGGAGAGTTGACTTTCAATTTTTCTGATTTTTTAATCAGAGAAAAAAAAGGACAAAATAAAATTAAATAATAAATAATAAAAACAAAATAATTAAATTAAATAAATATAAAAAACGAAAATTAATAGAAAAACAGAAAATAAAAAGGAAATAAAATAAATAAATAAAAATTGAAAAAAAATGAAAAAGATAATAATAATAACAAATAATGGTAAAAAATAATAAACAATAATAATAATAATAGAAAAAGAATAAATATAAAAGAAATAACAAATGAGGTATTTTAAAATACCTCTCTGCCGAAATTTCGTCAGAAATGACAAAGAGGGCAAGAAGGTTTTAGACGCCGAACAAAATCAATCGGTCAAAAAATGGGGTATGACAGCAGGTTTCGAATACTTGAGTATGTTAGATGGTTATTCAGGTTATAATCAAATTTTTATTGCTGAAGAAGATATTCATAAAACTGCTTTTAGATGCCCAGGAGCATTAGGAACTTATGAATGGGTAGTAATGCCCTTTGGTTTAAAATATGCCGGGGCTACATATCAAAGAGCAATGAATTTGATTTTTCATGATTTTATTGATAACTTTATGCAAGTCTATATAGATGATATTGTTATCAAATCTTCATCTGATGATGGCCATTTGGAACATCTTAGAAAATCATTCGAAAGAATGAGAAAATGTGGATTAAAAATGAATCCACTAAAATGTCCTTTCTGTGTGCATGCAGGAGATTTCCTTCGCTTTGTTGTACATAAGAAGGGCATTGAAATAAATCAGAATAAGACAAAGGCAATAATGGAGACACAATCTTCAATCTTTGCTTGGAAAAATCAATTTCTTGAGGAGATTCATTTCGAATCTAAGTGGTAAATCCCAACCTTTTTCGCCACTACTTAGATTAAAGAAAGATGATATTTTCAAATGGGAAGGAGAGCACCAAAAGGCTTTTGAAGATATCAAGTTGTATCTTTCGAAACCACCAATACTAATGTCTCCCATTCGAAATAAATTTATGAAGTTGTATATCTCAGCATCTGATTCGACCATTGGTAGCATGCTTGCTCAAGAAGATGAAAATGGAGACGAAAGAGCCATATATTATTTAAGTAGGGTTCTAAATGATGCTGAGACTAGATATAATGCTATAGAAAAATTATGTTTGTGTTTATATTTTTCCTGTATGAAACTTAAGCATTATATAAAGCCTATTGAAGTTTATGTCTATTCTCATTTTGATGTTATTAAACATATGCTGTTAAAACCAGTTTTACATAGTAGAATTGGAAAATGGGCATTGGCCTTAACTGAATATTCTTTGACATATAAACCATTAAAAGCAGTAAAAGGTCAAATAGTGGCTGACTTTATAGTTGATCATTCTATAATCGAATCGACTCAAGAAGTTGTAGAGGTTCAGCCTTGGATTTTATACTTTGATGGTTCTAAACATAAGTTTGGATCTGGAATTGGGATACTAATTATTTCACCACTGAAAATCCCAACTAAGTTTAAGTATAAAATAAATGGTCTTTGTTCAAACAATGAAGCTGAATATGAAGCTTTAATAGCAGGTCTAGAAATTTTAATAGACTTGGGGGCAAAGAACATAAGAATCAAAGGAGATTCAAAATTAGTATTGAAACAATTAACACAAGAATATAAATGTGTGAAAGAACATCTTGTCAAGTATTTCGAAACTGCAAGGCAGATGTTACATTGTTTTGATACTATTGATTTCGAACATGTTCCTCGATTGCAAAATCAAGAAGCAAATGACTTAGCTCAAATTGCTTCAGGATACAAAGTGTCAAAAGAACAATTATATGAACTAATCGAAATCAAGGAAAAATTGGTATCTAACGACTTATTATCTCCAAACTTGTCAATGCCAAAACTTGTGGGGGCAAAAGTACCTCAAAAAACTATTGATAATAAATGTCATGATGAAAAAAATTTCAAATTTTGGCAATTGACAACTTAATAGATACTGATTGGAGAAAACCAATTGTAGATTACTTACAAAATCCAACAAGTGATACTGCTCGAAAGATCAAATATAGAGCCTTAAGCTATGTGATTATTGGAGACAATTTGTTTAAAAAGACTGTTGAAGGAGTCTTACTTAAATGTTTAAATGAATCAGAGGCTCATATAGCCGTCTCTGAAACTCATAGTGGAGCCTGTGGATCTAACCAAGCAGGTCACAAAATTAAATGGTTACTGTTTCTACAGGGATTATACTGGCCTTCTATGTTAAAAGATTGCATAGAATTTGCTAAGGGTTGCCAAGATTGTCAAAAACATGCAGGAATACAACATGTGCCTGCAAGTGAATTACACTCCATTATTAAACCATGGCCATTTAGAGGATGGGCTGTAGATTTAATTGGTGAAATAAAACCTGCTTCATCAAAAAATCAAAGATATATAATAGTAGGAGTGGATTATTTCACAAAATGGATTGAGGCAATACCCATGCAAAATGTAGATCAAGAAGCAGTGATTAGTTTTATCCAAAAGTATATTATCTATAGATTTGGAATTCCTGAAACTATCACTACTGATCAAGGCTCAGTTTTTACTGGTCGAAAAATGCAAGAGTTTGCAAAGCAAACTGGTTTTCGTTTGCTAACTTCGACACCATACTATGCACAAGCAAATGGTCAAGTCGAAGCAGCCAATAAAATCCTTATTGGTTTAATTAAAAAACACATTGCCCAAAAACCTAGAAATTGGAACAATACTTTGGACCAAGTATTATGGGCATGTAGAAATTCTCCAAAAGAATCAACTAATACTACTCCTTTTCGTTTAACTTTTGGTCACGACGCAGTTTTACCAGTCGAGATGCATTTGCAATCAATGCGAATCCAAAGGCAAATGGAAATACCAAATGACCACTATTGGAACATGGTGTTAGACGAATTAGTTGATTTAGATGAAGAAAGAATAAGAGCTTAGGAAATGTTAACTCAGCAAAAAGAGAAAAAATAGTCAAAGTTTACAATAAAAAGGTCAAGTCTAAAACCCTTAACATTGGAGATTTAGTTTGGAAAACTATTCTGCCTATGGATCGAAAGGATAGGATTTTCGGAAAATGGTCACCCAACTGGGAAGGTCCTTTTAAGATTTCACAAATATATTCTAATGGTGCATATGAGATCGAAGAGTTAACCTCTGAAAGGTGCACTCTTAATATGAATGGTAAGTATTTGAAAAAATATAAACCAACATTATGTGAAATAAACATAAGCACATAATAAGAAAAAATACTGAAATCGAATTGGCAAAAAACAATAAAATTGCCATAAAACAGGATATTCTCAAACATTACAAATTTATTTAAAACCAATCAAATAATAGAAATTGTATTCCAAATTAGAAGAGTACAAGAATTGGTTACATTCGAAATCATCTATGGCTTTATTTGATCTAACAGAAATCTATTCTAGTGCATCTTTATTTTAAACAGTAAAGAGAAAAGCAAGAAAGAAGATGCAACCACTAATCCTTCCCAACTGGTTGAGAAGTTCCACCACACAAGGAACAATCCCCAACAGCAGTAAGGTGGATCATTACACCTCACTTCATCTTCGAAGAACTGGACTCAACGTCCTTCTCTTTCTCATGGGGAGAATTGGTAGAATCCTCGACCAATATAAGGGAATCATCATGATCTTGGCAGAGATCTTCTTCTGGGACGTAAGTCTTCAAAAATTCAGCGTAATCTGAATCAATCTCATCTGAACCAGAATCATCGTGTTCTTGGACATGGCGTTGAGATCTTGTTTGAATCTTTTGAGAAGATTGGCTAGGTTTAGTTTTGGGAGTTTGATTTTTCTTGCGTTTAGAAACAGAAGAAGGTTTGGTTGTTTTCTTAACAGAAACAATGCCTTTAGATTTTCCTTTCATGGTTTCTTGGAGAAAGGAAGAAGGTTGAAGAAAGGAAGAATGTTGGAAAATATTTGGAATGAGAAATCATCAGTAGGGACGTTCCTTTTTATAGAGAAAATCTGGAAGGTTGGCAGTTAGAATTTCCCTTGTTTCTCACAAACAATAAATTTGGATTGATTTGACTGTCTTGGAAAAAGAGTCAAACACGGTTTTTGAAGAATATTTGTCAGTTACATATATCAAGAAGTGGAAAAGATTTTCCCGCCGTTAATTCCGAGGTTTTGTTATAAAGAGCTCCAAAATTCGAAGTTTTAAAAGTTATCTGGATTAGCAAAGCCTATAAAATAATTCGAGAACATCGAAAATAAAGAAATCGAAATGGCAAACATAATAATTTGCCACAACAGGGCATTGTTAATATTACAACCCAATTTAAAACTTGTTCAAAAATTTGGAACATAACATAACAAATTGTTCGAAACGAAAAAGAAAAATTCAATGAACATATTCAAGCCTTGGATTTCAAACTAGCATAATGGGTTTTAAGCAAAGCCAATTCGACATCGATAACTTGCACGTTGCTCTCAAGGGATTTAACATCTTCCTGCAAAGCTTCAGAAGCACTAAAATACTTAAGACCTTCTCGAGCTTCCTTTTCAATTGCCTCTTGATGAGCTTGAATAGAAGCTTCCTCGAGTTGTTTACGCTTTTCTTGTTCAGAATGAATGAGGAGCTCTCTCTTCACAATTTCTGCTCGGAATCCTGCGATTTCTTCTTGCCATTTGTCAATGTTCGAAATACACTCTTGGACTCCTTCACCAGAATTAGCTTTTTGAGCTTTCATTGCCTCTACCTTTTCGACAGAGCGGTTTGCTTTATCGAAAACAATGGCTTGAGCCAATTTCTGATGATTCATCCTTCCAAGAGTATATTCTTTCTTCTGTACAGCTTTGGCAAATTGTTCGATTATTGACTCGAATTGTAGAACTTTACTCAAAGTATCTTGATCAGTAAGAGGATTATGTAGCTGGTTCAAAAAAAATTTGTGGGCAAAAGCAGCATTGGCATTTTCTTCAATAGACTTCAACATATCACCATTTATGTACTCTGAAT
The DNA here is from genome assembly GCA_951799995.1 of Trifolium subterraneum. Lineage (NCBI taxonomy): Eukaryota > Viridiplantae > Streptophyta > Magnoliopsida > Fabales > Fabaceae > Trifolium > Trifolium subterraneum. Next base: position 24,526,816 of record OX637462.1, read on the forward strand.
GGAACTTGAGTAATAGAGAGTCCTGGCGAACGTTTTGTCGAATGCTGGCTTCAGATTTACTCGAAGTATCGCCAGTATCGCTGCTTGAAGCAGGTTCCCATTTTTTAGCCATGAGAAGTCTTAGTGCAAGGTCTGGTTGCGATTTCCTCATATGGTCGAAGTCCCCTTCAGACATGCCAAGGCTAGCCGAGAGTTTCGAAGTCGAAGACTCTGGCAAAATATCTGATCCACCCTCATCTGCTTCAGGAATGAAGTCAGCATCAAAATCCATTTGCTCATTCGTGTAATCTGGGTTGGCTTGAGAATTGGAAGTTGTATGAACAAATTCCATATTCGAAGCAGCAGCGTTGGCTGCCTCCAGATTCTCTTCATCAGTGACAGTCTTGTCACTATCATCCTACAAAGACAGGATAAATTGGTAAAGATAAAACGGTTAAGGCATTAACATTGAAAAGGAATTCGAAGTTCGTTTACCTTTGTGACTTCGTCATTAGGTTCTTCAACTTCATCTTTGGTTTTATCTTGGTCCAAATCTTCAATCAAAACCTCTTTGGGTATACCTGTTTCTTCTACAACCTTAGGAGGATCAACTTTCGTTGTCTCTGTCGAAGCGACGGTAGCAGGTTGAGTCGAAACACTCGGATTTGTTTGAGTATGATCCTCAGGAGATTTTGATTTAGACTTTGATTTGGATTTCTTCTTCTTCTTCTTTTTCTTTGGCACCCTTTCATCTGCTTCAGAACCGGTTTTTTGAACAGGAGCATTGTCTTCACCTTCAGCTGTGTCTTTATCTCTTCCTTTATCACCTTCAATCTCTTCGTCCACGACTTCAACAATTGGAGGACTAACAACCTCAGCACTTGGTGCTGGATTCACCTCTTGAGTAGCAGGCTTTAGAGTCGTTGTCCTTTTCAATGGGGTCACCACTTCTTCTTCCTGTTTCGATAAGAAAAAGTTTCAGAAAATTAGAAACAAAATCGAAACAAAAGGCATTATAGAAGATGAGTTGAACTTACAAATTCATCACTAGAAATAGTGACAGGTGGTCTGGTCTTCTTCGAAGCATTCCCAGTTTCAGTCGAACTATGTGCTCTCTTCTGACCTTGAAAATTTGCTTATGTTTTTAGTAAACTTGGTTTTAAGAAGCAAGTACTCAGAAGAAAGAAAATTTGGAAACTTACCTTTACTTTCACCTCCACATTCTTGTTTCCAGCAGTCTTAGTTTTGGTAGTCTCTTTCAAAGCATCTTCCAAAGTTTGTTTCGAAACTATAAAATACAGCATGAATCGAAACTCAGATCAATATAATAAGATGGAAATGTGATTAAAAGATAAAGTTATCAAGTACCTTTTGGTTTCGATTTCTTTGCCTTTTCAACAATTGGTTTGTTCAGACCAGCCTCTAACCCTCGAACAATTTCTTCAACACTTTTAGTTCGAGTCAAATAATAATTCTCCCACCAACTATCAAAGTTCGTGGTACAAAAATGAGAATTATTAAAATCAAAAGAGTTGAGGTTATATGAATTCTGCTCTGATATCTTGAGATAACCTTTAAACGTCTTTTCAGAAAGGCTTGAGCCTAAAACCATATCTTTTTCCTCTTCAAACAAACTTTTAGGACGAATCTGAGACATTCCAAATTGTCTCGATACCAAATTTGGTTGGTATCCCACCAGTCCAAAATATTTTGCTTGAGTGTCTATCCTGCAAGATAGCACAGAAGGATCTAGATAGGATGACCAAACCTCATTCACTTCATCCTCATTGTCAGGATCGAAAGCTGGAAAATCCTAAGTAAACCAATTGGGACCAAATTCTCTGGTAACGAAAGTAGTGTGCTTGGGTTTGAAAACATTAAAATTAAGGAAAATTTTCATGTATCTCATGAAAAGGGTCTTGTGATCAGTCTCTAAGTATTGAGGGGCTAATCGAATAACTCTCCTTCGTTCGATTGGACGATCAGCCATTTCAGTTTCGTATTCTTGAGGTACCCTCAAATTGAACTCTTGTTCAAAAGTGGCATTCAACCACAACTGTAGCAACCACATGGGCCCAGCGACCAAAAAAGAGGAGCCATTTGTTGATTTCTTAATCTCATCACAGGCTAGTCCAATAGACTCATACAAAACAGCTAAAATTAATTTTCCTAAGCCAAAATACCTACCCTCATGTATTTGGATGGCCATGGGAATAAACATTTTTGCTACTTGTAAAGAACGAGAACAAAAAACATAGTAAGACAACCAAAGGGTTAAAAAAGCTACGTGTTCGACACTGCTAGTTTCTCCCTCCTCGATGTTTTTCTCTATGAACCTAGTAAAGGATAGTTCTGTTGGGTCGAAATCAATGTTATCACTTGTATTCGCAGGATCAAATGTTTCATCATTTGGTCGAAGACCGGTTAGGGCAGCTACATCTAACAAAGTTGGGGTAAGCATTCCACATGGAAAGTGGAAAGTGTTAGTAGACTTTTCCCAAAAGTGCATTGCAGCAATGATTAATTCTTGTTGTACTTGGGGACCAATTCGAGTAAACTGAATCAAATCATAAATCCCATAAGTTTTCCAATATTCCCCAAAATCTTTTTCCATTCGATTCAGCCATGGAATAAAATACCAAGTATTAGGAATAACAGGAGCAGATCGAAATAACTTCGCATTTAAAAACCCTAAGTGGCGCGTTTCACTAGAGAAAATTGGGGGTTCACATATGCGATAGCAGGGAAAGATTGCACTTACCTTCGAGCTCAATGCTTCTTCGTCTGGTAGAGGACCTCCAAACGCGTAAACGTTCTTGTTCACAGCGTATGGAATCATCAGCTCCGAATGCCAAATATCAAGCTTTTCAGGATTGTCATGTGGTTGTGGAACCATGGGTTCTTTATCTTCGTGAAGGATGAAATTCCTCCATTTACCAGCAAATGGAACTTTAACGTCGCGATTGCCTTCAGCCATAGTTGATTTTGAAAAGCAAAGAACGTTTGTTGAAAATCACGCTTGGAAAAAATTAAAACTTTCTGGAAAAGTTTTTGAAGTGTTTAGATCTAAACAAAATCAACAATGCGTTGTTTTTAGAGGTTTAAACTGGAAATCGTTGTTTCAAGTTTTCTGGAAAATTTCAGAGTAATGGAGCTTGTTGGGAGTTGCAGAAACGTTGCAATAACGAGGAAGAAGGGTATTTATAGATTTTGAATAAAATCTCGATTTAAATAAATCAAAAATAAAATAAACTGTTCACATGCAGTTTTCGTTCAGCTTCCGAAGCTGCAACCTGGCCCACTCACGTGAAAAATCAGGATTTTTCTTTGATAATGGTAAAAATGGCAGTTGACAAGACTGCTGATGACGTCAGCGCAGTCTTAGGAAAGCGTGAAGACTCTTTGTGGAAAAGTAAACGTTTCAATCTTAAAATGCCAACTCCTCAATTTCATTCGAACCATTCAAATAGAAATTGGCATTTTTGGGGCAATTTGTTACTCCATATTTTTGTTTGAAACAAAATATGAAATAAAGAGAAGTTAATTATTAAATTATACATATTGACAATATGTATACTTAAAAGTTAATGTAATCTTTTTTCAAAGCTTTTTTCTTTCGATTCGATTTTGATATAAATCGAAATCTTGCTATATCGAAAGAAGTTTGGATTTCAAGGAAAGCCTAAGTGCTTTTCAAATGATTTCAAACGTCTTAATTCACTTCGATTTCGACTAATTGGCAACGGATGCAACGGTTCAAAACTGAGGACAACGCATGGAGGCAAAGGCACGCGTCGTTTGACCAAGAGACAACCGTTACATAGCAGTTGAAATAGGAAATCTATATATATGTATTTTGTAGTCAAAATCAGGGTCACAAATTCACATACTGAATCCTTATATAAAACTCAGAATACCCAAGCGTTCGAGCGAAATGAGCAACATAAAGGAAACGTATGATTCTGTGTACCACCTTTATTTTTTTGTAAATGTTTACATTTGAATGCAAATTATCTTTTAAAGCAAACCTTTATTTTAATGCTATTTTATCAAATTCATTCATTCGAATGGATTTTGCAATTCCCTTTTAAATTCAATTCAAGTTTTATTCTGCAAACTTTACTTTTCTGCAAAACCTTTCTCATTCGAAATACTTTATTACATTGCTATTGTTCATTCACATGCTTTAAATTTAAGTCTTTTTAACAACATTTCCAAAATTATGAACTTTGAATGTTTTCTACAAAGAATGCACAAACATGTCCCAAGATTTACTAGTTGATCTTACCAGTAAATAAACTAGCGGTTGTTTACCAAAAAACAGTGTAAACAGTACTATCGTGCTTAAATTTTTTGTAACTGTGGAATTTGTAAAAATATAATGCAATGATAACTACACACTCATTACAATTAAATCTTATGATTGTTGGAATGCTTCTCAATGTAACCATGGTCCTTATATAAGCAATATCAGTTCCACGTACTTTTTGTTTAACCATGCTCTCTCATTTTTTATATTTAAATTATTTTGTATGTTTTCTATGTTTTGTTTTCTATTTTCAACTTTTTGTATGTTTTTATATATTCTCAACAAGTAAGTCAACCACTGTATATCTGTATTTTTCAAGTATATATGAATGTTATTCTATTTTTAATATCCATTTTCTACCTTTTTTAGGACTGAAGTTTAAAGATTGTTTTATGGAACAAATGTGGTCATTGGGTGTGTTGATTGTGGAGCAACTCAATTTGATCGGAAGTTTTCCTTCTACTTAAACCATGGATTCGGTATATTTTTAAAAAAACATAATAGAATGTATGTCTCGACTACATTAGAAAAAAATTGAATGTATATGACCTATATGCAAAATCTTAGAAGTTGAAGGTTATATTTTATTTTACGATATCCCTATAAGCGAACTTTAAGTTGCTTTTACGTCTCGATTTTGTTGATGTGCCGCCTCTAAAAAGGCTTCATACAATTATATGCAATAATAATGCACAAAATTTTAAATTACAAAACTTCTCATATTTTCTTATTGAACATGAGTTAAATAACCTATTTTAGAAAGAAGAAGAAAATTGTTAAATTGGCCATAGTCGCACATGAAAGTCATTGTTTGAATTTGATAAAATAAGTAATGAATAAGGCACTTTCAATAAGTAAGTATAGTCATTGATCTCAAGGATAAGAAGAATCTATATGTAGGCACTCCGTAATTAACATAAGTTGTTAATAGATTATACCATTACTATTTAGGACCAAAAAAATGGGAACATATAAACCTCACAAAAAAAAAAAGAATAAGAATTTAGCATAGCAAAAAGAAGATAAATCAAGATGTTGGCTAAAAAAATCTTGACCAATAAAAAAAATATAATGACGTGTATCAAGTGAATGTTTGAGAAGAAATCTCAAAAGAAATAAAATTAATATTACAACAATATTATTTTTTCAATAAATATGAGAAACTAAAATGCATAGAGGAGTAAATTAAACGGTTACGTCATGTTTAGTGTAATTTTAAAGAAAGATCAAAGGATGAAAAATATAAAATCCCCAAAGATGAATGGTAAAGCGTAAACTAATGGCGGAGACTTTCATGTTAAAAAAATGATGGAGAATTAATTTAATTTCACTCACTCTTTTTTATACCCAATAGTCAATATATATTTTTTGTTTTAATTCCCTCATTTATATTTTGGAGTACTTTGACCCTATTCACATATTAAATATCTTATTATCTGTAATTCCCAATTAATATTAAGCTTTTTCTAAAATATCTCTTGATAATTTGGGATATATATCCAACAAACCAATAAAAACAACGGGTAGAGTAGGTCTCACCTTAATATTATCATTCACTTTCTTATCTTCAAAAAAATATAACTACACTATTTATTAAACAACAATAATATATTAAAAAACACAAAAACAATGCATAATGAGTAGAGTAGGTCTCACCGTAATATTATCATTCACTTTCTTATCTTCAAAAAATATAACTACACTATTTATTAAACAACAATAATATATTAAAAAACACAAAAACAATGCATGATCATTAAAATCTCAACATTAAAATTCTTATATATTCTTTAAACAAAAATATGTAGTTTCAGTCGTATGCCCTCATCTGTATAAAAAAAATAAAAAAAATGTAGTCTCAAATACAATAGTCAGTACCAAACTGAAAACTACACATAAATATTGTTAGATGATTAAATGAGAGAAAATAAAAAATAAAAGCAATTGGGGGGGAAATATTTGGACCAATAAAATATGGGGTATAATTGTACCAAGTGAATATGTTTGAGAAGAAACTTCAAAAGAAATTAATTAATTAATTTTCATAACAATAATTGTCTTTTTTATAAATATGAGAGACCTTAAATTGTATGGAGGAGTAGAGTAACATATGAAAGGACTAAAAAACAAAATCATCAATTGTAGGAATTGTTGATGCTCGTTTGTCAAAATAAATTTTAGACATTATTGAAACGGTAGATACTAAAACATATTTACATATATATTTATAAAATATAATCACATATATTTAAACATATTCACATGCAATTAAAATTCACTAAAAATTCCAAAATTGTTAAATATTTATAAGAATAACATAACATTTTTTTTTAGACAAATACTAAGATGACATGCTAAATTTTTCTAAATAATAAACTTTATTTACCTGAGCTAAATAACTAAAACTAAATTCAAATATATGAAATCATCGTCCAAACTTATATATTGGCAACAAAAAATATTTAAGTTTATATTATAACGAAAATAAACTAAATATTCAAGCAAATATTATTAAATAAGAGAGACAAAAACTAACAATAAATTTGAAGGGAAAACAAACCACAAACAAAGGACCAAGCAAAAAAAATGTAAATCGAACAATAGACTAAAGAAACCGGGACTAATAAAGTCGGGATAAAATTCCATAAAAGAATGAGAGAGAAGTAAGTAGAAAAACTATTTGGTACCTTAAATTGCATCAAAGGGAGTAAATAGTTACGCTATTTGATATGTAATTTTCAAAAAATGAAATCACATGATAAAAAAAAAGTATGTAAAAGTATGCATGTCTCCAACTCTTATTAAAAAAATAAAATAAAGGATATACCTCAAAAATGAAAATCAAAGTGACATGTGACTATACAATTACAACGTATATAAAAAAAAACTAAAATCTTATATTATTACACTATTAAAATAAAGAGAGTTGTTATATAGTGCGAACTCATTAAACACGAACGCATAACAAATTGCGCATGATATTCACTATAACTGCTCTTTGCATTTAAAGCAAAATAAAAATTTAAGTAGATCAGGATTAAGAGTGATCCAATGGTTAAAAACCATTCATTGAATTTCGTTAAAGACATTTTTGCACTAATAAGTTTTTTCCTAAAATAAAATATGATGCATCCCTTCAAACTTATAAAATATTGGTATAAGAGATTTATTACATTAAAATATAAACAAAACTACGATATAAATCCTTGAAAAATCTCATATTTCTAAACAATTTTTTTATTTTTATAGATATACTAATATTAAATATAATCATATTTTAAATTAGTATCTATGTTCGTTCAAAAATAAAATAAAATTAGTATCTATCTGTTAACTATATCTGATTATACCTATCACAATTATTATTTTTCATTTAAAAAAAAAATGAGAGGGAAGTAAGTAAAAACCGATTTGGTACAATATAAATCCTTGAAAAATCTCATATTTCTAAACAATTTTTTTAATTTTTATACATATACTAATATTAAATATAATGATATTTATATTAATATCTATTATTTAACTATATTTGATTATACTTATCACAATTATCATTTTTCACTTATAAAAATATTTTAATCGAAACCGTGCAACGCACGGGTTTATTCCTAGCGAATGTATAATAAGGAGATTGTGGGGAAGTGTAATTGTATGTTGTATGCATATGTGATAGTTGCTCAAAACTCTAATAATAATTGATATTGTTTTCCATAGTTGCTCATTATATTTGTTTTATTTGTTTTCTTTGGAATAGATATTTATTAGGTCATTATTTTAACTGTAAGAATGTGAATGATTTTAAATTTCTACCTAAAAGTATCGATGCATGTCTTTTTCGGGATAGGATTTGACGATGCTATATATAACTGATGTGGATTGTCCGATTTCAAATTAACAGTTCATATTGTTTTTATAATTAAAACTGTATATAAAATCGTCGGATTGCAAATAAACGGTTAAAATTTATTAGTGTGAAAAACTATGTCAAATATATACTACAGAGAATTCGAATCTATCGTTATCAAAGTTTTGGAAAGTTTCCGAAACATCTATTCAAACATGGGACACTTACTCACCCTAGTAATTGTCTTATTCACCCTAGTAGTTGGTCTATAATTTTGTAATTTAGCTATCAATCTAATTATTTGAGTTAAAATTAAAAGCAAAGTACAATTAGATGAAATGGAAAATTTAAAGTGATCATGACATTGATGTGAGGCTTTGGTGTGTAGAGGAGCAAGTCATAGGCATAGGATTCTTGAGCCACAAACTCCACTCTTCAAGTTTTCTTTTGGAGTTTAGTAAACAAAAAATCTAATGATTTTTCTAATGAACCCTTTTGTGCCACATCTCTATGAGACCAAATATTCAAGGTAAGGTACTAGCTTAGTACTACTAAAATGTTATGTATATATGTATATCTATTGTCATAGTGGTCCAAGAATTCTTGTTCTATTCTAATTGCTAATTCTTGTAGACTTGCTAGCTAGACTTGATATGATCATGTGATAGTGTTCCCTTTGCAAAAAGGAACAATGACATGATCGATGATACTCTCATATCAAATTGATTTTTTCGAATATTGTCAAAGTATATTCATGCATAATTGGCTATAACAATCCATTAAGTGCATTAGTTTTGTCATTGATTTCTTATTAAGGCAATTGACTAAGGGACAAAATATGAGATTATGTTTTATATAAAAAAAACATACGTATTCTATCCAAAAAAAAACATAGGTAAAAAATCATTAAACCTAAATCTTTGTTGTCAACTTTGTATATTTGCCTCCTAATCTAAATAGCTTAATTTGAACTAATTGTATCTTGTCGGTTGTAATAACTATTTTTTTTTTTGTACTAAATAGCTTAACTATTTACTCCCTCCGTCCCATATTATAAGGGAAAAATGACCTTTTTTTTTTGTCCCAAATTATAAGGGAAAAACAACTTTCAAGAATGTTTTTTTACTTATTCTTATAAAATTAAATGCAAATTGCATTTAATTTTTTCTCTCTCCTTTTCTCAATAAACAACCAATCAAATTTGTTTTTACATCTTCCTATGCAACTTATTTCAAAAAAAACTCACAAAACCATATTTCAAATTCTCAAGTTTTGGTTTTCTTAATAAGTGTTTTTTTTCCCCTTATAATATGGGACGGAGGGAGTATTTCTTATCAATAAAGAAACTTCATAAACGTCCATCGAAAATCACAAATGATGAAATACTCCCTCCGTTTTAATTATAAGGTAAAAATAAAATCCATACTTATTAAGTAAAACCAAAAAATAATAATTTGAAATATGTTTCTTTGTATTTTTCTTGAAAGTAGTTGCATGAAAAGATGTAAAAATAATTTTTATTAATTATTCGTTATGGATCAAAGATAAGAGAGAGAGTAAATTAAATGCAGTTTACATTTTTTTTTGACAAACAAATGCAGTTTGCATTTAATTTCATAAGAATAAGCAAAAAGAAATTTTGAAAAAGATAAATGTTTGTGTTTTTTCCTTTATAATTTGAGAAAAAAAAAAGAGGTTTTTCCTTTATAATTTGAAACGGATGGAGTATTAAGCAGTGGCACATGACATTCTCATTGGTGCCATCATACAATCATGTTTTTTTTCAAGTTAAAGAAGTAGTAGTCTATTGGTCCCTTAAAGATATTTTAGGTTTCACAATGGTCCTCTAAAGAAAAAAAAGTTTTATTTTAGTCCCTTAAAGACATATCCGTTTGTCATTTTGGTCCCTTCCGTTAGTATTTGAGAAAAAAACTTTAACCGGTGAATATGTGGCATGTGACTGTCTAAGGTGAACCAATATACATGGTGGTCCACCATAGACTTCAACAAAATTTTAAATTTTAACCATTTGATCATTTTGTTAAAATCTAAACCATTGAATATTGTAAAATCTATAGTATCTAATAGTGAACCACCAACACCTAAACCTAACATTTGTATCATCCCCATTTGGTGTTTTTGGCCGCAGCTTTTGTATTTTTGGTTGCAAAGTGTGAAGAACAAAAATGTCTTTCACTGCAACAAAATTCTCACACTCTTCTTGTTGTTCATGTCAATTCTTCAACTCCTAGATCCAACGTTTTCCTTGCTAAAGATTTGATTTTTTTTTCGTTTTATTTTGTTTGTGATTATGAATTTCTGGGTGTGTTTGAAGATTCGATTTGATCTGGATGTGTTGAATGATTTATGAGTGTATTTGAAGATTTGATTTTTTTGGTTATGAAGATCTGGGTGTTTTGATTTTGATTTTTCTTTTATTGATAAATATTTGAATTCTTTTGTTGTTTATGATTCTTGGGTGTGTATGAAGATTTGATTTTTTATTTTTATGAATACCATGAAAAATGTGATGAAGAAAAGTAAAATAAATTAAGTGTTGGTGATTCATTATTAGATCTCATAGATTTGCAAGATTCAAAGGTATAGATTTTAAGAAAAATATCAAACGGTTATAATTAAAAATATTAATGAGGTCTATGGTGGACCATTTACAATGTTGGTCCACCTAATACATTTGGGGTTGATAAACTAACAGAAAGGAGATGTCTTTAAGGGAGATGTCTTTAAGGGACCAAACCGGATCTTTTTTTCTTAAAGGGACCATTGTGAAACCTAAAATGTCTTTAAGGGACTCTTAGACTAATTAAACCAAAAATAAATGAATAAATACAAAAGTTGGGAACATAAAATCTGACCCAATACAACTGTAAATCGACCCAAACAAATAATACAAATAGATAAATCAGCACAAGTGGAGCCAAACCTAATCAATCAGCATAATGTAAAGATGATTAGTGAACATATGCGAGCACTAACTAAGGTTGAAAGCTTGATGAATAAATTGTCCGCATACACGGAAACGAGTCCACGTACCATCAATTTCCTGTGAACAACAAGCAAAGCGACTCTTTCGGGTCATTTAAATTGTCCGAAATTAATTCTAGAACTGATACGAATAATAAAGTGACACCGGCGTGGTTGAGGCAAACTTAAATCAATAAAACCTACAGATCTCAACAAATTTGAACACAGTTATAGAATAAAAAATCGATTTTTTTCTTGAAAAAGCCAAAATGATATATATATATATATATATATATATATACGGAAAAGGAACCCTTCTCAGCACAAGACGTACCAAGAAAGATTCAGAAAGTTACAATAGAGTCGCAATACCACATAAAAACTATACAAAGCCCAAACAAAACATAGGATAAGACCACCAACTATGGCAATTCAAAGCTAAAGTACTGTTGGTCGCTTTCAACCACCTGTAGGAAAAAGTCTTGATCCTGTCGAACATATAAAGTGAAGAGTTTGCAGAGCCGCGAAACAGTCTATGATTTTGTTCTGTCCACACAACCCACACGCAAGCAAGCCATATGAGTTGCATAAAAGAACGTCGTGCATGGGAATCACCTGCTGAAATAGTGAACTGGACAAAGTGATCTGAAAGAGTCTGCGCCGTCACCAGAGAAGAGCCAATCCACGAACTGACAAGAGACCAAAGGGAACCAAAAGTGCTACAAGAAAGGACAAGTGTTGAGCCGATTCCTCCTCCCCGCAGCCTGAAACGCAATAGTGAGCCACTACCGGTAAAATGATGTGTAAAACCTAAACAAGCAGAGAGATTCGTCATCCAATGTTGTAAGTCAAAACAAAAGTCGTTTTTCCTCACCTTCAATCACCACCAAACGTGAACCTTAATGTTGGAAATTAACCTGTCACGAGAGGAGCCTTATGATCAAACACTCTTATTTATTTCTTTTCAAATAAATCAAACTGTAGCTAACCAAATTGCTTCAACACACAACCTAATTTCTTTACGAAACATGTGAGCTCCACAAAATTGATGAGCAAGAGAGATAATATTATTTGGGAGAGCAAAATACACACCCATCCAACTAATAATATCACCCCAAATTGATCCGAAAAAAGCACAATTCAAGAAAAGATGATTAAAATCCTCATTAATCTGCAGCGCACATGGCCGATTCATTATGTAATCAACCACAAACAATCAAGTTGGACTTCGTAGTTAGCCTGTTGCTAAGAAAAACTATTAATTTTCAACAGAACAAACTTGTTCCAAACCAATTTGCAATCAGTTGACAATTCTCTCGGAACTCAATGGCTCAACAGATGTTAAGCCCCTCCAACAGAATAACCTGCATTTGAATCTTGTAACCACACCCAAGAATCCTATAAAGAATCCTGCAAAACAATGTTATTTAAAGCAAAGTAACACTCTCCCCATAACTCTTCCTCCCACACAAATAAACGCCTACGCTACACCCACTCATTCCCACCAAAACCCCAACCTGAAATATCTACCTCTGAAATATTATCGCTAAAATATCGTAATGAAAGTGAAATTCTAGCACGCGAGGGACCAATGTGGTGCACGATGTTGCAACACTGGTCCTCCTGGACACACAATAATAAATCAACAGAATTTAAATAACACAAGTTATTGTTAACCCAGTTCGGTGCAACTCACCTACTTTGGGGGATACTAGTCCAGGAAGGAAATCCACTATGGTAAAGTAGTTCAAAGCTCTCCGCAAACGCTCCGTTTACAGCTTATCACCTAGCAACTACCCGTATAGATTTCTACTTAAGAACGTCCTAAGTATGAGACCCCTCTCACTTCCCCTCAACCACACAACCTGTGGATTTTTAATTCTGTTCTAAAACTTAATCACACTCTGTGCTTAAAAGCTTAAGAGTGAACACCTTATTCTTAATCAAGTATCAATCGTGATACTCAAAAGAATAACTAGGATCTAAAACTAAATCCTAAGCCTAAAACTTCTCAATCGCTCTATAGTGTTTGTATCTTCAATGTGTTTCAGGTGCTCTTCAACGAATGAAGCTTGCTTCTTTATATAGAGTCTTGAATCTCCTTGGCTTCATGAATAATAGGATCGTTTGTTGCAAACTAATCTTTTGATTTAAATTTGTTTGAACAAAAAGATAATTTGTTACACAAACAATTAATATTTGTTTGTTTTATCTCTTTAAATCTTCTGCTTTAGATCAACGATCCTCTTTGACCAAACAAATAATATTGATTTGTTTTTATCTTTTACCAAACAAATAATATTGATTTGTTTTTATTTTCAACCAAATAATATTTGATTTGTTTTTATCCTTTTAAACTCCAGCTGTAGATCTTCAATCTTCAGCTAACAAACTCGTTCCTTGTTGAATAAGGAATCCCAAGTTTGTTTCTTCAATTCTTCAAACATATCCGCGCGCTTTAGATCAAGATAAGGATAAGGCGCGTTATCAGGCCGTGGTTCCCAATGTTACTGCATTGGTACCCACATTTGGCCTCAGGCTTATTTTACTAAAAATGAAGCCAATCTTCAAAACTCAACAATCTCCCCCTTTGGCAAATTTTTGGGCTAAAATAATCTAGCGCCTAGCCACTTGTTCTGGGAAGATAAACTCATCAGAGGCCTGCAGAAGATTCTTGTAGTCTTGGCCTCACACACACATGAGAGAAATAAACTCTCACAAATCAATCTCTTTAGGAAGAAATAAACTTCCTCAGACTGAGAACACAAGTTCTCTCAGAGATCAATCAAGGAAAAATAAATTCCTTTAGCAGTTGAGAAAAATAAATTCTCTGGTGAAGTTCAAAGTCACATTGCAGGATGTGGTGACATTTGACTTCACATTCAGTATGCATTTTCATTTGAGAAGAATAAATTCTCACATGCATACACAACATCTTCAGATATATATATATTCTACTCCCCCTGTATTGTTGCCCTCTCCATGCATATATATATCTCACTCCCCCTAAATATCAGATCATATATTTTAGGTATATAAACAACCACACATACATATACTACTCCTATTTTCCTTATCAGAGTAATATTGGTCTTCATGTGGTTTCAGAGCTGATCAGAGCTGCTTTCATATGTCATGTTTCACAGACATATTATCTATGCTACTGCAGGTGGCAATGTGCAACACATTTTTGCCCACCTCAGACCAAAAAAGCTAGGATGTTACTCCCCCTTTTTAGCCATAAAATTTTGACAAATAAAGTCAAATATCCTGCATAGTAGAAAACCAGATAATAGCAGTAGATATAGCAGAGTGCATATTACAGACCATAGCACAGATAGTGCATCAAATCCAGGGTGTAGCCCACAAAAATACATAAAAAGATCTGTAAAAATCCCAGGGAGATTCTTCATATGTCTTCACTCTCATCAGAGTCAGACTTCACCACTGCATCAGTGTCATTCTCCTCTTCTTGATCAGTGTCTTCTCCATTGCCAGCATTCAAATCAGCTATATCATCCTCAGCTTGATTTTCCTCAAGTTCTATTGCCTTAATCACAGCATCTAGCTTGGACCTGTTCTCCTTTAGCTGGCCAATCATCTGCTTCCTAGTCATCTTCCCTGTCTCAGCAGTAGTCCTGGATGTCCCAACATCAGCTACCACATTTAACCCCTCCAGCATCTTTGCACTGATGATGAGTGGAGAGTTCCTCTTGCAGGCAATGTCATCTTTAATGACCTCAGGGTGTTGGGTTAGAATTATACCACATATCAAACTAGGAAAAGGTATGGGCCACTTGGCAGCAAAGGTCTTGGCTTCCTTCATTACTCTTTCAAAGATATAGGTTCCAAAGTCAAAATTCAGTTTATTACCAATGACATAAATTTGCAGCTCCAATTCTGTTGAGGATGACATACTTGGGTGTCAATTTTGTTGCAGACAACTTCCCTTCCCTAGGCCAAATCTTCACTTGATTTCCAGTGATGGCCTTGCACACTTCATTATCAGACACCTCTAACTCTGGTTGAGGTTCTTCACTTCTGCCAAGGTACTTGTTGATCACAGTGGGGGAGAAATTCACACACTTGCCTCGGACGACCTTTTGATATTCCCTGCTCATAGGGTCATCACAATCTTCAAGAATGTTTGCCAAAAATTCCTTAACCAACTTTTCAAAGCAGTCTCCAAACTCAGTCACAGTCCTCCTCAGTCCAGCCTTCTTAATCAGGTTCATCACATCCCTTTTCTTCAAGGCTTCCTTGCTCAACTCTCTCTCAAGCCCTAGTCTTCTATTGTAGACATAAGACCATCTTTGCAACCCAGTAACAGAGTGGAAAAATATGTTGTCCATTGGTGCTTCACCAATATTCTAAGGGATCTTCTTGCCCTTGAACTTCTTCCTTCCAGAGGCAGCAAGTGTAAGCGCATTCTGACTCACCTTAGGACTTGCCTCTTCTTCTGAGTCACCAATGTCAGTGACATTGTGCTCCACATCGTAGTCAGAATCAGACTCAGATGGGGGAGCCTTTCTTTTGAGAGAAGGCTTCTTTGGAGGTGTACTCTTTGGCCTGGTTGGTAGATAACTTGCTGGTTTCTTCACAGTCTTCTTCACAGGAGTCTCTGCTGTGCTTGTACTTACCACAGCCCTAGCATTCCTTGTCCTCCTCGCAATACTCTAGGTAGCAGTCTTCTCAGATGGTGGATTCTCTGTATAGGTTTCCACATCCACAAGGTCAGGGTGGTCATCCTTATCCTTGTCTCCAACATTCTTCTCTCCTTCTTCTCTTTCCTCAGGTTCTTCACTCTTTTCATACTGAGTGTCACCTTGGAGCCTTCATCAGCAGTCAATTGCTTATCACCAGATGTAGTGGTGTTTTCTGGTGAATCTGGAACAGTGTCCTGTACCTGTTCTCCTTCTGGAACCAATGTGCCAACATTAGGTTCCACAGTTGACCCAGTTTCTTGATTGTTCAGACCTTCAAGCATTTGGTCCACAACCTTCTTAGGTTCAGCATCATCACTCACTTTTGGTGAGTCTTCAGAGTCCTTGGGGTTTGACTCTTCATTGACATGGTCAGAGCCTTCTTTCTCATGGGTTGACCTTTCCGCTTCTTCTTCAACCTGTACAGTCTTTTCAACTTCCATCCTCTCTAAAGTTTCGACATCAGGTCTGGCATGCTTGTCTTCAAGTGGATCGATGTATAAACTGGTCATCGTGTGAAACGTCTTTGATCCAGAGATCTTCGATTTCAATCTTTTCTTTTCTTTCTTTGATCGTTTAATCGACCCAGAATCTTTATCTTCTTTCTTTGACGATCTCTTCTTCTTCTTCTTAGACTTCTTCACCTTTACTTCTGATGGGTGAACAGTGTTGAGTGGATGATTCTCAACTTCCATCATGATAGAGTTTTGCTCGTTAGTATCAGTTTGGAGCAAATCTGGGTTTTGCGATAGCGACGGTGAATTGGATGCTTGGCTTTTGCTCGGTGTAGCTTCAGTGGAGTTGGTCATGGTGATGATGTTGGTACGAAGGTTTCGGGTTGGAGAGATGAAGTGGATGCGAAAGGGTTTTTCGAAGGTGAGAGGTTTATGGAAATGTTTGATGAATGGTATTTATAGGCGAAGGTTGTTGGCTAAGCGAGGATGTATCGAAGGTGAAAGGTATTGGTAGGTGGCGTGTTTTGGGTAGTGGAGGTAATGATGGTGGGTTTGAATTTGCATGCAACAATAAATGGAGGGAAAGTGGAATTGTTGCACACATCACCAACTGTAGTTGCTACAAGTCTTCACAAAGGCAAATTCAAAGTTTGCCCCTGAGCCTTTCAAATTGTGATTCATCCAATGCCTTGGTAAATATATCTGCAATTTGACCTTTAGTAGTCACATGTTCCAACGTCACAATATTTTCTTCCACCAAATCCCTAATGAAGTGATGCCTTATATCAATGTGCTTTGTCCTACTATGCTGAATAGGATTCTTGGAAATATTTATAGCACTTAAGTTGTCACAGTACAATGTTATTGAAGGTGCGTGGAGAAAACACAAGAAGGGGGGGTTGAATTGTGTTTTAGATATTTAAAAACTTTTCAAGATATTTTAAATCTATCAGAGTCTTTAAGCACAGCGGAATTGTTCACACAAGCAACTTAAGGCTAAGTGAATGATGAAGGAGTAAATGAGAGAGTGAGAGAGAGAAAGACACACAACAATTTATACTGGTTCCCCTCACAAATTGAGAGTACTCCAGTCCCCTTGCTTCCAAGGGAGTTCACTATAATCACTAAGATTACAATCAGATGCTCAAGCACACAAGCATGAGACTTCCTTGCTCAAGTCACACAAGACTTAAGACTTCCTGCTCTAAGTCACACAAGACAGAGAGACTTCCTTGCTCTAATCACACAAGATCAGAGACTTCCTTGCTCAAGCACACAAGCTTAAGATTTCCTGCTCTAAGTCACATAAGATAGAGAGACTTCCTTGCTCCTACACTCAGCAGAAGACTTCTTTGCTCTAATCACTAAGATTGAGACTTACTTGCTTCTACACTAAGCAGAAGACTTTCTTGCTTCTACACTAAGCATAAGACTTTCTTGCTTCTACACTAAGCAGAAGACTTACAATTACTCACGCAGGAGTAATACTAACTTCTAAGCTTAAACTTATTACAAACATAATAACTTCAGAGGCTTAAGCTAGTTCTATTCTCACTTCATTTGAGAGATGTTTTCTATTACAATTCAAATTCTCACTTTATTCTGAGAGATGTTTTCTAATGAAGATCGTTAGTCATCAATTCTTTCTTTTGCATATTTATATGAGTTGAGAAAGACATTGAGACGTTGGAGAAATTCCCGTTGTAAAATGGACAGCTGTAGTCTTTGAATATTCGTTGAGTAAAGCCACGTCTTCTTTTGCAGTGAAGCTTCACCTTTACTGTTTGTCCAAAGTACAGTAATAAGGTACAACTAGCTCCTAGAGAGAGTAGGATCACATCCTTTGTGACCGTTGTAATTAGTTGTCCTTAGAACAAATCATCAGGCTTGGTAAGAGTAGTTGATGTAGCCCTTCTGATGATTTGGGGAATTCCTTTGCTTCTGATGAACCTTTGATAACTTGGAGTCTGATTGGTCTTGAATGAGTGGCCTCTGATAGTCCTTCGTATTCCAGCTTCTGAACGTCTTCATCTTCTGAATAACTCATAAATAGCAGATAGCTTCTGAACTCTTGTAGGCATCTGAACATCTTTGAGCTTCTGAACTTCTCTGAGCTTCTGAACTCTTACAGACATTCTGATCCTCTTTGAGCTTCTGAACTTTGTTTAGCTTCTGACCACGTTGTAGCTTCTGAACTCTTTCAGAGTGTAAAGATTCAGACTTCCATAGGTTTCATCAGAGTCTAAATTAAATGTGCTCTTGATATAACGTTGGATTCTCCTGCACACTTAATTTAAACATTAGTAACATCAATTGTCCATTTAATACTTTGTTATCATCAAAACATAAGGGTGTGTACTAACACATATTTTGTTCCAACAATCTCCCCCTTTTTGATGATGACAAACATAAGTATTAAATACAATTGTTGTTGCTAAAAATCAGCTATGTTGACATTAGGCTTCTGAGTTTCGCAAGCTCCCCCTAAGTCTGATATCCCATAGGGTTAGGTTTGTAAGCTCCCCCTACTTTGTATCCATAGTTAATTTTAATCAGTTTCAGAATTACTTTATTATATGACTTAAATTATTCATATTTTACTATATAAAGAACAAGGTTGGCAAGCTTCTTCTTTTCATAGTGTGATAATCTTTGAATAAAGTTGCACCCTTACTCAAGAACTATCTATGAATAATAAACTTCAATTAATAAATGTATTCTCCTTGAAATTATGCTCTTAATGAAGATGCAAGATGAAGCAAATATTTAAATTAAATGACATTAGGATCAGAGGCACTAGAAACGTACACACACACTTGGTTCTGATGGTTATCATTAACAGTTTCAGAGTTCAAAATATTTTTCAAACAGTTCAGAGCTTAAAAAAATCTTTTCAAAGAAAATAGCTCAGAGCCTGAATAAAAAAAAAACTTGAAAACAGTTCAGAGCTCTTTTAGCACAATATTTTGAAATCCTCAAAGATCAGATTGTCATATCAAAGCATTTGAAATCCTCAAAGATCAGATTTTCATATCAAAGCATGTACCTCATGCCACTATTTTGACCATTCTCCTACGTTCTCTCTCTGAAGCACTACAAAGCCCTAAAAAACTAAGAAATTTCGCTTCTTCCAACAATTGATTTACCAATATTCTTTCTCCCCCTTTTGTCATTATCAAAAAGAGTATAAGCAATTTAATTAACAAGTACAACGTCCAATACGATCAAATCAGGAGTGGTTGAACGCATTTAAGACCTTGTCGGTGAAATGAGCTTATAAAAGGAGAGAAGCCTAGTCATTTTATTCACACAGAATAATCTTAGGTTATTGATAGATCTCTTGAGAGAAAAATGAAATGCTCAGAGAATAAGAAAGCAGTTTCAAAGAGAGTCAGTCAAGATAGGAGAAAACATAAGCAAGAGAAATCAAGAAAAGCAAAGCCAGAGCCTGAGATTCCACTCAGTTCAGAGTCTAAACAGTCAGATTCTGAAACAGAGTCTGATGAATGGGACTCTGATTGGTTTGAGTATTTGAATACAAATTTTCCTGAAGAAGATCAAGCTGATGTCCAAG
Organism: Trifolium subterraneum; assembly: GCA_951799995.1. Lineage (NCBI taxonomy): Eukaryota > Viridiplantae > Streptophyta > Magnoliopsida > Fabales > Fabaceae > Trifolium > Trifolium subterraneum. The sequence goes on from OX637462.1 coordinate 24,546,665, forward strand.
TCTCAGATGGGTTAGAGTCTTCTCCTGAGGAAGAGAGATCTGATCCAGATGAGTCAGATTCCCCAAGAGAGGTGCCATCCAAGCTGGGTCACCCAACTCCACCATCTAAGGATACCAGTTGATTATCTTTGGAATATTTGTAACATTTACTCAAGTTTTCAATAAAGTTTTAATTTCTTTGGCTTGTTTAATTTGATTCTCTTTATTATGTTTCTTCTCTTGTTATGCAATATGAATCTTTAAAGAATATCCAAATGTTGTATAAATTGAGAAACAATTTAATGAACATAAGATTTTAAGACAGAACTTGTTTGTAAAAAGTCAATTTAAAAGTTTAAACTTAAGAATGAAGTAAAACAGTTATCAGCAGTTTTAAAGATAGAAACACTTGGATTACCATAAAATGAACTAATATTTCAGATGAGCACAAAGAAGTTAAAGAACCATACAAGGTAATGAACTTAGCTCTATCAATGTGCCTAAAAAAATATCGATCATAGATTACTTAAGCAAACAAGAAGTCCTAGGGGGTTAATTGGGGTTGGCTACAAAGAGAAGCTAGAGTTCTCATGATTTCCTTCTGTTTAGCATTAACTACCTCCATCAATCCCACATACTTTTTCATTTGTGTTTTAATTTCTTCAATCTCAGCCTCATATAATGGATTTCTAAGGTGCTCTTGACTTGCTTCCAGATTGCCCAAAATAGGCTCATTCAGATTTTTCTCAAGTGATGCTAACTTCTCCATTAGGTTTTGCTCATCACTTGTTCTTACAGAAGAGGATTCAGGTTGATTCCTCTCTGTGTCCTTCTGAATCTGAATGGCCTCTTCAACTTTAGTAGTACTAATTTTGGTAGAACTCTTCCGCTCCTTAACATCAGCTTCTTGAAGTCTATACAACTCCTTTACCAATTCTTCTGTTAGACTCACCCATTTTGCAACATACTCTGATGAAGGTATATCAGATTGCCTTAGCTCATGTAATTCATGTACCTGCCTAAATAAGCTGTTGTATTCACCCAAGACATCAGGGATTATGGAATTGGTTTGGGGAGGTTCAGAGTTAAAGGGTGTGTTGGTATGTTAAGGTGATTTAGATCCAACATAGTCAGATGCTGAAGATATCCCAACCTCTTGGTTTTTCTCAGCAATCTGATAGTGTTGATTGGTTGTTTGTAGTTGACCATGATCAGGCTGACCAAATGAATTTAACTGTGCATTAGTTAATTCTGAGATCATTTCAGCAACCTGATCTCTGGTTGGTGAGTTTGGGGTCTCATTTGGTTCAACTTCAAATTGAGATTCTGTTTGTGTTTGAAGGTTAGATTTTGTTTGTTGTTCAGGGGGTGGTTGAGGTGTAAGCTGTGTATGAACATGTTCAGGTGAGATATATGGTTCAAGTTGTGGTTGAGCATGTTCTAGTTGAACTATCTCAGATGTTTCTGGTTGAGTGATTTCTGAGATAATTTGGTTTGATGGGTTGGTTGCAGAATTGATTTAGTCTATGTTTGAAGTTGAATTCTGATTTTGTTCAGAGTCTGGAATAGTGTCAGAGTCTAGAACATTATCAGATTGAGGAGATTTGGTTTGTGGAGGGAGTTCACCTGCTAGGTGTTGTTCAAGAAATTCTAGAGGTGATTCTGATGGTATGTTTGAATTTGAGGGGTTCTGAGTCTCATGGGTTAATGCAACAGGACCTTTAGGATCAGTTAAAGTACCTGAATTAACGATGGTGGAGCTCTCAACATTCTTCTTTTTTTTCAGCTTCTTAGAAATCTTGCTTTTCTTGATCCTCAGAGGCTCATCATCATCATCTTCATCTTCTAAAACCGCCACATTTGTCTTCACAACCTTTATCTTTGCCTTGCCTTTATTCTCACCCTTTTCAGACTCAACCCTAGTTCTTACCAATCTCTTCCTTTTCCCTTTCACCTCTTCTGATTCAATCTCAAAAGGTTCTCCTTGGCTTTCCAGTAGTTGAATGTACTGATTAACAATACCTTGAGCAACAGAAGGTATGTTAATGTTAAGTCTCTTTATCATTGAATCTTCTGAGTGAGGTAGCTATTCCAAAGGTTCTGAATGCTTCAAGACTTGTCCTGGTAGGAAATACATGTTGGACAATGTATGCACCGAGATGATAGAGGCTCTCAGTTCCCTTAACAGGTTATGTTGCCCAGCAACCTTGATCACATCAATCACACCACACTAATAGAAAATTTCACTTAGAATCCTTGGGTAAGTGATGTGAACATTGGGCTTGGTTTGCCTTTGGATAGCATTAACAGCCTTACACAAGTGGTTGAAGATATACTTAGCCCAGTTCAGTTGATATCCTTTAGTGAGGTAATAGGTAAAGTATCTATGATCCCAAGAAAGTTTATCAGAGCTTCCACTCCTTGGGAAGATTGATCCTAGCAAGATTCTGGCTAACAGTTTCTGTGTTGGCTTCAAATCACCACTTTTGTTGCTCTCACAAGTTTTCCCTTCTTCATAACACATTTTTGTCATATCAATTAGACATCCTGTGTTCTTGGCTTCAACAACGCTGAAGGCATTGAATTTTCCTTCATTGGGAATTTGTAGAATACTTGCCAAGTTTGATTGGGTCAGAACTATTTCAAATCCACACACCACCGACCTAATTTCTTCTTCCTTGACTTCTCTTAGGCCCAATTCAGCGGGAGTCTTGTCCTTGTTTTCAGGCTTTGAATTCCTTAAGACAGCCACTTCTTTATTCTAGTCTTCCATGGTTACTACCTTGCTTCTAATCCAGAAATCTTTTACCAGCATAGGGTAGATTGGACCATTTAATAACTTCATGTATCTAACACCTCCATTTTGGTCAGTGAAGAACTTCTCAATGTCGTGTTGATTTAATCTAAGACCTTCAAAATCAACTGGTTTTTCCATAACCAAGTTGAGTGATTTTCCTTCCATTTCGAGTGATCTTTCTCAGCTAAATAACTCTGAGCAGTTAATGATGTTGACTGCTAAATTCTTTGGAAACAAACACGCTGTAGTAGAAGCTAATGAGGTAGAAGTTTCCATTTCAGAAGTTAGGGTTTTGGATTTTCTAATAAGAGATAAGGGATTTGTTCTAGTTTTGAAAGACGAAAGTGAGGGATGTGATAGTGTAAAGTGTGCAAGTGTTTAAGTGATTTTGTTTAAAACAATAAAACAAATTAAAGCACACAATATATTAAACCAAAAAAGAAAACGAACCATCATTAACTGTTTCAACCCAATCAGAACGTGTGTACGTGTTGTCTATTTAGCGCCAAAACGTTTTAGTGGAAAACACTCAAACGTTTGCAATTCATTTCCTTGTCAGAGGCTTAACCTTCAGAGGTTGAAAAAGTTTCTCAGACTCTGAACCTCTTCAGATGCTGAAACCTAAAGTACTTCAGAGTCTAAAAACGAATCTTTCAGGACACAAAAATATATGTTCAGACAAGATTTTTCAAGATTTTATTTCTGAACACTTTGTTCAAATAAATCATGTGTCCTAAAGGAATATTTTTAACCTTTGAGTGTTATTCCTCTGTGTTGGGTTTTTGGTTGTTGGCATCATTTTGTTAAAACAATGTGATAGCAAGATATTGGACTAGATGTGGTAACATTGTGTACAACATCACAATGTACGCCCTTTTCGCGTTTCTTGGAAGATTTATTTTCGTGTGAGATCCCATAAAGATTTGGTTGAAGAATTAATCCACGCAAACTTGTGTGCCAAGACGCATGTGTTTTCCAGAATATTCAGAAGGCGGTTTACTTGATTACTTGTTCCTCAAGATAAAATATTAAGGAATCAAGAAGATTTGATTTTAAAATATATATTGTGAAGATTGTTGCAGAAAATATAAAAGATTTATTTCAAATAAATCTTTGTGCTTCAAGAAGATTTGATTTTAAAATATATCTTGTGAAGATTGTTGTAGAGAATATAAAAGATTTATTTCAAATAAATCTTTGTGCTTCAAGAAGATTAAAAGATTTCATTTTAAAATATATTTTCAACAAATATATTTATGGGAGGAATATTTTTATGCAAAGAAGATTTAGTAAAAATATATATTTTTCCTCTAGAAGATTTCTTGGAGCTGAAGCATTGTGAAGCCTATATAAAGAAAGTTGCTAAAGCTATTTTATTTACCAAAACCAAAGCTTAAACAAATATATCAAAGATGTAGTCTTTTAGGGTTTTGTGTCTTTGTAAGCCTTGTGCTTTAGGGTTTCATGTACACCTCTTTGTTGCCGTCATTGAATATCTACGTACAGAGTTGGTTAGTTTAGTTGAGTTGTAAATTTTAAATGTCTCCTAAGCCTTTAGGTATGGAGGTGTTGATTGTGTTACTTCTCCAAAGCTTTTAAGCAAGGAGTTGTTGTGTCTTGAAGTGTGTCTCCACCATTTGATTGTTTTGTTTATAAACAACGTTGTTTGTGTTGTTTAAAGGAAGTGAGACGGGGCGTCTCATATCTAGGAGTTCCTAGGTAGGATTGCATGAGGTAGTGTCTAGGCGATAAGATAGAAACGAGGCGTTTTGGAGTCTTTGAACTAGAACTATAGTAGTGAATTCATTCCTGGACTGGTATCCCCCAGAGTAGGTGAGTTGCGCCGAACTGGGTTAACAACATACTGTGTTATTTACTTTCATGCCCTTTATTATTTATTTTTCATATTCTGTTAGTCTGATGCGGTAGAAGATGCTACAACATGATATAGAGCATCTTACCATTGCACGCCAGAATTTTATTCTGAATTGTCATTGAGACTTTAAGAATACTCACCTTGCATTGAAGCTTTCTTGTTTCAATTGTAGTCAGTGTCATAGCCTGAACAGTTACTCCTCCAAGCTGAATTACTGTCATCTTCAAAACAAGCTTCATATTCTTCATCATAAGGATCATATCTTCTTCTGTTCCTTATGAATTCTTCTTCATCTTCTTCACCATCAGATTCATCAAAAATGTGCCTTCTGTGCACAATTGCTCTCCTTCCATTTGCAGTCACATGAGTCCATGTGAGTGGAGAGTCTATTTTCCTCATTTGTCCTGCAGCCAAATAAACAATTTTGTCTTTTGGTACCCATTTGCAGATGGGTCCTAGACTGTTAGTTACCTGACCTTTATTCTCCATTTGTACCACCTGAAAGCTCTCAGGTACGAATGTTGAATATAGATCAGAAGGTGAAGCATTTTCAAATATGCTTGATGAACTTGGTTTTTCATATGTATCAGCACATGAATAACCAATTCCATTTACACCATCGTTTTTAAGAGAAGACAATAAAGAAATAATGTCACTATTGTCAATGTGTGTATTACAGAGGTCTTTAGAATCAATTGAATTCTTATAAGGTTTGCTACTGCTGGCATTCCCTTTTCAAGAACTTCAATCTTTTCTAGAGCCACTTGATATAAACACTTAAATTGACTTGCTTGTTCACTTAAGTGCTCACAATTAACTTTGAGCTTTTTAAACTTATGTGAACCAGCATTTAGTACTTTTATGAGTTCAAGTTTAGATGTTGAGAATATACCTGATTCAGGATGTCTTGGTCAGAGTCATAACTTGATTGTTCAGACTCTGAGTCCACTTCAGACTCTGCTGCTGCTTCAGGTCTTGCTTGCATTTCAGGTCTTGATCTCCTTGGTAGCTTGACTTTCTTTTCTTCTTCAGAAAGTTTGTCCAGCTCTTCCCAGGTTGTCAATTTCTTCTTGCTAGCTATCTCTCCTCCACTCTACTTGAATTCAGACCATCTTTGAAATTTCTTGGAGAAATTATCAAAGTATTCTTCATCAGATTCTCCCTTAATATCTTCAAGCTCCATTGCTTGCTTCCCTTTTCTGGCTGCTTCCTTGTCTCTTGCACTTGAGGTACAAACATCAGATGTTGATGTAGATACTTGCTTGTTGCTCAGATCTTCATTCATATTAAGTCCATCTTCCATTCCTTTAATGAGATCAGCAACAAGTTGATGAATCTTCTGCTTCCAATCATTCACTTGTTGAGCCATGGTGTTTTTCTCCTTTGGATCTTGACTGTCTCACGGTTAAGTGATTTACCAACAGAACCGGAGCTCTGATACCAATTGAAGGTGCGTGGAGAAAACACAAGAAGGGGGGGTTGAATTGTGTTTTAGATATTTAAAAACTTTTCAAGATATTTTAAATCTATCAGAGTCTTTAAGCATAGCGGAATTGTTCACACAATCAACTTAAGGCTAAGTGAATGATGAAGGAGTAAATGAGAGAGTGAGAGAGAGAAAGACACACAACAATTTATACTGGTTCCCCTCACAAATTGAGAGTACTCCAATCCCCTTGCTTCCAAGGGAGTTCACTATAATCACTAAGATTACAATCAGATGCTCAAGCACACAAGCATGAGACTTCCTTGCTCAAGTCACACAAGACTTAAGACTTCCTGCTCTAAGTCACACAAGACAGAGAGACTTCCTTGCTCTAATCACACAAGATCAGAGATTTCCTTGCTCAAGCACACAAGTTTAAGACTTCCTGCTCTAAGTCACACAAAACAGAGAGACTTCCTTACTCCAACACTCAGCAGAAGACTTCTTTGCTCTAATCACTAAGATTGAGACTTACTTGCTTCTACACTAAGCAGAAGACTTACAATTACTCACGCAGGAGTAATACTAACTTCTAAGCTTAAACTTATTACAAACATAATAACTTCAGAGGCTTAAGCTAGTTTCTATTCTCACTTCATATGAGAGATGTTTTCTATTACAATTCAAATTCTCACTTTATTCTGAAAGATGTTTTCTAATGAAGATCGTTAGTCTTCAATTCTTTCTTTTTTGCATATTTATATGAGTTGAGAAAGACATTGAGACGTTGGAGAAATTCCCGTTGTAAAATGGACAGCTGTAGTCTTTGAATATCCGTTGAGTAAAGCCACGTCTTCTTTTGCAGTGAAGCTTCACCTTTACTGTTTGTCCAAAGTACAGTAATAAGGTACAACTAGCTCCTAGAGAGAGTAGGATCACATCCTTTGTGACCGTTGTAATTAGTTGTCCTTAGAACAAATCATCAGGCTTGGTAAGAGTAGTTGATGTAGCCCTTCTGATGATTTGGGGAATTCCTTTGCTTCTGATGAACCTTTGATAACTTGGAGTCTGATTGGTCTTGAATGAATGGCCTCTGATAGTCCTTCGTATTCCAGCTTCTGAATATCTTCATCTTCTGAATAACTCATGACTAGCAGATAGCTTCTGAACTCTTGTAGGCATTTGAACATCTTTGAGCTTCTGAACTTCTCTGAGCTTCTGAACTCTTGCAGACATTCTGATCCTCTTTGAGCTTCTGAACTTTGTTTAGCTTCTGACCACGTTGTAGCTTCTGAACTCTTTCAGAGTGTAAAGATTCAGACTTCCATAGGTTTCATCAGAGTCTAAATTAAATGTGCTCTTGATATAACGTTGGATTCTCCTGCACACTTAACTTAAACATTAGTAACATCAATTGTCCATTTAATACTTTGTTATCATCAAAACTTAAGGGTGTGTACTAACACATATTTTGTTCCAACAGTTATAACATCTTGCCCCACATTGTACTCACTTAGCATCTGCTTCATCCATAGGATCTGAGAGCAACTACTTCCAGCTGCAATATACTCTGCCTCAGCTGTGGATAATGATACACTATTTTGTTTCTTGCTGAACCAGGAGATTAAGTTATTCCCCAAAAAGAAACATCCACCTGAGGTACTCTTCCTATCATCTGCACTTCCTGCCCAGTCTGCATCACAGTACCCAATCAACTTTGAGTCTTCACCATGGGAGTACATGATCCCATAGTTGCATGTTCCACTCACATACTTGAGAATTCTCTTGACTTGTGTGAGGTGGCTCATCTTTGGTGCAGCTTGATATCTAGCACATACTCCAACTGCAAAGGCAATGTCTGGCCTACTAGCAGTGAGATATAGAAGGCTTCCTATCATGCTTCTATACTGACTTTGATCTACATCAACACCTTTCTCATCTTTGGTGAGTTTTAAGTGTGTTGCTGTAGGAGTCCTTTTGTGACTAGCATTCTCCATTCCAAACTTCTTCACAATATTCTTGGCATATTTGCCATCCTTTCTCAATCTGAGTATAACCTTGAGCAACTAGTCTTGATTTGTTTCTGGTGATAGTTCCCTTCTCATCAGACTTGTTCTTGTAAACCCACTTGGTGCCAATGATATTTACACCTTTGGGTCTAGGAACTAAGTCCCATACTTCATTCCTCTTGAACTCATTCAGCTCCTCTTGCATTGCATTGATCCAAAATTCATCTGTGAGAGCTTCTTTCACATTCTTTGGTTCAATTTTGGACACAAAACATGAGTTGGCCACTAGCTCATTAGATCTCCTTGTAGTGATGCCTTGATCTGGATTTCCAATGATGAGTTCTTTGGGATGATTCTTCTGAACTCTGATAGATGGACCTTTCTTGGACGGTTGACTTTCTGTTTCTGAGTCAATTCCTTCTTGAGTCTCTTGATCTTCAGTGCTGTCGATCAGGGGCCCTGATGTGTCAACATTAGGGACCACCTCTGGTACCTTTACTCCAGGAGAGTCATCAATAACAACATTTATGGATTCCATCATGGTTCTGGTCCTGTTGTTAAAGACTCTATATGTCTTGCTATTAGTTGAGTAGCCAAGAAAGATACCTTCATCACTCTTGGGGGTCCATCTTTCTCCTCTGTTCTCTATCAACTAGTATGTAGTATTTACTTCCAAAGACATGAAAGTATTTCACTGTTGGCTTTCTTCCTTTCCAGAGTTCATAGAGAGTGGTAGTGGTACCTTTTCTGAGTGTGACACGATTATGAACATAGCATGCAGTGTTCATGGCTTCTGCCCAGAAGTTTAGAGGGAGATCCTTGGCATGTAACATCACACAAGCTGATTCTTGCAAGGTTCTATTCTTCCTTTCTACCACACCATTTTGTTGAGGTGTGATTGGTGCTGAGAATTCATGACTTATTCCTTCAGAGGAACAAAACTCAGAGAACTTGGAATTTTCAAACTCCTTTCCATGATCACTTCTGATTTTGACAATTCCAAATCCCTTTTCTCTTTGCATCTGTAGACACCCTCCTTGAACACTTCAAATGTATCTGACTTCTCTCTAATGAAGTTTATCCAAGTGTACCTAGAGAAATCATCCACTACCACAAAGGCATACCTCTTGCCTCCAAGACTTTCAACTTGCATTGGTCCCATCAAGTCCATATGGAGTAGTTCAAGTACCTTGGTTGTGGTCTGATGTTCCAACCTTGGGTGCGACATTTTGGTCTGCTTCCCTACTTGACACTCTCCACATATGCTTCCTTCTTCAATACTGAGCTTGGGTATTCCTCTTATGGCATCTTCAGCTATAATCCTCTTCATTCCTTTGAGATGCAAATGCCCAAGCTTTTGGTGCCACAACCTTACTTCATCCTCCTTGCTAAGTAGATTAGTGATAGATGAGTGTGTTGTTTCCTGAGGAATCCATAGGTAGCAATTATCCTTGGATCTTGCTCCCTTCAGGATCACTGTATTTTTGTCATTAGTGATCAAACATTCATTCTTGGTGAAGTTCACCTTCAGCCCTTGGTCACATAACTGACTTATGCTTATCAAGTTAGCAGTCAATCCTTTTACCAATAGAACATCATTGAATTTTGGTAATCCTTTGTTGATTAGATTTCCAATCCCCTTGATTTCTCCTTTTGCTCCATCTCCAAAGGTCACAAAACTGGTGGTGTATGGATTTATTTCATTGAGGTATTTCTTTTCACCAGTCATGTGTCTAGAACATCCACTATCAAAGTACCAATATTCTTTTGAGGAGACTTTGAAGGATGTGTGAGCAATAAGGGCTTTGACTTCAACATTGGATTTGGTCTTCCAAAACTTCTTCTTTTCAGCCTTTTTCGGAGGTGGGCTGACTTGTCTTCCTTTGTATGGATACCCATGAAGCTTATAGCACTGAGCCTTTATGTGTCCATACTTTCCACAGTAGTAGCATCTCCATGATTCATACCTTGGAGGTCGCTGATGTGGTCCATGATGTTGGCACTGTCTGGACCTTCTCTGGTGTAGTGCCGGATGTGGAAATATTTGACCCTGCTTTCTGGTTCCATACCAAAGGTTGGCTGATGCAAATTTCTTGGCAGGTCTAGAGGCTTGTTTCTTTGGGGAAGGATAACCCAATCCTTTGCCTTGCTTGGTCCGTTTATTTGCTTACAGAATACCATCTAACCTGGCAGTGTCGTTGTTTAGCAATCTGAGTTGTTTGTCCATGCTTTCAAACTGGGATTTTAGCATGCTTGCTTTATTCTCAAGATTAGCTATGGTAGACAGGTGCACTTGCTTTTCTTTTTCAAGTTGGGCAATGGTCTTCCTTTGCTCCTCATTTGTTTTGCAAAGTTCTCCACTTTTGATGCACAACTCCTTGTAGGTTGCAGCAAGTTTATTGTAGGAAACATCTTCATCAGAATCTGAATCAGACTCGCATCTTCCAGTCATGGCATTTACTGACTTGGTTGCTTCATTGTCACTTTCAGATTCTTCATCAGACCATGACATAACATTTAGGCCTTTCATCTGTTTCTTCAGATAGGTTGGACATTCTGCCTTCATATGTCCATAACCTTCACATTCACGGCATTGAACTCCTCTGCCTTGAATGTTTCTATCTTCAGTTCTTGGTTTCCTTGACATATTTCCCTGTTTGCTGATGTCGGGCTGGATGTGCTTCACATTGGTCATTGGCCTTGTCCTCCTTAGTATTTTGTTGAATTGTTTTCCCAGTAATACTAAGGCCTCTAAGATGTCTTCATCAGCTTCTTTGTCACTCTCTGACTCTTCATCAGTATTAGACACAAAAGCAATACTCTTGTTTTTCTTTTCAGTTCTGTCCTTCATAGAGAGTTCAAAGGTTTGAAGGGAACCTACTAATTCATCCAGCTTCATGCTTTCTATTTCTCTGAATTCCTTGATGGCAGTGACTTTCATGTCAAACCTGGGTGGTAAGGATCTGAGGAGTTTCCTTACCAATTTTTCTTCAGGTATTTTCTCACCTAAAGAATCAAAGGTGTTTGCATAATCAAGTATGCTCATGTGAAAGTCATGCACTGTTTCTTCTTCTTTCATATTCAGACCTTCAAATTGGGTGGTTAGCATTTGGAGTCTAGACATATTCACTTTGCTTGTTCCTTCATGAGCTGTGATGAGGATTTCCCAAGCTTCTTTGGCTGTCGTGCATTGTTTGATCAGCCTGAACTTGTTCTTGTCAACTCCATTGAATAAAGCATTCAATGCTTTTGAGTTCCCCAGTGCTAGTGCATCTTCAGTAGTATTCCATTCTTCTTCTGGTTTCAATTCTTCAGTATCGGCTCCATTAGCATCTTTGACCTTGGGATGTTCCCATCCTTTGAGGACTGCTTTCCAAGTCCTACTATCAAGTGATTTTATGAATGCAATCATCCTTGATTTCCAATAGTCAAAGTTAGAGCCATCCAGAAGTGGGGGTCTGTTCATGAGTCCTCCTTCTCTGTCCATCTTGCCAGAAAGTATCTTCCCTGGAGCTCACCCAATCACCTAGGGTGCCTGCTCTGATGCCAATTGAAATTCTGGCACGCGAGGGACCAATGTGGTGCACGATGTTGCAACACTGGTCCTCCTGGACACACAATAATAAATCAACAGAATTTAAATAACACAAGTTATTGTTAACCCAGTTCGGTGCAACTCACTTACTCTGGGGGGATACCAATCCAGGAAGGAAATCCACTGTGGTAAAGTAGTTCAAAGCTCTCCGCAAACGCCCCGTTTAAAGCTAATCACCTAGCAACTACCCGTATGGATTTCTACTTAAGAACGTCCTAAGTATGAGACCCCTCTCACTTCCCCTCAACCACACAACCTGTGGATTTTTAATTCTGTTCTAAAACTTAATCACACTCTGTGCTTAAAAGCTTAAGAGTGAACACCTTATTCTTAATCAAGTATCAATCGTGATACTCAAAAGAATAACTAGGATCTAAAACTAAATCCTAAGCCTAAAACTTCTCAATCGCTCTATAGCGTTTGTATCTTCAATGTGTTTCAGGTGCTCTTAAACGAATGAAGCTTGCTTCTTTATATAGAGTCTTGAATCTCCTTGGCTTCATGAAGAATAGGATCGTTTGTTGTAAACTAATCTTTTGATTTAAATTTTTTTGAACAAAAAGATAATTTGTTACACAAACAATTAATATTTGTTTGTTTTATCTCTTTAAATCTTCCGCTTTAGATCAACGATCCTCTTTGACCAAACAAATAATATTGATTTGTTTTTATCTTTTACCAAACAAATAATATTGATTTGTTTTTATTTTCAAAAAAATAATATTTGATTTGCATTTATCCTTTTAAACTTCAGCTGTAGATCTTCAATCTTCAGCTAACAAACTTGTTCCTTGTTGAATAAGGAAGCCCAAGTTTGTTTCTTCAATTCTTCAAACATATCCGCGCGCTTTAGATCAAGATAAGGATAAGGCGCGTTATCAGGCCGTGGTTCCCAATGTTACTGCATTGGTACCCACATTTGGCCTCAGGCTTATTTTACCAAAAATGAAGCCAATCTTCAAAACTCAACAGAAAGGAATAACTGATGAACAGAATAATCCATCAAAATCGAAAGAAAAATTAGCTGGAGAAGCCTATTTCAAATCTTATCCACTAAACACACATAAATGTGCTTTTCTCCCGTTGTTAAGGAGGGAAACAGTGGGTAATGCTACTCTCAGTAACAATGTCTACGTAATATCCAAATGCCATTTTCTTTTTATAAAAAAATTAGTTGAGCTCTATGTTGCCCGGGTGCGGATACAGTATCGGTATCTGGTACTGGTACGGGGTACGTCATTTTTAGAAAAACTAAGGTACGGGTACGTTTTCTTAAAATATAATTATATAAATCAAATAATAGAATTATATTGTTAAAATAAATAATTAAACATAAAAAATATTACACCACAATTTAAAAGTAATTCAAATTGTTCAAAAACATGAGAATATTAAATTAAAAAGCAATTAGCTCAAAAAGAGTCAATTGTTTTCCACCTCCATCATCACTAAAAAGAGCGGCCTCTAGTTTAGGTTTATCGTGAGAAAAACTAGCAATTTCAAAAATATCAATTATATATTAAATAAATCTCATTCATCTCTACGAATATTCCACATTTTTGTTGCTCTTTCATAAGTATTATTATTTCTCTTTCTCGAGAGAAAGAGAAGATTTGTATGAATAAAAAAACTAGATCTTCATTTCTCTTTGAATTTAGTATATTCATTTTTAATGAACTAGTATGACGACCCGCGCCAAGCACGGGATACAAAGTATTTATAATTTTTTAACATGTTTTATGTAGGGTTGGCAATGAGTAGAGTATGAGTAGGGTACTATAGTATTCATCTCCATACCCGCAATTTGAAAAAATACATGTACCCGTTCTCATACCCGCGTTGGTAACAATCTTTATACATGTGTCCATACCTTATGGGTACCTAAGTATCCATACTTGTACCCGTTATCCACACTTTTGCTAAAAAAAACTGATCAATTATAAAATATCATATAATTTTAATAAAATTAAAAAAAAAAATCAAGGATTTTAATGTTAACTCATGAAAATTATAAACAAAATTAATATTAATCTCATGTTAAAGTTCATATATCTATTGACATATTCTTATTTTTGTTGTGAATTCGGTTAAAATCACACCAATAACCTTAGTGTGTGGAGCAATCCGATAAAGCAATCAAAATAAGTGAGAATAAGCAATATCAATACTAAACAAAATAAACCGCGAAAACGTAAATAACACAATCACAATTGTTTACCCAGTTCGGTGTTAATGAACCTACTCTAGGGGAGAGGGCAGCTCTCCGTTCCACTATCAAACTTTGTTCCTTGATTACAAAAGATTCTCACAAAGGTTACAAGAATTAGAAACCCTGAATCTACCCTTGTTCCAAAAGCTCTTCCCGTGACCAAGAGATTTCAATGGTATGTGTTTACAAGATGAAAGAGATTATTCCCAACCCTAAGAAATATTCCTAGCCTTTTGTTGTTTGAGAAAACCCTCAAAAAACCTCTTTTTCCTGTTACGGCATAGCAGAAATTGCAGCCCTATAAATAGGATTCGCGTACCCACTACAGGAATGCCTTCCTTTTTCTTGAACACCCACTTGCTACCCACTACCCTTTTATTTTTAGGTAATGGCACAAGTTCCCAAGTATGGTTCTTCTCCAATGATAGCATTTCCTCATTCATTGCCTTCAACCAGTCTGTTGGTGTTTTGTATGTTGGCCTCATTTTGCAAAAACATGTTCAAGCAAGATGTTGGACCAGATGCCGTAGCATGTGGGTACAACATCTGTCTTGCCGGTATTTAATGCTCTATTTGCGCGCCATATCTTTGAAGATTATCTGAAGCACTATTTTCGCCTTACTTGCTTATCAAGACGCACGCCTTTAAACAAGGGTTTATTAGGTGGCTGGACCAAGATATACTTTCCAGAAGATGCTACGCCATTTATGGAAACAAGTGATTCTTTCCATTACATGTGTGCTGGACTTTGCAAAAGGACAGCTGAAGATTAAAGCCCAATATGAAGACCTAGCCCATGCTAACTCAGGTCATATAAATATGTGAAGACTAAAACCTAAATGGTCACTATAGCCGTATTTGAAGAATATAGTTTTAGGGTTTGAGTCTTGTTTTATTGTAAGCCTTTCTTGTGGATTCTATAACACAAGCTTAGGCCTGTTTGGTTTGTATTCCGTGTAACTTCTCCCAAGCTTTTAAGCACGAAGATTGTTTGTTTGTTTGGTTAGTGAAACCTCATCGTTTGTTGAACTGTTATAATCACAAGGTTTGTGATAGAAAGGAAGTGAGACGGGGTCTCAAACTTAGGAGTTCCTAGGTTGAGTTAGCACGGGTAGAGTCTATGAGATAAGTCGTAAACTTGGATGTTTGCTGTGGGCTTAGAACTAGATCTATTATAGTGGATTCCTTCCTGGCTTGGTAGCCCCCAGAGTAGGTCGTTGTTTACGCCGAACTGGGTTAACAATTCTCTGTGTTACTTACTTCTTTGTCTGTTGCTTATACTTGTTGATTATATTCTACTGTGGACATATGCTAGAGCATTTGTCTTAGCTTTACAACTAATTACGTACAACAATTGCTATAGCTTCTGTCTTAACATCTGTCCCTAGTAGGTGCCAGAATTTCAATTGGCATCAGAGCAGGCACCCTGTTCTGCGTGGGTGAGGACCAGGGAAGTTACTTTCTGGCATAATGAACAAGGATGGTGGCTATGTCAACAGACCTCCACTTCTGGATGGATCAAACTATGATTACTGGAAAGCCAAAATGGTGGCATTTATTAAATCACTTGATAGCAAATCTTGGAAGGCTATCCTAACGGGATGGGAGCATCCAGTGATACGTGACAAAGATGGTAAAACTACAGGTGAACTAAAACCAGAAGCGGATTGGACCAAGGAAGAGGATGAGCTTGCACATGGTAACTCCAAGGCGCTAAATGCCTTATTCAATGCTGTGGACAACAACATTTTCAGGATGATCAAACAGTGCTCAGTGGCTAAGGAAGCATGGGAAATTCTAATGACTACACATGAAGGCACCGCTAAGGTGAAGAATTCAAGGCTACAGCTTCTGACCGTAAAGTTTGAGAATCTAATGATGGGTGAAGGTCAATCTGTTCATGAGTTCCACATGACCATTCTAGATTTTGCAAACAACTTTGATGCTCTAGGAGAAAAGCTAAGCGAGGAAAGAATGGTAAGAAAAATGCTTAGATCTCTTCCTAAGATGTTTGATATGAAAGTCACTACCATAGAAGAAGTACATGATATAGGAGTGATGAAACTTGAAAATTTGGTGGGTTCATTACAAACCTATGAGCTGGCTGCTAAAGAGAAAACCGAGAAGAGGAAGAAGAGTATAGCTCTTGTAACCAACACCACTGAAAGTGAGGAAGTAGAAAATGGTTTAGAAACTGATGAAAATTTATCTGAAACTATGGCACATCTAGGCAGGCAGTTCAACAGAATATTAAAGAAGATGGATGGAAGAGGCAGGACAAATGCTAAAGGCAATTTCTCTGATAATAACAGAAAGTTTAATGGTGAAAGAAAATACAGACCTGAGGAAAAGGCCAATACTGGAAAAGGTGTTCAATTGCATGAATGTGAAGGCCATGGACATATTAGAGCTGAATGTCCAACATTCCTAAAGAAACAGAAGAAGATTATGGCTGTCACTTGGTCTGATGAAGATGACTCTGAGGATGATGACTACTCTGAGTCTGCAAATCACATTACTGCACTTACTGGATTTATTGAATCTGAATCAGATGATGAAGAATTGACCTTTGATGAACTAGCTGCGTCCTATAAAGCACTGAGTCAGAAGAGTGAAAAGGTGTGTCAGCAGCAACAAAACGTTATAAGTAAATTGCAAGATGAGAAGCTGAAGCATCAAACTCAAATATCTCAACTCACAAAGCAGCTACAATTTGAGAAGGCAAAGCATCTGTCCGAGGCTTCTGCTCTTAGAGATGAGGTAACCACATTGAACTATCAGCTGACTAGTTTAAATAAACAGCTTAGACTGCTAAATAATGGAACTGAAAGATTAGATATACTGGTTGAGGGTCAAGTTGCTGGGAAACCTAAGGGTATTGGAGTAGAATATAACTATCCTAAAAAGAAAAATGTTACTTCTACTAGTACATTTGTTCCTGCTAAAGACACTTATGATCCCACTGAAACCAGACAGATGCCACAGCATGTTCAACAACATCAGCCTGCCAAAATCATTCCTAAACCTAAGGGATGGATCTGTCATTACTGTGGTAGAAGAGGTCACATCAGACCTTTCTGTTTTAGATTGTATGGGTTTCCAAGATGGTATAATAATCCCAGGTATGAATCTGATTCAAGCAATACGTAGAAAGAATGGAAACCAAAGGCAAATGATGTTGCTCACATAGCTCATACATCTCTGAGAGTTTCATCCAGAAATGATTGGTACTTTGATAGTGGTTGCTCAAGACATATGACTGGTGTTAAAAATTATCTAACCAATGTTAAAGCTTACACTACCAGTTATGTTACTTTTGGTGATGGGGCCAAAGGTCAGATCAAAGGCATTGGAAGTCTCATTGCAAATGGGTTGCCTAAGCTTGAGAATGTTCTTCTAGTGGAAGGATTGACTGAAATCTCATAAGCATCAGTCAATTGTGTGATCAAGGAATGAAAGTGAACTTCACGAAGTCTGAATGCATTGTCTCAACTAAAGATGGTGAATCTGTTATGAAAGGAGTCAGGTCTAAAGATAACTGTTATTTATGGATTCCTGAAGAAAGTGCTCAAATTTCTTCCTGTCTCATCACTAGAGAAGATGAAGTCAAGTTATGGCATCAAAAGATGGGTCATCTTAATCTAAGGAGTATGAAGAAAGTCATAGCTGAAGATGCAGTAAAAGGAGTACCTAAACTGAAGATAGAAGAAGGAAGCATATGTGGTGAATGTCAAATTGGGAAGCAGACAAAGATGCCACACCCAAAGCTGCAGCATCTGACTACATCAAAGGTGCTTGAATTACTTCATATGGACTTGATGGGGCCTATGCAGGTTGAAAGTCTAGGAGGAAAGAGATATGCTTTTGTTGTTGTAGATGACTACTCAAGATTCACTTGGATCAACTTTCTCAGAGAAAAGTCAGACACCTTTTGTGCTTTCAAGGATTTGTGTAAACAACTTCAAAGAGAAAAAGATAGTGTCATTGTTAGAATAAGGAGTGACCACGGTAGAGAATTTGAAAACTCAAGATTCTCTGAGTTTTGCACTGCTGAAGGAATAGGACATGAATTTTCTTCACCTATTACACCTCAACAAAATGGTGTAGTTGAAAGAAAGAACATAACTATACAAGAATGTGCTCGTGTCATGCTACACTCAAAGAAACTGCCTCAACACTTTTGGGCTGAAGCTATGAATACAGCATGTTACATTCTCAATCGTGTCACTTTAAGAGCTGGAACCACTAAGACCTTATATGAATTGTGGAAAGGTAGAAAACCTACTATCAAGTATTTTCATGTATTTGGAAGTAAGTGTTACATTCTGATAGATAGAGAACAAAGGAGGAAGATGGATCCAAAGAGTGATGAAGGTATATTCTTGGGATACTCTACTAACAGCAGAGCCTACAGAGTGTATAACTCCAGAACTCAAGTAATGATGGAATCAATGAATGTTGTGATAGATGATGTATCATCTGACGCTAAGACAGATGAAAGTCCAGATGCTGAAGCATTTGAATTCCAGCCTGAAGAAACTGCTAGTATAGAGGATCTTGAGGTAACGCCTGATAGTCCTACCACTGATGATACTACTGCTCCAGTTAGTAAAGGACCATCTATCAGAGTCCAGAAAAATCATCCCAAGGATCTGATCATAGGGAATCCTGATGAAGGTATTACCACAAGAAGAAATCAAGATATAATCTCTAACTCTTGCTTTGTGTCAAAAATAGAGCCAAAAAATGTCAAAGAGGCTCTCATGGACAATTATTGGATTACTGCTATGCAAGAAGAGTTGAATCAGTTTGAAAGAAGTGAGGTTTTGGATCTAGTTCCTAGACCAAAAGGGTTGAATGTAATAGGTACTAAATGGGTTTATAAAAATAAATCTGATGAAAATGGAACTATTACAAGAAACAAAGCGAGGCTTGTGGCACAGGGATACACTCAAGTGGAAGGATTAGACTTTGATGAGACTTTTGCCCCAGTTGCTAGATTAGAGTCTATACGGCTGTTGCTTGGTGTTGCATGCATTCTGAAATTTAAACTTTTCCAAATGGATGTTAAGAGTGCCTTTCTCAATGGGTACTTAAATGAAGAGGTGTATGTGGAACAACCAAAAGGCTTTGTGAATCCAGATCTTCCTGATCATGTCTACAAGTTGAAGAAGGCTTTATATGGGTTGAAACAAGCTCCTAGGGCTTGGTATGAGAGATTGACTGAATTTCTTGTCAATCATGGATACAGGAAAGGAGGACATGATAAAACTCTATTTGTAAAAGAAGAACATGGTAAACTAATGATATCACAAATTTATGTTGATGACATAGTGTTTGGTGGGATGTCAAGTCAGATGGTGGAGCATTTTATCAAACAGATGCAGTCAGAGTTTGAGATGAGTTTAGTTGGGGAATTAACGTTTTTCCTTGGACTACAAGTGAAGCAAATGGATGAGACAATATTTATCTCTCAGAGTAAGTATGCAAAAAATATTGTCAAGAAGTTTGGAATGGATACCGCTACTCACAAAAGGACTCCAGCACCTACTCATTTAAAGTTGACAAAAGATGAGAAGGTGTTAGTGTTGATCAGAGTCTCTACAGAAGTATGATAGGGAGTCTCCTATATCTTACAGCTAGTAGGGAGTATTCTCTACTGTGATATTTGCATGAACTCAGGGGGAGCAATCTACTTTTGTTGTGATGCATGTTGTGTATGACAGATGCCATTCCAAATGCTAAGGCATCTTGTCTGTTTCAAAGGAATCCACTTTTACTTGTTACCGGAGAATTTATTTTTCTCAGTGGTGTAGGAATTTATTTTTCCTATGGTGATTCATATTTGTGGGAATTTATTTTTCCCTGGTTTAACTGTATGGTGCTTATGTGTGAGAGTTTATTTCTCTCCTATCTTGTACCCTATGAGGCTAAGTTGTGTATTTCCGCTGTTGCATGCCTCTGATGATGGCTGTTCATTATTTCTCACTTGAAGATCTCTTTTGAAAATAATGTGACAATGTATTATCTTCTTTCTTAGCTGTGTGTTTGCGTTGACTTGAAGGAAGGTATGTACTGCATCTCTCCAGAACTGGTCTTAGTTTGTTTTAGCCAAAATTTGCCAAAGGGGGAGATTGTTGGTGTTTTGTATGTTGGCCTCATTTTGCAAAAACATGTTCAAGCAAGATGTTGGACCAGATGCCGTAGCATGTGGGTACAACATCTGTCTTGCCGGTATTTAATGCTCTATTTGCGCGCCATATCTTTGAAGATTATCTGAAGCACTATTTTCGCCTTACTTGCTTATCAAGACGCACGCCTTTAAACAAGGGTTTATTAGGTGGCTGGACCAAGATATACTTTCCAGAAGATGCTACGCCATTTATGGAAACAAGTGATTCTTTCCATTACATGTGTGCTGGACTTTGCAAAAGGACAGCTGAAGATTAAAGCCCAATATTAAGACCTAGCCCATGCTAACTCAGGTCATATAAATATGTGAAGACTAAAACCTAAATGGTCACTAAAGCCGTATTTGAAGAATATAGTTTTAGGGTTTGAGTCTTGTTTTATTGTAAGCCTTTCTTGTGGATTCTATAACACAAGCTTAGGCCTGTTTGGTTTGTATTCCGTGTAACTTCTCCCAAGCTTTTAAGCACGGAGATTGTTTGTTTGTTTGGTTAGTGAAACCTCATCGTTTGTTGAACTGTTATAATATCAAGGTTTGTGATAGAAAGGAAGTGAGACGGGGTCTCAAACTTAGGAGTTCCTAGGTTGAGTTAGCACGGGTAGAGTCTAGGAGATAAGTCGTAAACTTGGATGTTTGTTGTGGGCTTAGAACTAGATCTATTATAGTGGATTCCTTCCTGGCTTGGTAGCCCCCAGAGTAGGTCGTTGTTTACGCCGAGCTGGGTTAACAATTCTCTGTGTTACTTACTTCTTTGTCTGTTGCTTATACTTGTTGATTATATTCTACTGTGGACATACGCTAGAGCATTTGTCTTAGCTTTACAACTGATTACGTACAACAATTGCTATAGCTTCTGTCTTAACATCTGTCCCCAGTAGGTGCCAGAATTTCACAGTCCTTGCCTTCTATGCTTTCTGATGCTTCCCTGAAGTTCTTTGGTTCCGAGTCTTGCACCTCTTCAGCTGCATTCAAAATATAACAAATAAGGTCAGCATAACCGTATCTATTAGGTGGACGGATATCTCTTCTTCTCTCCCTATCTCTAGCTAGTTGATAGTCAGAAGTAGCTGTATCATCACTTCCACTTTCTTCAGGGATTAGAGTCTGCTCCTCTGTTTCCCTCCTATCAGTGAAAGGCTCCACCTCAAACTGGAAATTCTCCACCCCCGTTTCTGGACTCTCATTTAGGTCTTTGCACTTCATCCCCATCCGGGTCTCATCAAAAGTGACATCCCTGCTTATTATAAACTTTGATCCTCCCTGTCCCATCTTCCACAGCTTGTAACCTTTCACACCATCTGGATAACCAATGAACACACACTTCACAGCTCTAGCATCAAGCTTATCTTGCTTAACATGAGCAAATGCTAGAGCTCCAAAGATTTTCAACTTGGAGTAGTCTGCCGGCTTGCCACTCCAAACCTCCATAGGTGTCTTTAGATCAATTCCTGTTGATGGACATCTGTTGATCAAATAGGCAGCAGTGTTAACTGCCTCTCCCCAGAAACTCTTGGGTAATCCAGCTCCCAACAGCATACACCTCACCCGCTCCAACAAGGTCATGTTCATTCTTTCTGCAAGACCATTCTGCTGCGGTGTGTATGCAACGGTTCTATGCCTCTTTATACCTTTCTTCCTGCAAAACTCATTAAATTGCTCTGAAACAAACTCCAGGCCATTGTCAGTTCTTAAAACTTTCAGTTTAGTTCCAATTTGATTTTCTATCAAGGTATGCCATTCTTTAAATTTTCCAAAAGCATCACTTTTATTTTTAATGATGTGCACCCATACCCTCCTAGAATAATCATCAATAATGCTAAGAAAATAAGAACCTCCACCATGAGTAGGAACCTCTAGTTTGTTCAGTTTTTCTTGTCCTAGCAAACCTTGTTTTGCTAGCTCAACTAAACCTCTCTCACTGACATGCCCTAACCTCAAATGCCATAGTTTAGTTATGTCTGCATTTTCAACACTAGTTACTAATGCATTAGAAATAACGGTGGAACCTTCTAAAATGTAAAGACCATTCATTTTAGACCCTTTAGCTATTACTAATGCACCATGAGAAATTCTCATCACACCACGTTCAATTCTAGTGCAATACCCTAGATTATCAAACATGCTTATCGAAATTAAATTTCTCTTAAGTTCAGGGATATACCTCACATTTTTCAAAAGAAAGTCGCGGTCATCATACATTTTCAGACGAATAGAACCAGTACCTTGAACCTTGCACGCCTTATTGTTACCAAGACGCAAAACTCCACCTTCTTTAAATTCCAAGGTTTCAAAGTACTCCTTTCTTGGACAAATGTGATAAGAGCATCCAGAGTCCATGACCCAGCTCTTCTCCGGTTCCCAACTAGTAACTGTCAGTGCACCTGCACTCTCATAACCTTCCTCTTCACTAACAGCAATCTGAGCCGACGAACTATCACTGCCCCTTCTCTGAGGACAGTCCTTCTTGAAGTGACCCGGTTCATGACAGTGATAGCTTTTGAACTTGCTACCACTATCACCCTTTGCCCTAGACTTAGACCTGTGTTTCTTCCCTTTCCCTTTACCTCTGTTCTCATTTCTGCCCCTTGTGACATTCAAGCCTTCTCCACTATCATCAATCTTCAATTCATTTAGCTTTCTCAGCTCCTTGGTTCTCAAAGCCGCTTGGACTTCATCCAAGGTGATAGTGCCTTCTTTGCCATATAGCAATGCATCCTTGAGATGCTCAAGAGACTTAGGTAAAGCACACAACAAGTGAAACGTCTGGTCCTCATCTTCTATCTTCACATCAACGTTCGCCAAATCATCGATAATCTTATTGAACTCTGATAGTTGCTCCGACACCGATTTATTCTCCACCATACGGAAGAAATAGAGTTGTTGCTTCAGACACTGCTTATGTGCCAGGGACTTAGTCATATATAACTTATCAAGTTTGGCCCACATAGCAGCTGCACTTTTCTCCTTTGCCACCTCCCTCAACACCTTGTCTGCAAGACACAAGATGATAGCACTTAATGCTTTGCCATCCATCTCGGCCTTCTCCGTGTCTGAGAGAGTTGTTGGCATGGCTGCCACTCCCTTCAACGCCTCATCGCACTTTTGTTGAGTAAGTATTGCCCTAACCTTCACCTTCCAAAGACTGAAGTCGTTACTCCCATTGAACTTTTCAATGTCCCACTTAGAACCCATGATACTTTAATCGTTTTGTCCCTTTCCCCACGGTGGGCGCCAATTGTTGTGAATTCGGTTAAAATCACACCAATAACCTTAGTGTGTGGAGCAATCCGATAAAGCAATCAAAATAAGTGAGAATAAGCAATATCAATACTAAACAAAATAAACCGCGAAAACGTAAATAACACAATCACAATTGTTTACCCAGTTCGGTGTTAATGAACCTACTCTAGGGGAGAGGGCAGCTCTCCGTTCCACTATCAAACTTTGTTCCTTGATTACAAAAGATTCTCACAAAGGTTACAAGAATTAGAAACCCTAAATCTACCCTTGTCCCAAATCTCTTCCCGTGACCAAGAGATTTCAATGATATGTGTTTACAAGATGAAAGAGATTATTCCCAACCCTAAGAAATATTCCTAGCCTTTTGTTGTTTGAGAAAACCCTCAAAAACCTCTTTTTCCTGTTACGGCATAGCAGAAATTGCAGCCCTATAAATAGGATTCACGTACCCGCGCCGCGCGCCAACTTCCAGAACTGAACACAGGGATGGAGAGTGGCATTGGCGCCGGCCGCCAGACGTGCTGCGCGCCGCGCCAGGTAACAGGGCCACACCCACTTTTCTGTTTTCTTCAAGTTCAAGGTAATTCCCAACAATTTTGTTTGCATTATGCTATGAATATACATTTTTATTAAAAATGTGTAATAGTTTAATGAGAAAAATGCATATGGACAGACGGTGTAAACTAATTTTAAACTGTCAATCAATACCAACCGTGTATTCCGCCAAATCACCCCACTACAATTGTATGACATGGATAAATGGTTGATTCTTATTGAATGTCAGTGTAAAATTAATTTACACTGACAAAGCATATCCATTAAACTCTAGTTTAATAGTGCGGTATTTTTTAAAATTGATATACATGTATCATTATATAATAATATAAATAAAATAAATATATATTATATGGTATGGAGCGGGGTAGATTTTAAGGTACCCGTACCTGTTCGTTTTTGTGGGTCATTACTCGTACCTATGCCCGTACCAAAAATGCGGATTTTTACCCTACCCGTTATGAGTATTTTTTGCAGGTGACCATTGGGTATAAGTCAAATTGCCATCCCTAATTTTATGCATTATAATATGTGTCTTTTTTTTTTGTCAAATGCATTAAAATATGTGTTTAATATATACAAATTAAATATATTAAATATAAATTTAATTGCATATTCAATCTTATTATTTTATTATAGTAACGAAAATGGTCCTTTTTTGACCCGTCTCCGAGAAAATATTAATTTTTTAAAAATAATTTTGTTGGTTTCTCAATTATAAATTTTATATTTGTAATTTTGCTCTCAATCTAAAAGTTAATTTGTCCCTCAATTTCATATTAAAATTGGAGCAATTAATAGATCATATTTTTTTGACAAAAAAATTTAATTTTACAAAGGGAATTATTTTTGTGTGTATTAACATGGTGACAATTATACATAAAATATAAAAGGATTTTTAATCATGTGAAAATTTGTAGATGTTAAAAAGTTCAAAATACTTTTTAATAGATAATTATTTTTTAATAGAAAATTACTATTTTTGGTTGCTTTAACATGTGGAATTAATATTGCATACATGTTAGACAAATCCAATATAAAATACTATAAATTATAAGTATATTCTTAAACTCTAGAATAAGAAGTTTTTTTTTTTTTAAATTAAAAGTAATTAAAAAAGTAAATAAAATAATTAAGGGAGAATTGAAGCATATGGATCAGTTGCTGTCTGTTTTCCTACAACATTCTCATATGACTAATTAATCCAATGATTCACATATTTCTTTACAAAAAAAGAAGAAGATGGGAGCCAATTTAATCTCGTAGAAACTTGTCTTCTTCAAATTACCTTATATCATCTTAAAATAAAATTCTAATTTCAATAAAAACATATTATTCAATATAGAGTAGATAAACCAAATCAAAGCAAGTAGATGAACCAAATCAAAGTTGATGATGAAACAATTGTCAGGGAGTTGTATATGAAAAAGATTAGTACCCCCTCTATGTTTTACCCGGTAAAGATGTGAGTCGAAAAAATGGAAAAGAATAACAGAAATCCAAAACATGTTTTTTTACAAAGAAATCCAAAACATGTTAATCGCCTGTAAACTTATCTTCTTCAAATGACCTTATATTATCTTAAAATAAAATTATAATTTCAACACAACACATTATTCAATATAAAGTAGATAAACCAAGTCAATGTGAGTAGATGAATCATATTAAGGACGATAAATAAACAATTGTCATAGATATATTTAATCATTCTCTCTCATTTATACCTAGATCATGTTTTGTCGAGTGTTATATGCTACAAAAGTCGGTTGCTACAGCAAGCTTGCCATTGTTGCCACTATGAATTTGTTGTATCCTCGTCACATTCTGTTTTGACTAATCATTAATAATATAACCGTTATATTTTAAAATATTAAAACTTTTACTTTATTAATTATGAATTGCATGTAACTGACATTTTTATTTTATGACGCATAAAGTTACACAAAGTTGTTTATTTTATGAGACATTTAAATGATTTAAATGAGAGGTGAGAGGCTTAAATATCATCCATCAGATTAAATACATGGTTCAAATTATATTTTAATTTTAAAGACTCACGTGATCTCTTTTCGCTACCATTCACTTGTCCATCCGTCTCTTTTCAATTCTTGAGAAGTCGAACTCTATAACCTCAATTCCTAATATAGATAAATTGACACACAATGTCGCAATGTATAATATGTGAAACACAAATTTATATTAATTTAAAATTTCAATCAAGAAACATATTCATGTTCAGTAGCTATTTCTCTTTTTCTCACTTGGACATTTGCATTGAATATTCATCATGTCTCGTCTAATGAAAACATTATCTTCTTAATAGAATTCACAGTGTGAAATTTATAAATACAATTAACATGGACTATTATTATATAATAAAATTATAAACATCGATAGAACCAACATCAAATGTGGATATCCTATAAACCATACCCCTTGATGTTGGTCTTCAAACTTGTAGATTAATGTTCTTTAGACAAAACCTCTAATTAGGTCTCCCTACATAACAAAGAATAAATCACATACGAAGAAAAATATAAACTATAAAAAAATTCTTACATTTGAGAAAAAAAATCACATACGAAGAACAAACCGTTTCAGGATAAACATCGAAATTAGATAAAAATTCTTACATTTGAATCTATTAGTATCATATCAAAGAAAAATGCATATTGTTGCTGGATATGTCCCGAACCAACCACATACAAACCACACGAACAACAACATTCAAACTCTGACTTCGGTGGTTGATTTCGGATATTAAGTTAATCTTGAGAGCTATTTTCGAATAACTTAGCAAATGTCTTTGTGATTTTGTTGTGACAACTAACTTAGCAAATGACTTTGTGAGTATGTTGTGACAAAAAATAGATTTATTTATAGTCATATTTAGAAAAACGTAAAAATAATATGACTTTATGATAATTTATTTATAATTGTTAATGATATAACCGTTACCAATTTAATAAATAAAAAACATTTTATTTAATAAATATCTCAATTTCATTATTTCATTATTATATAAAATGTAACATATAAATAATAATTTCATTATTTATTATAATTAATGTAACATATACATATTAATGTCATTTTTTTATATAAAAATGTAACGTCATCAAATATAATTAATTTAATTAATTCAAGAAAATGTAACGAAGAAGAAATTATAAAAATTATTTCATGTCATAAGTAATAGTTAGAAAAGTACACTTGTCATGTTCTTATAAGTAGGCTCTCATTTGTATATAATATAGATATAGATAGATATAGATATAGATATAGATGAGTGAATAATTCCAATGGTTGTTTCTTTTATTGTTTTTTAGCAGTAGATGCTACTTTTATATTATACAAAAATAAAAAACCTAAATATTTATATAAAAAAACAAATTAAAGAAAAAGAAGAAGAAAAAAATAGTGTTTTTTTGGATTGGTGTCCCACGCGCGTACCACAGATGTACCACTCGTGTACCCATTACAAAAAACAAAAAAAATCTAGGTACGGCGTCGGTGCATATCAGGGGAGTACCATACGCGTACCAATACCCGGTACGTACCCGGTACCGGTACTCTATCTAAAACGGAGTACTCATGCATCATAGGCTTGAGCTGGATTATAGGATACTCCCTCTGTCCCAAATTATAAGGGAAAAAACTCCATTTTTTGTCCCAAAGCATAAGGGAAAAAACCATTTTCAAGGGCATGCATTAATTATTTTTTTATCAATATATCCCTAGTTTTAGTGCAATTCACTTTCTTTAAGGATAGAATTGTAAAAACAATATCAATTGTCAACAAATTTGAAAATCCACTCAATTTCGTGAGGTAAGTAAAGTATGACCAAAAACTATTCACACTAAGAATTAAACTAGGATTCTTCGGGACAATGTGTCATAAGAGGAGTTCATTAATCACTTGAACTCAATATTTGGTTAATCTCGGTAATTTTCTTAAAGATATATTATATTTAGGATAGGGTTACTATGAATCAACTTCTTAATTACCAATTGAAGTAGCATTATTTGCTACAAAAGTCATATTTAAACCAAACAAAATTTCCTAAATTTAACCTATCGTTTAGTTGGTTCAGTGGTGATTGCGATTCATTTGGTAGGGAGGACCACAATTTGATCCCCGCAACTGCGATTAGAAGTGGATTGAAACCACTTGAGGCCAAAACTAACTTCCAAATCAAATTAGACGGTCTAGTGGGTCAGATACTAATGGTGGAAAAAAAACAAAAAAATTCCCAAATTTATACATAAAAAAAGAGCTAATTAAAGACCCATAATGTAGTGTAGTTATGAAAATCCATAAATTCGTTGGCCATTATTATCATCACGAAGAACACATTTGAAGCTTTCATATTATTTCCTTTTTTATGCTCCATTTGTCGGGTGCTCGCGGTGCGATTTGGTTCGGTTTTGAGTATAAAAGTCATCTTAATCATGAGATAAAATTGCATATGGTTCGGTTGATTTTTAAAAAGTAAATCAAATCAAACCAAACCAATGCGGTTATGGTTGGTTCAGTTTATGTTGTTTATCAATATATAAAACATATGACGATATTATACAAAATAAACCTAGGAAATTTTAATTTATTTATTGTTTATATGATATAATATGCATATACAGAAATTGCATATACATGAGAACTTATTTTTAGTACCAACAATATAGTTTAGGATGCGTAACTGATATGTTTTGACAGCATATTGCTTTATGGACTCAATTTGTGTTGGACTTGCTAAGTTGGACTATGTAATATGTTGATTGCTACTAGTTGATAGAGTTAAGTTAAGTATTGCGATTTGATTTGGTTTGGTTCGGTTTTCTAAAATGAAAACCGCAAACCAAACCAAACCGCGTGGTTTAGAGGAAAAATGATCCGTACGATTTAAGTTAAATGCGATTTTTTGCGGTTTTACTTTTGGATTGGTTCGAATACAATCAACTCTACCCTTTGTTGTGGGTCTTGACACTAGTCAAATCATATGAGGGGAAACGCCACCTGCTCACCCACTTTTATTTGCAAAGGAAACATTTGGTTGGTACCATGGCCTTGCAAGGAAATTATTTAATAGAATGTTGGCATAATATGTGGTCTTACAAAGTTCTTCTGATAAAAAAATCTAATTGGTTCACTCCCAAATCTTCGTGGAAGTAAAATTGGAACACATGCCAACCTTATTATGACTTTTGTCCTTATAGATGAGATCTCGAACGATAAAAAGATAATTATTTTTATCTCCCTTTAAAAATACTAGCTAAACTCAAAATTAGAATTTTTTTGAATCAAAGACATGTCATTTTTGGATCAAATCCTTGGAGTTATTAATGATAATTTATAATCCTCTAAAAAAGTTATTCAAACATTATTCTCTCATATGTTTTTCTCAGCAAATTTGATTGTCATTGTTAAAGGTTGTAACATGACATTATACAAAGGAACTAAAAATGAAAGACAATAACATAAGATTTTAATCCTTATAAATATATCATCTTTTGTTTTTAATCCCTTCATACATATTACATTTTTAACATTGTGGTAGGTCAACATTTACGTCTTGTGAGTTTTTATTAAATAATGTTAGCCTTAACTTAACTCAATAATATATCAATTAATTTCATATTTAAATAAATTATTTAGAGAATTAATATGTGTGTGTACATGTGTATGTATGTCGTAAAAAAGTTATTTAATACTCCCTCCGGTCATTTTTATAAGAGACAATTGATTTTTTAGATTCATTCAATAATTGATGTATATGGACTATAATGTAGACCAAATACATCAATTTTGCAATGAATCAAAAAAATGAATCGTTTCTAATAAAAAGGATCGGGGGAAATAGTATAACATTGTTAAGATGTCACACCGTTGTGTTTGATAACTTAAAAGTTAAAGAGACATCAATTACTTTGCTTGATAATTCACTATAAATGTTGAATCGACCTAATGCATGTTTGAACTTCCTATTTTGCCTAAATTATTAAGATGTAAAACCACTAAATTTAGTTTAGTGGTGAGCGTCTGGTAGTATGTTTAGAGAACTTAGGTTTGATCCTCATTATAAAAAATAAAAAACATTTTTAAGGTGTGTTTGTTGCATGAAATGTAATTAAGGTAAATAACCTTATATTCTTATTGTTGTTTAAGTCTAAACAAATTATGTCCACTCTTTTTATTCAAGGAATGTGATTTACCCATCAATTTTTAACCTTTTATTCTCATGATTGTGAAAATCTTACATAGATTTGCTTTTCGTTTTTTGTTTTTTAAGTTTGTCGTCGTCTTGTGCGGCGTTTTGTTTGTGGTCGTGTTGTGTGGTGTTCGTTGGTTTTTCATTACGATGTTTCGTTGATTCAAATTGGCATATCTACGTCAACTCATTACAGATCTGATGAAGACTTTGAAGACTTGGACGTCAACGTTGCAAATTCGAAAAGATGAATATTCCAGTTACTTTTATTTTGTCATATTTGTAAGCACTTTTATGATGTCGTTGTGTGCTATTAACCTAGGTGCTGCAAGTTTGTTTGTAGATTAACTTTTTTCAGTTTTTAGCAATCTTGAATTTGTAATGATCTATGTATTTTCAATTTGAATGAATGAATCTTATTTTTAGTAAAAAAAAAAGATAATCATTAACCAACTATAACTCCCCACTTTCAATTATTTTAACAAATTTGTTATAAATTTTAAAAATTATATAAATTTTAAAAACATTCCTAAAAAGTTCGGTTACTTACCAAACACATTGATATGAATAAAATTTCTTGTAATAAAATCCAAGGAAGAATATTGTGAATATTGTAAATCTTTAGTCCCCTTATTTTACAAGTTTTATGATTTTCTACTGACTCAATTTTTTTTTTTTAAACAAAAATTCATTATTAAAACGCTAGGTTACAGCACCCATGTCTTTTTGGACATGGTATTCAACACAAAAAGGAAAATTATTAGGCCACCACATATTGGGCTCTTGAATGTCCCATCTAGCTAACTGATGTGCAGCTTCATTCCCTTTTCGTCCTACCGATTGAACTGTTATCTCTCTCTTTGCTTGAAGAACCCTAGCGCAAGTCCGAGCCACCATTCCCCACTGATTCCTGGGAAAAACCTTGTTGGTGACGGCGTTGACCACCCCTAAGGCATCCATTTCAACGATTACACGATCATTTACACGCATGCTGATAAGATCTAGAGCTTCTTTCAGCCCTGTAGCTTCCGCTAAATTTGCGTCATTCATCCCCTTAATCGCCTTCGTGGCAGCCCCAACGCAGCGGTCATCACTCCGCCGTAAGATCATACCTATCCCCCAATGGCCAGCATCACGGAGATGCGCATCCACATTGAGCTTGAGGTAGTTCTCAGACGGAGGACTCCAGCTTATGTTGTTACTACTCGAAGAGAGGTGGGACGAGACGCTTGGAGGATCAAGGAGGGAGTTGCAATTGTGTTGGTAATCCTGTAGAAGTTGTATGGATCTCATGAGGTTAGTCTCAATTTGTATGTCTTTCTGGTGATAAATTTTCTGATTGCGTGCATACCATATGCTGTATGTGATAGTGGTGATCATTTCGATACACTCCTTAGGGGTGTTATTAAGCATGTAGTAGAACCAATCAGAGAAGGATTGATATCTAGATTTATATAGGTTGATAGAGAGGGGAGAGCTAAACCAAGTTTTTTGAGCCCAATCACAGTTGAGAAAAGTGTGATCTGTTGTTTCAGGGCTTTTGTTACATCTGGGACATAGAGTGTCACACAGAATTCCCTTGGCTATCAGGTTAGCTTTCACAGGGATGGCGTTATGAAGAACCCTCCACAAGAGGTGGATTTGTTTTGGAGGGTTTCTAAGTTTCCATATCTTGGCCCAGTTAGAGTCAGCAATGTGTGTGGTACTCTGTTGGGTTGGGTTTTCTTTTGCCTGATCCCATTCTATAATAGCATTATATCCTGATTTGACTGAATAATTGCCATCATTTGTGCCTCGCCAACTTATCTCATCTTCTTCTTCAGAGTTTGTCAAGGGGATGTTTAGGATTTGATTAGCTTCCATGGGGAAGAAATTTTCTCTGATAATCTGGCTGTTCCAAGTGTGGTTTTGGGCATCTATTAGGTCACTGACTTTGTTTATGTTGGTATTGGTTGGTTTTTGAGTCCAAGTAGATCCCTCAGTTTGTGGGTGGATCCATCTATCCTCCCATATGTTAATTTTTTCACCTTTCCCCACAAACCAATGGCATCCTTTTTTGAGAATCCAGCTGGCTTTCCTAATACTCTGCCAAGAGTAGCTGGCATTGTAGCTTTGTTTAGCTTGGAGGAATTGACCATGGGGGAAGTATTTAGCTTTTAGAACTGTGGCAACAAGGGAGTCTGGTTCAGTGATGAGTCTCCATCCTTGTTTGGCCAAGAGTGCTTCATTGAAAGCCTTAAGATCTCTGAATCCCATGCCTCCCATCTTTTTTTGCTTGCAAACTTTTTTCCAACTGACCCAGTGTATCTTTTTCTGGTCCACATTACTGCCCCACCAAAAGTTACTAATTTGTCGTTCCATCTGGTCACACAGCCCTCTAGGGAGAAGGAAACAGCTCATGATGTAGGTAGGGATAGCTTGTGCAACAGCTTTTATTAGGGTTCCTCTCCCTACAAAAGATAAGTGTTTCTCCTTCCACCCTTTTAGTTTCTTCCAAACTCTATCTTGTATGTAGTTGAAGACTTGTGTCTTGGATTTGCCAATGAAAGTAGGCTGACCTAGGTACTTTTAGAAGTGATGCACTATAGGCATAGGAAGAGTTTGTTGTATTTCCCTCCTAATGTCTTGAGGAATTTTTTTGCTGAAAATGAGTTCAGACTTGTTATTATTTACAAGCTGTCCTGATGCTTGCTGGTACTGAGTTATGATAGCCTTTAGGTGAGTGGTCTCCTCCTTAGTTGCCCTGCAAAACATGAGGCTATCATCAGCAAAAAATAGGTGGGTTATTTCAGGAGCCCCAGGGGCTATTTTCACCCCATGAAGCATCTGATTGTTGTTTGCATTGGTTATGTGAGCAGAGAGAACATCAACACAAAGAATAAAAAGATAAGGAGAAAGAGGATCTCCCTGTCTGAGGCCCCTTTGAGGGGTGAAGCCTTTGGAAGGAGTGCCATTAATGAGAATTGAGAATGACACAGTAGAGATGCATTTCATGATGGTATTAATCATTTTCTTGGGGAAGTTCATAGAGCTTAGAGTAGCATGTAGGAAAGCCCATTCCACTCTGTCATAAGCTTTTGTCATGTCAGTTTTGACACCCACAAAGCCAATTTTTCTATTAGTATGGTTCAGGTAGTGAAAAACCTCATTGGCAATTAAGGAGTTGTCAGTAATTAGTCTCCCATGGACAAAGGCACTTTGATTTGGGCTAATGATATCAGGGAGGATAGTTTTAATTTTATTTGCCATGGTTTTGGTTATAATTTTGAGGGTAACATTACAAAGAGAGATTGGTCTGAAATCACTAGGTAGGGATGGGTTAGGGATTTTTGGGATTAGGCAAATATGAGTGGTATTGAGAGGTTTAGGGTTGCCCTCATGGTTCAGCACCTGCAGGGCCATTCTTGTGATATCCTTGCCTACAATGTCCCAATAAGTATGATAGAATTTTGCTGGCAATCCATTTGGACCAGGGGCAGCTAGACTTTTCATGTCCTTGATGGCCTTGTGGACCTCTTCAGCTGTGAATTCTTTGCTCAGATGTTCATACATGTCATTGTTCACTCTGTTTTTAACCACTTGAACAGTGTCAGAAACATTAGTAGTGGGTTGGCTAGTGAAAAGGTGTTTGAAGTGGGTTATGAAGACTTTTTCAATTTCCTCTTGCTCAGATTGGGATTGGCCATTATGGTCTTTTATGCTGTCAATTCTGTTCTTTTTCCTTCTTTGGGTAGCCTTTAGATGGAAGAATTTGGAGTTTTTGTCACCATGAGTGAGCCATAAGGTCCTAGCACGTTGACTCCACCATAGTTCCTCTTTTTCCAGGAAGTCATCCAATTCCAATTTTGAAGGTCTTTTGTCATCACCATTAATGATGTAACATAACCATTACTGGTTAGATGACACACTAACCAAATCTCAGCGCAACTATTTTATTTCTATACAAAAAAAAACCTAGAAAATTAGACGGGGATGGAAAATCATGAGTTATAAAATAGGAACAATGTTTTTAAAACGAGACCGGCCATCATAAAAAAAAATGAGACAAGTCTTTTGCTCTTAAAAACAAAAAACAAAATTAAGCATCATTGCGAGTCATTCAAAGAAAAACAGTGTATTGTTAAAGGTGATTGGTATAGAGATGGATTCCAACATTTCAATCTTATCTAAACATTCAGCACCCTGTCGCTGGTTTTTGAAAGTACTGTTTTCATTATATTTTGCACTTAGTAAAGTCTGTGCCTAACAAGTTAATGAAAAACACTCGATAAAGAAGGATCATTATCAAACAACTCTACTTCGATCATATAGTCATACACTATAAGCTTTAGACGATTAATAAGCTAATTTCATTTGCTTACGGTACAAAGCATGTCTCGTGTTTAATGAACCTAAGCATTTCCAATCTCCAACACGCATCATGTTTTGTCTGAGAATGGGAGTCACATGAGCTAAGAATTACATGTTTGTTCTCTCTAAAATGGCTATGAAACATCCACACCATAAGTTTACACAATTCATTGTCTACGTAGTAAATTATTTTTCGGCCTTTTCGGTCTTTGCAGCACAAGCCACCACATGAGCTTTGAATTTCTCCAGCTCTTCCAAAACCTCGTCCTCTGGTCTGTAGAGTAAGTCACTCATGCGCCATATCTGCACAAATGAATTAGAATGAATCAACCGAAACAATTTATGTTGTCACGGTCAAAAAAACATTTTCATAATTAATGGAAGATGCTAATAAAACGTTATTGAACACTGCATACGAGTATTACTATCTATACTTCAAACATAGAAAATTATTTAACATACCTGCAATGTTCCTCCTCCGCCAGTACTTTCACAATCATCGGACACACTAACAATTGTCCATGGATCATATGCATTCCAGTGGAAGTCAACAACTTTGTCTCTGCATGTAAATCAGAAGTTTGTGTAAAACAAAGTCCAACAAATCCAGTATTTTTGAGACTTCACAAAATGGGATGAACAATTAAAGAGAAACAGTAAAATGAAAGCAATCTGAGGAAGGATGACACAAAATGCAATGCAAGAAAACCACAGGTCGATGCTATCTTTAAGAGATCTATTCTACTGGAATTCATCAAATTGGTATTGCAAGCCTCTGACCAGTACATTTTGAATATGCAGTTTCTAGCAAGACTATGTATAGATTTTGAAGAGACAATAATATTTTATGCAATTATAATTGATGCTCGGACTCCATATGAAGTTGATATCAAAATGTAGTGGAGAATTACAGATGAACATATTAACTATAGAGAATCGGACAACATAAGAGACAGAGAAACCTAACAGGTGTGTAAGAAACCTAGGAGAAACATTGGATGAGGAACAAAAATAACAACCGGTCAAGAGTCGGAAAAATTTGTTTTACAGCCTGGCTGAAAAAGAATTTTAAATAATCAAGTTAAAATGTAATCCTTCAGCTACAGATCTAGATGGCTCACATGATTAACACTAATGTATAATTAAGTGTATGTTTGGTATCACAGCAAGTATGCCAGAATCACGGCAATCCACGGTGATTTTGCAGAAGCTATTGGCTGTAGCTTTTGGAAAATCATGGTGGGTCACTGTGATTCTGATATGTCCAACATAGGCTAAGTTTACCAATAGTGACAGTAGGTTCATACCTATGACCAGCATGTTGGAAAAACAGCCCTGGAGGAGAATTTATTGTTTTTCCAGCTCGCTCAATCTTTTTACCAACCTGGTCACAACAAAAGCAGAAGAAATTTAGACCTAGCAGTACATCATTATTATTGTGGCAAAAAAACACAGCAAAATAGTAAAATACTATCCAATTTTGAAACTGCACCTTCTCATAATCCCAAATGTTTAAGAGACCGTCTTCTGCTGAACTTCCAAATATGGATGCTTTGTCTGGAGACCACTGAATTAAAAAACTGTATCAGCATATTTTGGGGCATTATCATAATATATATGGTGCCAGAAGGCGTGTAGAAATATCTGAAGACAAAAAGCACGTTTGAAAACACCTGAACACAAAGAACAGCAGCTTTATGAGCCTCAAATATATGGATGGGTGATCCAACTCCATTGGAGGTGAGATTGCGACGATCGAACAAGCGAACAGTATTATCCGCCGACCTGAAGTGAAATGGTTATAAGTCAAACACAGACGCGATATGATAGGAACCAAATAGATATTGAAATATAAACTGCACCGAGGGAAACAACTCCTACAACCTAAGAATGTTACACTCGCAGATAAATCAACAAATGAAAAACATACCCAGTAAGAATCAGATTATTATCATGGGGATTCCAGTCAACACAGTGAAGATCAGCATTGTGAGCTTTTTCAACCTGTCGCCAAATTCACATGAAAATAAAAATAATGAAATATAT
The DNA here is from genome assembly GCA_951799995.1 of Trifolium subterraneum. NCBI lineage: Eukaryota > Viridiplantae > Streptophyta > Magnoliopsida > Fabales > Fabaceae > Trifolium > Trifolium subterraneum. The sequence continues at coordinate 24,583,146 of OX637462.1, forward strand.
CATACAATAATATAATGACCCATTACTTTGTTACAGAGTCACAGTATGAAATAAGCGGCTCAAATGTGTAACTATTAATGAGTATGCAAGTAGTGTTAAAAATGTAGCATAACATCAAATTAGGACAAAAATATTGTCAATCCAAATCTAATTAGATCTTCTGTCGCTGGCAAATGTTGCTTTTGCATTTAGGCAACAGAACCATGAATTTGATGCAAACTCAATTTTGGTATAGAATTAGTAAACATGTTAACACAAATACCAAATCACATTTACATTTTCAAATGTGATTTTACACACTACAATTGGAAATCCAAAATGACACTACTAAGTACCATGATTTATGACACTACTAAGTAATAACTTCTATCCTCTGTTGCAAATGTCCACAGTCTAAAACAACAATTGTGCCATCAAGATTCAACTAAGTTTGCATTGAATACCAACAGTCTAAAACAACCTTCTTTTATGTTATATTAAAATTAAAATAACAATGAAGGAAAGCAAATTCAAATACATAAGTATAAATCATATACCTTAACCGCAGGACTTGAGCCAACACGTGCGTCCCATAATATGAGACGAGAATCGTCTCCAACACTACAGAATTCCTGCGCACTTCAGCATGATCATATTGATGTCAGAAAGATACAGTTATTCCAGAAAGTCTATATTAAATCCATAGTGCAAATAGTCTAGATTCCTCAAATACAATTTGAAAACATTGAATAATTTTGTTCAGCTCTCCCCTTTCAAGATATACTTGAAAAAAGAGCAGTTAGCTTATTGATAAAGGATAATATGGAGTTGAAGGAACGGAAAGAATAGAGTGTGACCTAGATTTCACCTTAAGTTCATAATAACGTGAAAAACAAAATGAGAATAGTGACTTCTAAGAAAAAGCACATAAATAAGAAACTACTTAGTAGAGTAAACAACATACCTAGAAGGGCAAAAAGCTACATCTTCAACAGTATCATCATGCCCAGAGTAGATACCTCTTGGTCCGACAGAAGGGCTATCAACATTTTTCTCATTGCCTTCCCCAGATTTAGAGTTTTGCTTGATAATGGATCCACCGGATTTGGAGTCCGTAGCAGCAGATGTTACATGATCTTCAATACTCCACAACACCACTGTTTTATCCTTTCCTGCAATGCAACTCAGTTTTTTCAGATATAAAATAACCACGTCCACCACAATGAATGAACCGGGATTTCAATCCTAATATTTTAGAGCCAAAAAAAAAGTTTGCTAACCTCCTGAAAGCACATAGGGCTCAGTTGGGCACATTGCAAGAGCAAACTCTGCATTATCTTGGTGTCCGGTCAATATCTGCAAAAGAAGCTCTATGAATATACCAATAAAAGATAGAACTCCACATAACAAATAACAACAATAACATCGGATGAATCAAGGGAACTAAAGATAGAATTCCACATAATTCAAATTGGAGGGACCAAGTAGATAATATAATATCCATCCCAATTTATAAGTTTTTCCACCGCCCAAGATCTGTTCTAGATACACCGATGTTATCCCATTCTTCAGTTCAATAGAGCCACACCCTCATGTAACAAAAAAGTTTACTCAATAAATCAATCTAACTAAGCAGCAGCATATTCATAGTTTTTCGGGAGACAAAAACATATATCTCTCAAACAAAAGGTGTAGCTTCTGCTTCATTTTGTGATTTTGATCTCATATTACAAATTGGATTGAACTTTTCTAGAAGGAAGAATGTTACGAATTATTAGTGCACGCTGCACAGTCAAATAGGCATACCAAATCAGGGCGAGAATTTGTAGCTCCAAGGACAGCATGACGGTTAGGTTGACTTTCAACATCCCAAATGAGAACCTGATATTTGAAGAGTCACAATTAAGGAACAAAATAGCCACAAAACAAACCAGTTCGAAATAATAAAAACAGAAAGGAAAATTGTAAAGTTCTTACATCAGGGCTGTCTGTGTGAGTAGCCACAATCTTAGAATTTTGTGGCAACTCTCTAATTCTGTTCACCTACAAAGCATAAAGATCATATCAGCAAACATGAATACTTAGATCACCAGCATAATGATATATTCAAATCAAACCAAATATAAACCATTTAAAAGTGTATATATATGAACAAAATCTTGCTCAAACATTCAAAACAAATCCAGGGCAGATTAAGTAGCAAAGTTATTATTCATTCATCTTTAAACAGTATTGTCAATCTCGGATAGAGGAAAATAGTGGATTGTAAAATTCTGCTACGCAATAGTGCTATAGCGCCACTATACCCTCTATTTGAAAACATTTTGTACTAAATAGTGTATCGCAGAACAATAGTGGTTTGTCTAAATTCCACTATGCTATAGAGACAGAGCGCCTATGACTGCTATTTAACAACATTGACTTTAAATAAGCATCAAATTTTTAGAATCTCAATTTGAAATTTATACCTCTCCTGGATGTATGATAGTCTTGTACTTCTTCACAAATGGAGAGCGGGCCTCTTCGTTAAACTGAAAAAGAAGATAAACACATTTGCACATTAATTGAATTTTAAACTATGTAGCACCAACACTTCAGATTGAAATGTTGTCCAACACTAGACACATAACCTTCAACACCAACACATGTGCCTCCATTCAATCATTCCATTTCCACAACTTATGACACGTCTCAATGTGTTAATGACGTGTCTAGTGTGTATGTCAGTACTTCATAGATTTTAAACAATGTAGCACCAACACTTTAAATCGAAAGATTGTTCGACATCTGACACATAAGTACTTCACAGAATTTAAAAAATATAAGGTGAATTCTTCGGTACACATATTATGTGATATGTACCGGTACATTTGCTAAGGTGAGTGATTCTGATTGGTTTACAAATAGTATTTATTAATTTTTCTATATTAAATACTATTGTGAACCAATCACAAACATCCACCTAAGCCGTGTACCGGTACCCATCCATGTACCGGAGTGTTCACCTTTAAACAATATAAACCGAATCTCCGAAAAGGTAAGAAACACCACATCACATCACATTCAAATAACAATAAATCAAAAAAAAAAAAATCACCTGCGAAATATGCTCTGCAGCTGCAACCCTAGTCTTCACAACTTCACAATTCGCAATCACCAAAGTATTCGGAACACTACCATCAGTCTAACAAAAACAAAAAATAATATCAAAAAATCAAAATGGGTTTTCACATTCCATTACCCACATCAACAAATCTACATTACACCAAAACCCAATTTCAAAAACCCCAAAATCAATCAAAAAATTCAATCTTTAAACCAATTTCAACAACAAAAAATAAAAATTCAATCTTTCACCTGCTCAGAAAGATATAACCGTTGTCGATTCTTATAAGTAGCTTGTTCAAGCTGAGGACCCCACCTATTACAAAATCACAACATTCATCAATTAAATCAAAATAAACCCTAAAATCTCAAAAACAAAACCCTAGAGAGAGAAACAAAAAACGAACCGGCAAGAGAGAGAAGGCCAAACAAGATTATGATTAGCGAGCCAATCATAAAGAACAGGAACAAGAGATTTCCATTGAGTATATTTCTCATCAACAGAAGCTTGTTGTTGTTGTTGTTGTTGTTGTTGCTGTTGTTGATTTTGTTGATGTTGTTGTGACTTTTTCGATTCTCTTGGTGATTTCACATGTTGTTGTTGTTGTTCATCTTTTTTTTCTTCCTTTGGTTTAGGTTTTCTACCTCTTGTTTCCTTCTTCTTCACCACACCACCTTGTGTTGAAGGAGGAGTCTCCATTTTTCTCACTCACTCAGTTCTTTCTCTCTGCTACTCTCTCTATAGTACTTTTGTTTTGGTGCTTTTACTCTCTCTCCCTCTATTTATTTAGACTTCAAAATTATGGGTGAGTTTTTTTTTGGCTTAAATATGAAAACAGTCCTTGCAATTGTGTCTTGTTTTGATTTTGGTCCTTGTAAAATAAAAAGTTTCATTTTAGTACCTGCAAAATCTCAAAACTTTTAAAATGGTCCCTGAACTGACATATTTGTTGACATGTCCAATTTATGATGATTTGGCAGATGTTGACTGTGCTTGTTTGCTAACATGACTTTAACTACTTCCCTTTTAATTTAAAATTATTATTTTATTTAACTTTTATGTTTCAAAATACATTTTTGTTTTTAATAAATGTTTTAAATTAAAAAAAAAAACAATAGAAAATCTGTTAAAAATTGAAGGGAAGATTAATCCAAAGATTGCGCATCTCTTTCATCACAAACACTAATATATTTTTTTGCATAAACCTCACAAACACTAACACTACTCTCAAAACATTCATCCAAAGATTGCTCTAAAAAAACTAAATCAATCCCAAAAATTGGAAATTCCCAAAAACACTCTCTTATGTTTGTTAACGAAACACAACAGATCATCAACGCAGAAATAAAAAATGAGAAAATAGCTTTTAGCTATGAAAGAGAGAAAATGGTTTGATGTTAATTAGATTGAGATGAATGACTATTGCATCTTGAATTCAACAAATCCTAATTTTGATTTTGTCACTTTCAATGAGGAATCTTACGATTTTCATCTTCTTCCTTTTCCTTTTAAATTCTGTTTTTTTTTAATTCATATTTAAAGCTTTTTCAATTAACCAATTTCGATGTTAACTAAATTAATTTTCTATTTTTAAATTTATTTTGTTTTTCTGAAAAATGTGATTTTTATTTAAAATTTAAATGAAAATTACATGTAAATATCCACATCATCAAATAATCCTAATTAACATTTGCCAAATCATCAACAATTTGACATGTCATAAAAAAATCCACCTCAAGGACCTTTTTAAAAATTTTGAGATTTTGCAGGGATTAAAATCAAACTTTTTTAATTACAGGGACCAAAATCAAAACAAAGCATAATTACAAGGACTATTTTCATATTTAAGCCTTCTTTTTTTTATAGGAATATAGGATCTATGCATTCATGAGATTTAGGTCATTGATAGTCGTTCGATTAATATTCCACGGCTTAAATTTGAGTTTGTTAAATTATTATTATTATTATTATTATTATTATTATTATAAATTAAAAAATATATACTTAACAAAAAAACAGTATTTTTCTTTTATTTTAAACGGTTGGATTGAGATCGGACGGTATTTATATTTGGAATGGATTATGCATATTCGAATAAATGGAGAGGATTCAATTTCTTTTTTATAACTTTTTTTTGTAGAAATTCTTTTTTATAATAATCTAATCTAATAAAAGATTTATGTAAGAAAAACAAGTTCGAGATAAAGTTAATTCAGATGAAAAATTATAGGCTTAAATATGTTTTGAATTCCTATAAATATGGTTCATTTTAGTTTTAGTCCTTAAAAAAAAAAGTTTTAATTTTATACGTCTATCAAATTATAAAATTTTTAAAAAAAGTTCTTAATCAAGATTTTTTGCTAATTTGGCCAATTTAAGTTGATGGGGCATACGTTCACTGTTCAATTGTTAATGACTTGACATATTTAATTTTTATCATATTAATATTAATTAAAAGGTTAAATATGTTTTTGGTCCCTATAGTTTTTCAGAATTTCGTTTTTAGTCCCTAAAGATTGTTTTCACACTTTTTAGTCCCTGAAGTTTTACCAGTCAATGTTTTTAGTCCTACTTTTCATTAAACTCGTGCATATCATTCGAAATTTTAAAATTTTTTCCACGGTCATGTTTAGTATATTATATGAATCTCTTTTACAAAATTTTATATTTTTTTACCAAGAGATGAATTAAATATGAATTTTTTTGTTTTTTGCACATAAAAATTCATAAATAATTCATCTTATGTTAAAAAAAAAATTCTAAATTTTTATCTGAGATGTTCTTATAATATTATAAACATGAATACAAAAAAACATTCAAAAATGCGATAGTATACAAGAGTTTGATTAAAAGTAGGGACTAAAAACACTGATTGATAAAACTTTAGGGACTAAAAAGTGTGAAAAAAATCTTCAGGGACTAAAAATGAAATCTTGCGAAACTATAGGGACCAAAAACATATTTAACCCTTAATTAAATACTCCCTCCGTTTCAAAATAATTGTCACAATTTGACCGTGTGTACTATTCATTCAAGCTACTTTGATTGTATTTTTTTACTAATGTATAAAGAAATTTTTTAGCATATGAGATCTTGTTAGATTTCTCTTGATGAGTACAATAAATATCAATTTTTCATGATTTTTAATAATACACAACTAAAGATATTAATAATTAAAATTGTGTAATCGGCAAACGTGCAGTAGTCAAATGTGACAGTTATTTTGAAACGGATTGAGTACGTCTACAAATTCTAGCTCAACTTGCAGAAATGTCGAAATTACTAGTGTCAGACGTCATGATTGGGGTTCTTAACTTTGTGTGTGTGAGTTTTCAATGACTTTGTTATTTCGTCTATCAACAAAAAAAAACATTCTTAATTAAAAACTTTGATCTTTACTTTTTCGTTTTATTGGGATTGAATAAAAAAGGATCAAACTCATAAATTCATTTTCAACATCAACTTTAACCCATCTTCATGTCCAAATTTCTTCAATTTCATCTATTTCCAAATCTAAATCCACAACCACTCACTTGTATATTATAAACTCTTCCAACTTCATCTTCCAACTCAAAAGAAGACTGCGAACAACAAATGTTTGGTACCAACAAAGGGGAATCAGGGCTGCGAACAACCCATCTTCATCTCCAACATTTTTCAACATCAAGACTGCAAGCAAAGGGGAATCGGAAATCGAGGAACCCAACGACAACAAATTGCACCAGAAAAAATATATCTACAATAGAGAAGTTCGACCTCACAGCAGCAGTGGAAAACGCATCGGCAAACTGCAAATCGAAAATAAGGAGATGAAACAAAGCAAATAAGATCCAAGAACACGACATAGTAGAACCGCAACCGAGAAGAACAATTGTGGACGAACTCATAAGCTACTGAAAGTGATAGATCTTGTTTATGATCTTGATGGTTCCTATGATGATTTTTTTTAAGGGCAAATATTATTATTAATAAACAGGTATCTGTACAAGACGAACGGAGACATGTAAGAGAGGTGCTACAAAATAAAGGCGTTGTATATAAGCGGATACCAATGAAAATACTAAAACAAACACCATCTAATAGAGGTCAACTTTTAATCTCATTCTTAGAAAGACACTCCTCAGCTTCGAGACCACCAGAGAAGACAATAACATGACCCGTAAAGATGCCATTAGTCACTAACTCCCAATCTCAAATCAAAAGTGAACGATCCATCAGAATCCAAAAGACAGCTCCTTGAGTCAAAAGTTGATAGGGCACCAGTAAAATGAGAACTTAGGCAGATGAGTCTCAACATGCAAACCGCCTCCAAACAATCAATATGGCCTGAATCAGGTTCCTATAGTGATATGGCCTGAGTGGAACTCAAGAAGAGGCCACAATTATGCTACATAAAGATAAGGAGAAGAATAAATGAAATGGTGACAAGGTGTTAATGAGAGTTGAAGAATGTGTGGGATTATGGAAAATATACGAGGAGTTGAATGGTTTTCATTACCAGAGAGTGGGTTCGTGGAGTTGTAGCATTGTAGGTGTTGTTGATCTCATACTCTCACAAATTTTTTGTTTATTTATTTATTTTATTAAATATAAATAATAAATAATAATGTAGTTCAATAATTTAATATTTAAGTTTTTGTAAAATTCACTTAAGCTTATTATACACAGCCAGCAACTGCCACGTCAGCTTAATTAAGCCAAATCAGCCAAAAATCTAGCTTGAAGACTTTTTAAAAATTTTGTAATTTTGTCGGGGTATATATTAAAACTTTTTTTTTATAAGGACTCAACCAAAATGAGTCATATTTGTAGGGACGAAAATCATATTTAAGCCAAAATTATAATAACTATATAAAAAAATAAAAGAATAGAAGAATAAAAAAAACAAAATAACGCTCTTCAAATTAAATAAATTTTGCACACTATTATAAAGGTTCAAAACGAGAACTTGGGTTTGTGATGAAATACAAGCAATGAAAGGTTTGAATTGTGTTTCACAGTTTTTTTTTCCTTCTTATTAACACAATTAAGAAGATACTTTTTTTTATATAAAATGGAGGGTTAAAGCCCGAAGAAAGGGAAATTACAAATAAACTAATCTGAAAACACTAGTCACAATAGCATCAACACTAAGTCCCCGTTTGACCCTGCTTATTTTCTACTTTTCTACTTCTTTACTTTATTTCTCTATTTCTTTTGTAGAAATAGGGTCAAACGCAATTTTTTACTTCTCTATTTTGATTAAAAATAAGTAGAAATGTAGAAAATAAGTCGGGCCAAACGGGGCCTAAGTAAAAAACTAACTTGAGTTGGACACGACTCATAAAACATCACATAAGACCCCAAATCATAACCTACATGTGCTAGAGCATCTGCACACATATTCGTTTCACGATAAATATGGCAAATATGGACATCTCACTCCAATTGCAACGGTCTCTTAATCCTTCAAAACATATTCCATCCGACTGAGCACCCATGAAATTGTGACACGTGAGGGACCAATGTGGTGCACGATGTGGCAACACTGGTCCTCCTGAACACACAAAATAAAACGACAGAATTTTAAATAACACAAGTTATTGTTAACCCAGTTCAGTGCAACTCACCTACTCTGGGGGATACCAATCCAGGAAGGAAATCAACTATGGTAATTTTGAGTTTCTTGATCTTCAGTATTGACGATCAGTGGAACTGATGTGTCGACATTGGGGACCGCATCTGGTACTTTTGCTTCAGGAGAGTCATCAATAACAACATTTATGGATTCCATCATGGTCTTGGTTCTGTGGTTAAAGACTCTATATGCCTTACTGTTTGTTGAGTAGCCAAGAAAAATGCCTTCATCATTCTTGGAGTCCATCTTCCTCCTTTGTTCTTTATCCACTAGTATGTAACATTTACTTCCAAAGACATGAAAGTATTTGACTGTTGGCTTTCTTCCTTTCCAGAGTTCATAGAGTGTGGTAGTGGTACCTTTTCTGAGTGTGACACGATTGTGAACATAGCATGCATTGTTCATGGCTTCTGCCCAGAGGTTTTGAGGAAGATCCTTGGCATGTAACATCATACGAGCTGATTCCTGCAAGGTTCTATTCTTCCTTTCTACCACACCATTTTGTTGAGGTGTGATTGGTACTGAGAATTCATGACTTATTCCTTCAGATGAGCAGAAATCAGAGAACTTGGAATTTTCAAACTCCTTCCCATGATCACTTCTGATTTTGACAATTCCAACTCCTTTTTCTCTTTGCATTTTTAGGCATAACTCTTTAAACACTTCAAATGTATCTGATTTCTCTCTAATGAAGTTTATCCAAGTGTACCTTGAGAAATCATCTACTACCACAAAAGCATACCTCTTGCCTCCAAGACTTTCAACTTGCATTGGTCTCATTAAGTCCATATGGAGTAGTTCAAGTGTTTTAGTTGTGACTTGATGTTCCAACTTTGGGTGCGACATTCTGGTCTGGTTCCCTACTTGGCATTCTCCACATATGTTTCCTTCTTCAATATTGAGCTTGGGTATTCCTCTTATGGTTTCTTCAGCTATTAGCCTCTTCATTCCTTTGAGGTGCAGATGCCCAAGCTTCTGGTGCCACAACCTTACTTCATCTTCCTTGCTAACTAAGTTAGTGACAGATGAGTGAGTTGTCTCTTGAGGAATCCATAGGTAGCAGTTATCATTGGATCTTGTTCCCTTCATGATCACTATATTTTTGTCATTAGTGATCAAACATTCATTCTTGGTGAAGTTCACCTTCATCCCTTGGTCACATAACTGACTTATGCTTATCAAGCTAGCAGTCAGTCCTTTTACCAACAACACATCATTGAGTTTTGGTAATCCTTTGTTGATCAAATTTCCAATCCCTTTGATTTCTCCTTTAGCACCATCTCCAAAGGTCACAAAGCTGGTGGTGTATGGATTAATCTCAGTGAGATATTTCTTTTCACCAGACATGTGTCTAGAACATCCACTATCAAAGTACCAATCTTCTTTTGACGAGACTTTGAAGGATGTGTGAGCAATAAGAGCTTTGACTTCAACATTGGATTTGGTTTTCCAAAGCTTCTTGTTGTTGGCCTTTTTAGGAATTGGGCTGACTTGTCTCACTTTGTATGGATACCCATGAAGTTTATAGCAGTAAGCCTTTCTGTGTGCATACTTACCACAATGATAACATCTTCGTGATTCATACCTTGGAGGTCGCTGATGTGGTCCAACATATTGTCACTTCCTAGACCTTCTCTGGCGGGGTGCTGAATGTTGAGACATTTGACCCTGCCTTCTAGTTCCAAACCAAAGTTTGGCTGGAGCAAACTTCTTGACTGGACCAGAGGATTGTTTCTTTGTAGACTGATAACCCAATCCTTTGCCTTGCTTGGTCCTTTGATTTGCTTCCAGAATTCTATCTAACCTGTCTGTGCCATTGTTTAGCAATCTTAGTTGTTTGTCCACACTTTCAAGCTGGGACTTTAGCATGCTTGCTTCACTCTGAAGATTAGTTATGGTAGACAGGTGTTCTTTCTTTTTCTTTTCAAGTCATGCAATGGCTTTCCTTTGTTCCTCATTTGTCTTGCACAGTTCTCTACTTTTGATGCACAACTCTTTGTAGGTTGCAGCAAGTTTATTATAGGAAACATCATCATCAGAGTCTGAATCAGACACGCACCTTCCAGTCATGGCATTTACTGACTTGGTTGCTTCATTGTCGCTTTCAGAGTCTTCATCAGACCATGATATAACATTTAGGCCTTTCTTCTGTTTTTTCAGATAAGTTGGACATTCTACCTTGATATGTCCGTAGCCTTCACATTCATGGCATTGAAATCCTCTGCCTTGATTGTTTCTATCTTCAGTTCTTTGTTTCCTTGACATATTGCCCTGTCTGCTGATGTCGGGCTGAATGTGCTTCACATTGGGCCTTGGCTTCACCTCCTTAGTATTTTGTTGAATTTTCTTCCAAGTAATACTAGGGCATCTGAGATGTTTTCATCAGCTTCTTTGTCACTCTCTGACTCTTCTTCAGCATTGGAAACAAAAGCAATGCTCTTGTTCTTATTCTCAGTTCTGTCTTTCATTGAGAGTTCAAAGGTTTGAAGGGAACCTACTAGGTCATCCAGTTTCATGCTTCCTATTTCTCTGAATTCTTCAATGGCAGTGACTTTCATGTCAAACCTAGGTGGTAAGGATATGAGGAGTTTCCTTACCAGATTTCTTCAAGTATTTTTTCACCTAATGAATCAAAGGTATTTGCATAGTAAAGTATGTGTTGAGTCAAAATCCCTAATTGATGTTTTAAAGACAACAAACCTCTTAATTATTTTTTAGTGTAATTCTAATCTTTTTGGTATCTAACAAGTGCTCTTGAGTGTTTTTATTAAGCTAGGAACAATTGAGCTATTTAGATCAAATATCATGTTTTTACATTGATAAAAACAAAAGCTTGGAGAACGGTCTCTGATTGGTCTCTGAGACCTGCGCAAACATCATTTTCACACAATCAATGCAAAAGGACTTATGGATAAGTCAACTATGTACAAGACAAATGCTCACTTTTCTCTTGGGCCTCTCTCAAGAATTATCTACACATCCAAGAGATCATTTAATGCAAAGGTTTCTCTCATGAATAGAAAACTTACTTCTTTTACCAAGTTCTATGATTTAACTATGAGAAGATTGAGCATATGACATGAGGACATTTTTATACTCAATAAATGGAACTGATATTATATGGACCATGGAGAAGTAGACAGCACAACCTGGTCTTGGAGAATTGACTTGTACCTTAAAGAATAAAGTAGGAACATTCTCCAATGAAGTTTCTCTTTCTATATGACAATTGTACTTGCAACAAGGACACTATGGAACATCAAGTACAACATCCAGCTGCTGTTTTTATCCATAACAGCTGGACTTTTCGTGCTCTAGCTTCTTTGCTCTAAAAAGAAGAATGTCATTCACGCCAGAATTGGGAGATCGATCTCAGACCAATGCTGGAAAGAGAAAATCATCACTTGGAGTGACACCAGCTTGCTACAGCTGTTCAAAGGTTATCCAAAAGCTGCACAAAGGCTATACTTGTTTGTTAAGCAACGTACAGCAACATTACAGCTCAACAACAGCTAGCAATACGCTCCTCTCTTAAAAGTCAGAAGAAGAAACTTTGGAGATCAATCTCAGACTGATCTGTTTTCTTCAAATTACATGAGCTGTCAATTTGCAGAGCAACTAGCCGTTATTTTCAAGTCTCCAACGGATATACTTCGTGGCCAAGACTCCCTGATCATCACTCATCTATATATTGAGGTCATTGGCAACTTTGAAGAGCAAGAGTCTCCACTACAACTTCAACACTTGTTTTTGCTATACAAGTCTTTATCACGAGCTCTTCTTTTTTCTCTCACTCAGATCTGTAATTCATATATATCTAGGATTAGAATATCCAGTGAGTGTTTTGAGAGTTTATCCATCCAGTTTCAAAGCTTCTCATAAGTGTATTGAGTGAATAGGCTTTGATTCCAAAATCCTTCATCTTTGTAACGATTGGCTCAAGTTAGTACATAACTACTAATTGAGTGACACCTTCATAGTCAGTGTGACTGAGGTAGATTAAGCTTGTAGGGCTTAGAAGATTATTTGATCTTGGATCTAGATCAAAGGAAGTGTAATTTGAGATCGTTAGCATCTCCTAGTGGACAATCTCACAAGGAGTGTGGGGACTGGACTAACCCAAGGATTTTGGGTGAACCAGGATAAATTATTGTGTGCTTTCTCTTCCCTTACTCTGATTTAATTTGTGCAATCACTAATCACACACATCACAATTTAATAGTTATATATATACTGTCAGAGAGTGATTGGGAGAACGATCTCCAGACTGCAACACTTTTGGTTATTTGGTTTAACTAACAATCTAATCATTTTCTTCAAGTATATTGTGTTTGATAATTTTTATAGGGAATATTTTAAAGGTTCACAATTCAAACCCCCCTTTCTTGTGAAAAACTTTGCTACTTCAATTGGCATCAGAGCATTGGCTCTAAGGAAGCATCTAACAAGTGCTAGAGGAAAAGATTCAGGAAGGAAGTAATGGCTAAGAATGCAAAGTTTATATCTGAAGGAGGATCATCAAACAGACCACCTCTATTTGATGGAGATAACTACTACTACTGGAAGGACAAAATGGAGCTCTTTCTTAGATCACAAGATAACAACATGTGGCATGTACTTGAAGTTGGAGAATATGTTCCATTAGCTAAAGATTCAGCAAATCCTAAACCTCAAGCTGAATAGACAACAACAGAAGCTGATAGAGTACTCCTTAATACTAAAGCTAAATTGTTTATTAAAAGTGCTTTGTGCAGGGAAGAATATGATAGAATAATGGAGTGCAAAACAGCAAAAGCAATATGGGAAACTCTGCAAACTCATCATGAAGGAACCAACAGTGTCAAAGAAACAAGAATAGACATTGGTGTGAGAAAATTTGAACTGTTTGAAATGAAGGAAGAAGAAACCATAGATCAGATGTATGGTAGATTCACAAGCATCATAAATGAACTCAACTCTTTGGGAAAATCATATACTACACATGAAAGAATAAGAAAAATTCTTAGATGTTTACCAAAGACTTGGAGACCAATAGTCACAGCCATCACAGTGGCAAAAGATCTCACAAAAGTTTCACTGGAAGATCTGATTGGATCATTAAAAGCTCATGAATCTGTTCTTCAAGAAGATAAACCAAAAAGGAAGATGATTGCTCTTGAAACTCAATCTGGAGAATGCTCTCAGAAAGAGGAAACACTTTGTGAAGATGAAGAATCACTTCAAGAAGATGATGAAGAAGAATTAGCATTCCTGTCAAGAAGAATTCAGAGACTGATGACAAGAAGAAATCAACTCAAGAAGAATTTTCAACCCAGAAGGAATGGAGCTAAACCAGAAGAGGATCTAAGTAAAATACAATGTTATGGATGCAATCAATTTGGTCATTACAAGAATGATTGTCCAAAGAACAAGCAGAAGAAGCCCTTCTTCAAAAAGAAATCCATGATGGCTACTTGGGATGATCTGGAAGAAGCTCAATCAGAAGATGAAGAACAAGAAGCAAATGTATGTCTCATGACACACTCAAATGCAGAAGAGGTAACACTTGATCCTTGCTCATCTTGTCAAAAAACTGAACATCTCTTTGATAACTTACTATATGACTCTCAAATCTTAAATCAAAAAAATGCTAAACTAAGAGATGAGATTACTGTTTTAACAAAAGAAAGAGATGAAATTAAGAAAGAGAGCTGTCTTAAAAGTGAAGTTATCAAAGGCATGCAAACTGCTCACACAGAACTTTCTAAAAGATTTGAAATTCTAAGAAATGATCAAAAAGAATGTTCTGAGGTACTAAAGGAAAATAGTGTTTTGAAAAAGACTATTTCAAAATTGGAAAATGATTTAACAAAGTTTATTGATACTACTACAACTTTTGAAAACATTTTGGGAACACAAAATGCATTTTATGATAGATCTGGTTTAGGACATAATCCTTATCAGAACAGAAAGCTATATGAAAAATGTTTCATTCCAAATAAACAAAAGAATTTTCAAAAATACAAATGTGATTTCTGTCACAAGGATGGACATCTTGAAGCCTTTTGTTTCAAAAAGAAAGCAACAAAACCAGTTTTCTATAGAACACCAGAACATTCTCAGATCGGTCTCAGAAACAGAAATTTTAGAAAACCTGTACATAGACATTCTCTAAACACTCTCAGAAGAGATGTCTATAAGAGAACACCTTATAAGAGATCATCTTACTCTCAGAGGATCCCTTATAAAGAATTTGAGACTAACACTCAAGGACCCAAGAAACTGTGGGTACCTAAAAACTTATTAAACTCAAATGTAGGAATGTCTTCTAGCAGTCAAGAAAAGGCCTTGGTACTTGGACAGTGGATGCTCAAGACATATGACAGGAGATAGGAACAGCTTTCTGTCATATGAAACAAGAGAAGGTGGATCAGTCACCTTTGGAAACAATGAGAAAGCAAGCATCAAAGGTATAGGTACAATTGGTAAGTCTAATTCTGCTAAGATTGAAAATGTTCATTATGTGGATGGCTTAAAACATAACTTAATAAGCATAAGTCAATTATGTGACAATGGCTTTGAAGTTGGTTTTAAATCAAACTCATGTGAAATAAAACAATCTTCATCTAACAAAGTCCTTTTTAATGGATCAAGGATAAAGAATGTTTATGTATTATACTTAGATGAACTACCTCCTGAGTCATGTTTTGTTTCTCTTGAAAAAGACAAATGGATTTGGCACAAGAGGGCTGGTCATGTAAGCATGAAGACTATGTCAAAACTTTCCAAACTTGATATAGTTAGAGGTTTGCCTAAGATTAGTTTTGATCTAGATAAAGTATGTGAATCTTGCACAAGAGGGAAACAAGTTAAAAGTAGTTTTAAACCAAAAGAATTTATTTCCACAAAAAGACCTCTTGAGTTACTTCACATAGACTTATTTGGACTTGTCAAAACTACAAGTCTTGGTGGCAAAAATTATGGCTTTGTCATAGTAGATGATTTTTCAAGATTCACTTGGGTGTTATTTTTAAAACATAAAGATGACTCTTTAGAAGCTTTTAAAACTTTTTGCTTGAGAGTTCAAAATGAGAAAGGTATCAATATTATCTCTATAAGAAGTGATCATGGTGGAGAATTTGAAAACTCTCTCTTTGAATCATTCCTTGATAATAATGGAATCTCTCATAATTTTTCTTGTCCAAGAACTCCACAACAAAATGGAGTTGTTGAAAGGAAAAATAGAACTTTGCAAGAAATGGCAAGAACAATGATTCATGAATCAAATGTGGAAAAGTATTTTTGGGCTGAAGCCATCAACACCTCTTGCTATATTTTAAACAGATTCACCATTAGGAAAGTTTTAAACAAAACACCATATGAACTTTGGAAAGGCAGAAAACCTAGTGTTTCTTATTTTCATATATTTGGTTGCTTTTGTTACATTTTGAATATCAAAGACAACTTAGGTAAGTTTGATTCAAAGTCAGACAAGGGAATATTCTTAGGATACTCTCTGACCTCAAAAGCTTATAGAATCTACAATTTGAGAACTCAAACTATAGAAGAAAGCATACATGTGAAATTTGATGAATTTGAAGATCAACCAACTGTGCATACTACTGATGAAGAAGAAGAAGAAGAACCTGTCATGGTACAAAATCATGATTCAGATGAAAACCCTACACCTCAAGAACCACCAAAGACCTGGAGAATTGTTGGCTATCATCCTCCTGATCAAATTATAGGTAATACAGAAGATGGTGTGAGAACCAGAAAAGCCTTGCAGGATGTAGAGACCAATCTGGGATTGATCTCCCAAATTGAACCAAGATCCATAAATGAAGCAATCATTGATGAGTCCTGGATTGAGGCTATGAAAGAAGAACTACATCAGTTTGAGAAGAATGAAGTTTGGAATTTGGTACCATCTCCAGAAGATAATTCAATCATTGGAACAAGATGGGTCTTTAGAAACAAACTTGATGAAAATGGTAAGGTTGTCAGAAATAAAGCAAGACTTGTAGCACAAGGTTATAATCAACAAGAAGGAATTGATTATGATGAAACCTTTGCTCCTGTAGCCAGGTTAGAAGCTATTAGAATACTGCTTGCATATGCATCACATAAATGTATCAAACTTTTTCAAATGGATGTAAAAAGTGCATTTTTAAATGGATTTTTAAATGAGGAAGTTTATGTACATCAACCTCCTGGTTTTGTTGATAAGCATAAACCAAATCATGTTTATAAACTTACCAAAGCTCTTTATGGACTTAAGCAAGCTCCAAGAGCCTGGTATGACAGATTAAGCACCTTTTTACTTGAAAATGGTTTTTCTAGAGGAAAAATTGATACTACATTTTTTACAAAAAATGAAAAGCATAATTTACTTATTGTACCAGTGTATGTTGATGATATTATCTTTGGTGCTACTAATGAAAAAATGTGTGAAGATTTTTCTAACCTTATGCAAAGTGAATTTGAGATGAGCATGATGGGAGAACTTGGTTTCTTTCTTGGCCTGCAAATCAAGCAACTAGAAGATGGAATTTTTATCAATCAAGAAAAATATGTGAATGATCTTCTCAAGAAATACAAGATGAATGAAGCCAAGATCATGTCAACTCCAATGCATCCTTCTACAAGTTTGGACAAGGATGAAAAAGGAAAAGATGTTTCTGAAAAAGAGTATAGGGGAATGATTGGATCTCTCCTCTATTTAACAGCTAGCAGACCTGACATAGTGTTTGCAGTTGGTCTCTGTGCTAGATTTCAAACATCTCTTAAAGAATCTCACTTGATTGCTGTCAAAAGAATTTTTAGATACTTAGTAGGAACACCTGATGTAGGATTATGGTACAAAAAGGGATCACACTTTGATTTACAAGCATATTGTGATGCTGACTATGCTGGGGATAAAATTGAGAGAAAAAGCACAAGTGGAGCATGTCAATTCCGTGGAGAAGCACTGGTGAGCTGGTGCTGCAGAAAACAAAACACAATTGCTCTCTCAACTACTGAAGCAGAATATGTTGCTGCATCAAATTGTTGCTCTCAAGTCATTTGGATCAAAAATCAACTTGAGGATTTCTCACTAAGGTACACATCTATTAAAATTTTATGTGATAACACTAGTGCTATTAATTTGTCTAAAAACCCTATTCAGCATTCAAGATCAAAACATATTGAAATCAAGCATCATTTTATTAGAGATCATGTTAACAAAAAGGATGTGGAATTAGTTTTTGTTGATACTGAAAATCAGCTTGCTGACATTTTTACTAAACCATTAGTTGAGGATCGTTTTAATTTTATCAAAGGAAAATTGAAAATCATCAAAAATCCCAATCCTACTTGATGTTTGTTTATCTGTGTGTCTGGGAGACCGTTCAGAGATCGATCTCTGGATACTGCACTGAAGCATATCAATACATATAACGGTCATTTGATTTAAATGGCCTCATGAACATGGCTTTAAATGGCAAAATTGATTTGGGCTTCCCTCTCTCCTCACTCATTGGGTAACGGTTTTTTCCTATCTTTCTCTTTCCCACGTTTTCGTCAAAACCTAAAGTACAAACCTACTATTCATCTTTCTCATCAAAGTACACCTAGCCTATATTCTTCCTCTTCCCCAAGTTTCTGAGTTTTTCTTTTTATAATCTCTCAAACTCTTTCAACTTCCATTAAACACATTCAAGCTTAAATCTTCATCAATGGCTAGAACTAAAAACGCTGGTGGTAGAAAAGTCCCACGAACCAAAAACCCTTCAACTTCATCTTCACCACCAAGATCTTCTTCACCTCCAAAACCACCTACTCCAAAATACTCATCATCATCATCCTATGAAACTGCATCTGAGTCTTACAAATCCATCCAAGAACGAGAAACCACTCCTGAAATTCAATCTATTCCTGTCACCACTAACATGCAAACTACTGTTGAAAATCCCCAAATTTCTCAAAACTCTCCAAATACTGTTTTCCAACCCTCATCATCTAAATCTCCAGAAAACTCACCCATCAATCTAACTCAAAATCAACCATCACCACCTGTTGATTCACCCAAACACTCACCAGAAATTGAAGATGTTTCTCCATCTCCTACTACTACAATACCAAGTCCAAAGGACTCTCCACCTGTCCTTGTTAAAATGAAGAAATCCAAGTCTTTTGATTCCTCCAAAATTAGAAGATCATCAAGGATATTGTCTGGTGCTGGCAAGAAACCTGTGGTGGACACCACAGTGCATGTTTTAGACTAATCTGACTCTGAGATTGATCTTTTGGAAAAAGAGATTGATGAGTTTGAACTTGAGCCAGTTACATCCACTAAGTCTGAACCTGTCAAAACCAAGAAATCACCAACTCCAAAGAAGAAGGAAGTCAAGACTGCTGTCAAGGCACCAAAAACAAAGAAGAAGACTGCAGTGAAAAAATCTAAAGAGAAATTGCTACCTGCTCCTCTCATTCAACCTAAAGATGAAGAGATTTTTCAAAAGTATTGGATGACCAAACCTATAGCTGTGTCAAGATTATATAATTTTGCTGAGCTATCCATTGGAGGTGTTGATTTAGAAAAATTTGTGGAACCATTTGAGTGGAAAAGTTTCTTTCAGATCAAAGAAACTGTTTATCCTTTATTGGTACAAGCATTCTACTACAATGCTCAAGTCTTCCCAGATAAAGATACGATTACTTCAAACATCAAGGATGTGGAATTAGTGGTAGATCCATATGTCATTGGAAGCTTAATTGGAATCAAGAGTGAAGGGCTAGAGGTTTATGGAAATGACTGGTATGACCAAGTCAAGATCAGCAAAGAAGAATTGAAGAGAAAAATGTTTACTGAAGAAGGAGCTAAGAAGAACTCTCCTCCATCCTCAATGCTGAAGACTGAGTACAAACTTCTCCACAACATGTGCCAACACTCATTTTTCCCTCGTACAGGGAGCAAGGACAAGGTAACTGATCTTGATCTTCTCATGATGTACCATATGGCCAAATGAGTTAAATTGAATCTTCCATACATTATTCTTCACCACATGATTCATGTTGCCACCTCTGGTTATAAGAAAATTGCACTACCATATGCCATGCTTTTGACTAGGGTGTTTAGGCTTTACTATGCTGATATGAAAAATACAACCTCTGAAGACCATTATTACACCTTTAGTTTGAAAAATGTTCATCATATGAAGAAAGATGTTGAAACCCCTGCTGTTGATGTTGGAAGTAAGAGAAAGAGAGATGATTTTGAGAAAACAAATTTGAATGTTCTTGCTGATGCCTCTGGAGACCAATTGGAGAATGATCTCCAGACTGGTGAACAAATTCAAATCAGTGGTGATGTTGATCC
Source organism: Trifolium subterraneum (assembly GCA_951799995.1). NCBI lineage: Eukaryota > Viridiplantae > Streptophyta > Magnoliopsida > Fabales > Fabaceae > Trifolium > Trifolium subterraneum. The sequence goes on from OX637462.1 coordinate 24,603,189, forward strand.
CACCACTGAGGGTGATAAACTTGTAACAACTGCTGCTACTACTCTTCAAGGTTTTAAACCTGTGTCTGCCCCACAAAATACCACCATGTTTTCACCTTTAATGACATCAAGCCAAGGAAGTTTGTCTTCCTTTTGCACTTCTGAATTCATAAGAAACATTCTCACATCTGACACCCCTGAAATTTCCACCATTCCTATTCCAAAACCTACTGATAGCACTTTGCCATCCATACCATCTTCATTTGCTACTTTTGATTCATTTTGCTCATCTGTTAATGCTACAAATGCTGGAACTCAACAATTAGTGTTTGAGGGAAATGTCAATTTTGACTTTCCTGGCCCTTCAAGGCCCACCAAACGCTTTAGGCTTGAATCTGATATGGAACAAATGAGAAAAAATTTGGATATTGTTATTAAGGGAATGACTGTTCAACACTCCATGATGAATCACTTGATTTTGGAATCCAAAACATTGAGGGATTGGTTTACCACTATTGTGTGTCCTCAACTCCATATTCCACCACCTCCTGAAATTGAAACCCCACAGTTTGACTCATTTCCTGCTTCAAATGACAAATCTGATGAGGATGATTGTCCTACTACTTCAACTGCTCCTGATGGAGCAAATGTCTGATAAGCTTTGCTTGTGTTTGCTCCTGGATTTCCCTTTTCAATGATGACAAAGGGGGAGAATGATTTGATAGATCAAGGGGGAGCTCAATGATGTTTTGAAATACAAGCCTGTTTGCTGCTGCTTTGGATATTTGATGTTTATGCTATGAACTCTGTTTTTAATTATCCTGTTTAGTATTTAGATATTTTGGGAAGTTTCTTTTGATGTTATATGAACTTCTCCTACTATGTATGTGTTGTCTAAACCAGGATCTGTTTGTTTAAATTTGCTTTTGATGCATGTTTGAATATTTTTTTATTAATCATGAGCTGTCAACTGTGTTTGAATGCTCACATATGTGAGATTGATGATTAATGGTTTATGCTTGATTCAAATTTTATGTGTGTTACTCAATTCTTTTAAAGTCATAAGCATGATCATTTTGGAAATTGAATGCTTGAATTGAGGGGGAGCTTACAAATTAAAAACACTAGACATTTTATTTCAAGCACTTTGAATTTTGATTAAAATTAGAATTCCATCTCAAAACATAATTCAAGAAGTTTGTCATCATCAAAAAGGGGGAGATTGTTGAGGCAAAATCCCTAATTGATGTTTTAAAGACAACAAACCTCTTAATTATTTTTTAGTGTAATTCTAATCTTTTTGGTATCTAACAAGTGCTCTTGAGTGTTTTTATTAAGCTAGGAACAATCGAGCTATTTAGATCAAATATCATGTTTTTACATTGATAAAAACAAAATCTTGGAGAACGGTCTCTGATTGGTCTCTGAGACCTGCGCAAACATCATTTTCACACAATCAATGCAAAAGGACTTATGGATAAGTCAACTATGTACAAGACAAATGATCACTTTTCTCTTGGGCCTCTCTCACGAATTATCTACACATCCAAGAGATCATTTAAGGCAAAGGTTTCTCTCATGAATAGAAAACTTACTTCTTTTACCAAGTTCTATGATTTAACTATGAGAAGATTGAGCATATGACATGAGGACATTTTTATACTCAATAAATGGAACTGATATTATATGGACCATGGAGAAGTAGACAGCACAACCTGGTCTTGGAGAATTGACTTGTACCTTAAAGAATAAAGTAGGAACATTCTCCAATGAAGTTTCTCTTTCTATATGACAATTGTACTTGCAACAAGGACACTATGGAACATCAAGTACAACATCCAGCTGCTGTTTTTATCCATAACAGCTGGACTTTTCGTGCTCTAGCTTCTTTGCTCTAAAAAGAAGAATGTCATTCACGCCAGAATTGGGAGATCGATCTCAGACCAATGCTGGAAAGAGAAAATCATCACTTGGAGTGACACCAGCTTGCTACAGCTGTTCAAAGGTTATCCAAAAGCTGCACAAAGGCTATACTTGTTTGTTAAGCAACGTACAACAACATTACAGCTCAACAACAGCTAGCAATACGCTCCTCTCTTAAAAGTCAGAAGAAGAAACTTTGGAGATCAATCTCAGACTGATCTGTTTTCTTCAAATTACATGAGCTGTCAATTTGCAGAGCAACTAGCCGTTATTTTCAAGTCTCCAACGGATATACTTCGTGGCCAAGACTCCCTGATCATCACTCATCTATATATTGAGGTCATTGGCAACTTTGAAGAGCAAGAGTCTCCACTACAACTTCAACACTTGTTTTTGCTATACAAGTCTTTATCACGAGCTCTTCTTTTCTCTCTCACTCAGATCTGTAATTCATATATATCTAGGATTAGAATATCCAGTGAGTGTTTTGAGAGTTTATCCATCCAGTTTCAAAGCTTCTCATAAGTGTATTGAGTGAATAGGCTTTGATTCCAAAATCCTTCATCTTTGTAACGATTGGCTCAAGTTAGTACGTAACTACTAATTGAGTGACACCTTCATAGTCAGTGTGACTGAAGTAGATTAAGCTTGTAGGGCTTAGAAGATTATTTGATCTTGGATCTAGATCAAAGGAAGTGTAATTTGAGATCGTTAGCATCTCCTAGTGAACAATCTCACAAGGAGTGTGGGGACTGGACTAGCCCAAGGATTTTGGGTGAACCAGGATAAATTATTGTGTGCTTTCTCTTCCCTTACTCTGATTTAATTTGTGCAATCACTAATCACACACATCACAATTTAATAGTTATATATATACTGTCAGAGAGTGATTGGGAGAACGATCTCCAGACTGCAACACTTTTGGTTATTTGGTTTAACTAACAATCTAATCATTTTCTTCAAGTATATTGTGTTTGATAATTTTTATAGGGAATATTTTAAAGGTTCACAATTCAAACCCCCCTTTCTTGTGAAAAACTTTGCTACTTCAGTATGCTCATGTGAAAGTCATGCACTGTTTCTTCTTCTTTCATCTCCAGACTTTCAAACTGAGTGGTTAAAATTTGGAGTCTAGACATCTTCATCTTGCTTGTTCCTTAATGAGTTGTGATGAGGATTTCCCAAGCTTCTTTGGTTGTTGTGCCTTGTTTGATCAGCCTGAACATGTTTTTATCAACTCCATTAAATTAAGCATTTAATGCTTTTGAATTCCCCAGTGCTAGTGCATCTTCAGCAGTAGTCCATTCCTCTTCTGGTTTTAACTCTTCAGTGTCAGCTCCATTATCATCTTTGACCTTGGGATGTTCCCATCCTTTGAGAACTGCTTTCCAAGTTCTGCTATCAAGGGATTTCAGGAATGCACTCATCCTTGATTTCCAATAGTCAAAGTTGGAGCCATCCAGAAGTGGTAGTCTATTCATGAGTCCTCCTTCTCTGTCCATCTTGCCAGAAAGTATCTTCCCTGGAGCTCACCCAATCAGATAGGGTGCCTGCTCTTATGCCAATTGAAATTCTGGCACGTGAGGGACCAATGTGGTGCACGATGTGGCAACACTGATCCTCCTGAACACACAAAATAAAACGACAGAATTTTAAATAATACAAGTCATTGTTAACCCAGTTTGGTGCAACTCACCTACTCTGGGGGATACCAATCCAAGAAGGAAATCAACTATGGTAAAGTAGTTCAAAGCTCTCCGCAAACGCCCCATTTACAACTTCTCACCTAGCAACTACCCGTATAGATTTCTACCTAAGAACGTCCTAGATATGAGACCCCTCTCACTTCCCTCAACCACACAACATGTGTGGATTTTAATTCTATTCTAAAACAATTCACACTCTGTGCTTAAAAGCTTTTAGAGTGAACACAATTATCCTTGATCAAGTATCAATCATGATACATGAAAGAATAATACTAAAGCCTAAAACTTAACTCGCACTAATTGCGTTTAAATCTTCAATAGTTTCAGCTACTCTTCAACGAATGAAGCTTGCTCTTTATATAGAGTTCTGAATCTTCTTTGGCTTCATGAAAGATAGGATCGTTAGTTGAGTTGAATCCTTTGATTTAAATTCCTTTTGATAAGGAAATCGGTTTCTTCAAACAAATAATATTTATTTGTTTTTATCCTTTTAAATCTTCCAGCTGTAGATCTTCAATCTTCTTATAACAAACTCGTTTCTTGTTGAATAAGTAAACGCGAGTTTGTTTCTTCAATCCTTCAAACATATCTGCGCGTTAGACAAAGATAAGGATAATGCGCGTTATCAGGCCGTGGTTCCCAATGTTACAGCATTAGAACCAACATTTGGCCTTAGGCTTATTTCACAAAAAATGAAGTCAATCTTCTAAAACTCAACAACCCCCTTTCCGTATCATGAAGCATATTAACCACCCTCATGGAATCTATTTTAAGTTCCACGCAACAAAAGCTCAATCTCCACGCATGTTGCAAACCTTTCCACACTCCACACAACTTCGCCACCAAGACACTACACTCCCCTATACCACGAGCAAAACCACCATGCCACTCACAAATTAATAAAATATTCTTTATCAAATTGCATTTAACTTATGGAAACGAATGAAGGTGCGTGGAGAAAACACAAGAAGGGGGGGTTGAATTGTGTTTTGGATATTTAAAAACTTTTCAAGATATTTAAATCTATCAGAGTCTTTAAGCACAATGGAATTGTTCACACAATTAACTTACGGCTAAGTGAATGATGAAGGAGTAAATGAGAGAGTGAGAGAGAGAAGAACACACAACAATTTATACTGGTTCCTCTCACAAATTGAGAGTACTCCAGTCCCCTTGTTTCCAAGAGAGTTCACTATAATCACTAAGATTACAATCAGATGCTCAAGCACACAAGCTCAAGACTTCCTTGCTCAAGTCACACAAGACTTAAGACTTCCTGCTCTAAGTCACACAAGATAGAGAGACTTCCTTGCTCTAATCACACAAGATCAGAGACTTCCTTGCTCTAATCACACAAGATCAGAGACTTCCTTGCTCAAGCACACAAGCTTAAGACTTCCTGCTCTAAGTCACACAAGACAGAGAGACTTCCTTGCTCCTACACTCAGCAGAAGACTTCTTTGCTCTAATCACTAAGATTGAGACTTACGTGCTTCTACACTAAGCAGAAGACTTTCTTGCTTCTACACTAAGCAGAAGACTTACTTGCTTCTACATTAAGCAGAAGACTTACTTGCTTCTACACTAAGCAGAAGACTTACTACTAACTTTTAAGCTTAAACTTATTACAAACATTATAACTTCAGAGGCTTAAGCTAGTTTCTATTCTCACTTCATTTGAGAGATATTTTCTATTACAATTCAAATTCTCACTTTATTCTGAGAGATGTTTTCTAATGAAGATCGTTAGTCATCAATTCTTTCGTTGGCATATTTATATGAGTTGAGAAAGACATTGAGACGTTGGAGAAATTCCCGTTTGTCATACCCCATTTTTTGACCGATTGATTTTGTTCGGCGTTTAAAACCTTCTTGCCCTTCTTGTCATTTCTGACGAAATTTCGGCAGAGAGGTATTTTAAAATACCTCATTTGTTGTTTCTTTTATATTTATTCTTTTTTCTATTATTATTATTATTGTTTATTATTTTTTACCATTATTTGTTATTATTATTATCTTCTTTTTTTAAAAAAAAAATTATTTATTTATTTTATTTTCTGTTTTTTATTAATTTTCGTTTTTATATTTATTTAATTTAATTATTTTTGTTTTTATTTTTATTGTTACTTTGTCCTTTTTTTTCCTGATTAAAAAAAATCAGAAAAATTTGAAAGTCAACTTCTCCAAACAGCAAAGGACGTTTCTACAGAAAGACAAAACAGTGTACTTTCTTGTCCAATTTCAGATTTTTGTTCCCCATCTTAGAACCCAATTTGTGTATATAGTGAACAGCAATTAATGAACAGGGGAGAAGAAAAAAATTGGCTCAGCAGCAGCCAAACAAACCCTAATTTTCCTAGATCTGAAAAATCATCAAAAAAACCCAGACCAAAAAAAATACAGTAAACCAAAACAGAACAAAGATCAAACGAGAATATCATCATCATCCATCATCAACCCAGAAAACTCAAAAATCTCCATCATCAACAGATCCAAAATCATAACCGAAAACCACACAAACCCAGAACGCAAACCAAAATCCAGAAAAACCAAAACAGAACCATAATCGATCCCTCATCAACGAACGAAATTCTTTTTCGTTCACAAATCAAAACCTGAAATCGAAAAAACGAGAAGAAGAATTGAAGAAAAACCGAATCAGATTCTAAAAAATACCAAAGGTTGTTTATGCTTTCTTTGTTCTTCCGATCCGGATCTTGGGTGATTTGTTTTGTCTATTTCATTTTCGGATTTGGTTTAGTATTTGTTTTTGTTTTGTTTTGGTATTGAAAAGTTTTTAAGAGATGAAGTTTTGAGAGAAAAAAACAAAACAGAGAGGGATGAAATCGTGAGAGAGAGAGGATGAAGAGCAGCGGCAGCGAGAGAGAGAAGAGATGAGAAAAAATGTGATTTTTTTTAGGGTTTGGGGTATTTATACCCCAACCCGATCCGGTGTGCGCGTGTCTAGCGCAGCACACCGTGCACCCTCGGTTATCAGCCACTGATCCTTATCAGATGGCTTGGATCCGTTCTTTTTTATTTTAGATCAGGGCCGTCTGATCCATCAGACGGCCATAGTTATTCCTGCGATTTTTTTGTTTGTTTTTGGACAGAAAGGCCTATGTGGGCTTGGGCTTTACTGTTTTCCTGCTATGCACACCCCTTTTTATTTTCGTTTTTCTATTCACACCACCCCCCTGTTTTTATTTTATTTTATTTTTTAGCTTATGAGATAAATGCTTTTGGCATAAGCTATTTTAGCTATTATTTTAGCCAATCAAGCACGATGTCGAGGCTTATTTTCATTTTTTTTTAGTTTCGTATTTATTTATTTATTTATATTATTTATCCATGCATTTCATATTATTTCATTACGTCCATTTATTCATCATATTTACCTTTTTTTGTAACATCATTATCATCACAATATTGATTGTTTATCGCTTTATTAATCGTCATTTATTTTTGCTCTTGAATTTAGGATGTAAATATGCCAAGTGTAAATTCTAAATAAAAGTGCATAGCATACCCCGTCTCTTGCATCATTTCATATTTATTTTCTCGCAAAGATTTTAGAGTGTGATTAGGCCAATGTACCCTAAATGAAAAATTGCATCTCATGCATATTTATTTTTTATCGCTTTCCGCCAATATGCGTAACGTTAAATTCCGAGGGAAAAGGCGTCGCTTTGATCAAAATATCATTGCGAATTGTCTTCGCGTTTAATTTATTTGTTATGACGTTTTAGGTTAGTGTCATTTTGCGCGCGTAACCATTACCTATTTCCTTCTCAAAAAATGAGGTCAAAACCTCTTTCAAAAATTATATAATTATTTTCTTTTCGAAATATCATGGAAACACAAAAATTTTCATCAAACATTTCTATCAAAAAACCTTGGAATTCAAACCAAGTGTTATTTTTCTCGTTAAAACCTTGGAATTCAAACCAAGTGTCTTTTATCACTTCAAACATTTTCTCAACAAACCTTGTATTTTAAACCAAGTGTCCGCATCTTATTTTCATAATCAAACTTTAATCAATTTAACTATATAGACTCTTTTTCACAAACTAACATCAATCAAACTCACATTTTGCCATTTTTGGCTTTTGGTCTTTAAAACCATTTTCAAAACCTTAAAATTAAACAAACAAATTTACTCGTCTTTTTATCCCGAACTACGGTGGTTTGATCCCTCGGGTACGTAGGCATGAGACTTGTCTCTCCAATCAATAAAATCGACAAAAACATTTTTCTTTTTTATCACTTTAAACTTCTTTTTTTATCACTACTTTAATTTCCCACTTATACATTTTTACAAGCAAATAAAATAAAGCACAAAGTTAGATTAAAAACAAGAGGTTCCTATAGAGTACTATAGATACTTAGGGTGCTAATACCTTCCCCTCGTATAACTAACCCCCGAACCTTGTTCTCTAAAAAATAAGGTTTTTTCGAATTTTTTCCCTTTCCCTCTGATAAATTAAAGATCGGTGGTGAAATATCAAATTGCGATTCGAAGTTAATTAATAACTCGATATCCAAAAATCACCGCGACAGAAATGGCGACTTCACTGGGGACAACCAAGCGGGTTGAACCTAACTTGTTTTACATTACTATCTTCGCGCTATTATTCTTTTTTATGTGAATGTTTGTATATATATACTTGGGTTTGATTTTGAGTGGTGAGATAAGTCCCCCACCCGGACTTGAGTGAACAATAAGATAGGATAGTGGTATAATCATAATGTCTATCCGAGAGTAAGTTTCGGCCGTGGCATATGTGGTAACCACACTCAATTGAGGAACTTTGGAGGTAATAGTGCCAACATGAGTAGTCGTGTTTGACATTCTATCTTCAAGGAACCGACGATGTTGAGGACCTTTAGTTACACCTAACCCATCTTGGCCTCTTTAGGACGTAGTGCGGTGGCTAATCGAGAGTAAGTCTCGGATTGGTTGATACGCGATACTACACTCGAACGAGACTTTTCTACGGATTTTGTTGGATCAGAAGTAGTTCCGTAACCCGATGATTTTCGGAGGAGGTCGAGGACTTTGAGAACTTGTTAGAACCCGTAATGCAGGTACACATGAACTCTAGTACATACCATATGGGAGGGTTTCACCTTTGACTCCAACATTATATCTTAACCCCACTATGTTTTCTGCATCATGCATGCATGCACTCATTCATAAATTTTTACTCATCCAATGTCGAAGGACTTAAGCAAATCTTTTTGTAAACATTGTAGATATGGATGTTGTAAGGAGAAACACCCAGAAATACAATTTCAAGACACTAGATTTATCAAGGTTGAAGGAGCTAGGATCCTTGGTGACTTTCCCGGAGAACTTCCGTAGAGATCATGGGAAATTGCTCGGTCTTCTCAAAGTGAATATTGAAAAAGGAAGTTTGGAAACTTTAGTCCAATTTTATGATCCCCTCTACCATTGTTTCACCTTTCCGGATTACCAACTTGTCCCTACCCTCGAAGAATACTCTTATCTTATTGGTTTACCGATACCCGACAAAGTACCTTTTAGTGGCCTCGAACCCACTCCAAAACCTCTAACCATTGCAGAAGCCCTTCATCTTAAAACCTCCGTTGTCAAAGCAAATCTTACATCTAAAGGAGGCCTCCTAGGCCTATCTACCAATTTCCTCTATCAACAAGCTTTTGCCTTTGCCGAAGTGGCAAGTAATGATGCCTTTTACTCCATCCTAGCCCTACTCATATACGGCCTTGTACTCTTCCCAAATATTGACGATTTTGTCGATATTAATACCATCCAAATTTTCCTTACCAAGAACCCTGTTCCGACATTGTTAGCCGACACATATCATTCCATCCACGATCGATCCTTAGTCAAACGTGGAACTATCCTTTGTTGTGCACCGTTACTATACCAGTGGTTCATTTCCCATCTACCCCAAACCCACTCTTTCAAAGCTAATCCTGAAAATCTTTCATGGCCTCATAGAATCATGTCCCTTACTCCATCTGATATAGTTTGGTACTATGCAGCTTGGGATGTCGGAGAAATCATCATTAGTTGTGGTGGATACTCCAACGTACCTCTTCTCGGGATGCATGGAGGAATTAGCTATAGCCCTACCCTTGCCAGACGCCAGTTTGGATACCCGATGAAAACCAAGCCGAACAACCTTGCCTTAACTAGTGAATTTTATCGCAACAAAGAGGATCACTCGAATATAAGGGAAAAATTTGTGCAAGCTTGGGGTTCTATTCGAAGACTTGATAGAAAACAGTTGAGAACAAAGTCAGACTCGGTATGTGAATCTTACACTCAATGGGTCATCAATAGGGCTACAAGTTTTGGAATGCCTTACCGGATGCCGAGGTTGTTATCTTTGACCACCCCACCGTCATCCTTGCCCTTACCTTTTGATACCAAAGAGGAATTCCAAGAGCAATTGGCCGAGCTGACCCGTGAAAAAGACACTTGGAAAAGAAGATGTCAGGCAGCCGAACTTGAAAATGAAACACTAAGAGGAGAGTTATAACAAAAGGACCATCTGATCCTCCTTCAAAGCCAACGAATTGTTGAGAAGAATGATTTACTCCAGCAAAAGGATGCCTTACTCATGAGTGATCCTAAGAGAAAGAAACGCAACATGGATATGTTCTCCGGTCCACATCTAGATGTTTGAGAGTTGTTATTTGTTTTATGTAATTTTTTTCTTCCTTTTAGTTTATCCTCTAAATTCTGTTTTGTTTTATGTAAAAAAAAAAAAAAAACCACAATGTTTATTATGTATTATTTTGATTTGAAATGAATGTTCTCTACGATGTTTACAATCAAGTTGGAATGAGTCCTTCGATATTAAAAAAAAACTGTGCATATTTTAACATAACATATTCATGCATCATATAACATTCATGAGTTTCAAAAAATCGAGTCTCATATTCTTTTTCTCCTCTGTGTCCCAGTTAAAGTGGCCCAACGACCACGCCCACAGCCATCTCGCACGTACAACACTCGAGCAAACAGGAAAAAGAGAATGGACCAAGTTGAACAAGAGAACGTTGAGCTCCATGGGGAAGTAACAACGCTCCGGGCTGAAGTAGAAAAGCTAACCGCCATGGTGACATCGTTGGTGGCTGCGCAGAATCGGCCACTAACCCGTCCTCCTCAAGCTACAGTCATCTCTGAAATCGCCTCTGCCCCGGTTCCAGTGGTACCCGTCAACACACATCAGCATGTCATGCCCGAAGGTTATCCTTGGGGCATGCCTATGAATTTTAATGAAGGGCTTCGACCCCAAGTTCCCGAGGTCCCCACTCCTACTTTGCCACATGCTACTGTTGTTCCCCAACCTGGGACGACTCTTCCTCAAGTTACTATGTGTGTCCCTCAGTCAACAATGACCATTCCAGCTTCCGTAGCTCACACCGTTCCTTATGTGAGCGAACAAGTCTACCATGCGGAGGATCCAGAGACTTATGGCCGTATGGATAATCTTCAGGATCAGTTTGATAAGATGCAGCTCGAGATTAAGGCCCATCGTGGGAAGGATTTGTTCGGCAAAAACGCCCATGACCTTTGCTTGGTACCAAACGTTAGGATCCCACCTAAGTTTAAGGTCCCCGAGTTTGAGAAGTACAAAGGAAATTCCTGTCCTCAGAGCCATTTGGTAATGTACGCCCGAAAGATGTCCACTCAAACGGACAACCATCAGTTACTAGTCCACTACTTTCAGGATAGCTTGACAGGTGCCGCTTTGAAGTGGTACATGGGCTTAGATAGTGCCAAGATCCAAACATTCAATGATTTGAGCGAAGCTTTTGTCCGTCAATACAAATACAATCTAGACATGGCTCCAGATAGAGATCAACTTCGAGGTATGTCTCAAAAAGATAAAGAGAGTTTCAAAGAATACGCTCAGCGATGGAGAGAGATTGCCGCTCAGATTTGTCCACCACTAGAAGAAAAAGAAATGACCAAGATTTTCCTAAATACTCTTGATTCATTTTACTATGAACGAATGATTGCTAGTGCACCCAGTGATTTCACTGAGATGGTAAACATGGGGATGCGACTTGAAGAAGGGGTCCGACAAGGACGATTGGTCAGAGAAAGTGTTCCGGTCAACAGTACGAAAAGGTTTGGGAGTAACTTTGCAAGGAGAAAGGAGTCAGAAGTAAGTATGGTGGCCCATGGACAGCATCAACGACCGTATATGGGTTACCAACACGTTGCAGCTGTCTCACCAGTGCCTCAAAACCCGCCTTACCAGCCACAAATGACCCAAAGACCACCTTCGCACTATCCACCACTTTATCAACAAACATATCCTCAACAACCATACCCACAACAACCACAAATTCGACCACAAACTCCCCAACAACCCTACAATTATCCCAATCGCACCCAGAGAAATCCATCATTTGACCCCATACCCATGAAATATGCCGACCTACTCCCCGCCTTACTCGCCAAAAATCTTGTCCAGACGAGACCACCTCCACCTGCGCCAGCAGTACTACCTACTTGGTACCGTAGTGACCTAACTTGTGCCTTCCATCAAGGGGCCCCTGACCATGATGTAGAACGTTCCTACGCCTTCAAAAAAGCTGTTCAAGAATTAATCCATAATAAGGTACTGTCCTTCAAGGATGAAAATCCCAACGTCCGAAACAATCCGCTGCCCAATCACGGGTCCTCTGTCCATTTTATCCAAAGTTGCCAAGAAACAAGCACCATTCTCAGTATAAAGGATATCAAAACCCCGTTGGTGCCCATTCATAGTAAAATGTGTGAAGCAAAGTTGTTTAGCCATGATCATGCAACTTGTGAGGAATGTTTGAAGAATCCTCAAGGTTGTTCCCGAGTTCAAGAGGACATACAAAGGTTGATGGATAAAGGAGAATTGGTAGTTACAAAGAAGAGCGAGGATGTTTGCGTCATAGTACCAGAATTCAATGTCTCTGACCGTCTCGAGATGATATATAATAGTGGAGAGCCCACAGTTACCCCGCTGGTGATCTGCTTGCCAGGGCCTATGCCATATACGTCCCTGAGAGCTGTGCCATATAGATATGATGCCACCATGTTGCAGGATGGGGTGGAAACACCTATTCCTCCTTTGATATCCGTGGACAATATTGCAGATAATAGCAAAATACTGAGGAGTGGGCGTATTCTTCCGGGAGTTGTTCAAGAAAAGACCGGTAGTCCTGTTGAAAAAACACAAATTCCTGACTCTAGTGGGACTGGTGAAAGGGTGTATGAAGACTCAGATGAAATTTTGAAAATGATCAAGAGAAGTGAGTATAAGATCGTGGATCAATTACTACAAACCCCTTCCAAGATTTCAATTTTATCACTCTTAATGAATTCTGATGCGCACAGAGATGCACTAATGAAGGTCTTGGACCAGGCATATGTCGACCATGACGTAACCTTGGGCCAATTTGGTAGCATAGTGGGGAATGTCACAGCCTGCAATAACTTGAGTTTCAGCGACGAGGAACTCCCTGAAAAAGGAAAAGATCATAACTTAGCATTACATATCTCGGTAATTTGTAAATCTGATGCCTTATCCAATGTTTTGGTGGATACCGGGTCATCTTTGAATGTAATGTCCAAGTTTACTCTCGACAAGCTCGCATACTGTGGTGCGCCTTTGAGGCCGAGTGCATTAATCGTGAAGGCCTTCGATGGGTCAAGAAAATCAGTAATCAGTGAAATAGACCTACCCATTTCAGTTGGTCCCTATGAGTTCCAAATTACCTTTCAAGTCATGGATATTCAAGCTTCTTATAGTTGTTTGTTGGGACGACCATGGATTCACGAAGCGGGGGCGGTGACTTCCACACTTCACCAGAAGTTGAAATTTGTGCGGGAAGGAAAATTGGTGATCGTGAATGGAGAGGAAGCTTTATTGGTGAGTCATTTGTCGGCTTTTTCTTATATCAGTGCTGATGTTAGGGATGGTACGTCTTTCCAGGGGCTTTCTATTGAAGAGAAAAGGTCAAAAAAGGGAAAAACATTTATGTCTTCTGCAAAAGATGCGCAAAGGGAAGTACAACAAAGGTCACATCTGAAATGGGGGAAGTTATTACAAATGCCAGAAAGAAGACACATGGAGGGTCTGGGTTCTGTTCCGTCTACAGGAACGGTCAATTCAAATAAGGGTACTTTCGTCAGTGCCGAACCGATTCACACTCCACCAGAAACTAATGCTATCATTGAAGACAAAGTTGAAGAAGAGCAGCCTTCTTTCGTGATTCCAGGAGGAATTTTCCACAATTGGGTCGTTGTTCATGTCCCTTCTGTCACTCCTCTATCTAAGTAATATGTTTGTCTATTTTTGTTTTCCAAAAATCCTTTTGTCCTGCCCAAGGAAAAAGCGAACGCATGTGGGGCTTTGTTTTGAGCTTCAAGTATTTTAATGAAATTGTCGTTTTTATCATGACTTTTATTTTTGTTTTCATTTTATTCTGGAAAATGGTAACACAAAAAAACCAAAGTATATATTTTATTTTCCTTCCACTTCCTAGCTTTTAATCATTTTTCAAAAGGTTTGCATTCTTTTATTTAATAAAATCAATCATAAATCATATGCAGATTAAGCATCAATGAACCCGTTGAAAACAATGTTCCTAGTCCCTCTCCCAACTTTGAGTTCCCTGTTTACGAGGCTGAAGAGGAAGAGGATGAAGGGATCCCTGATGAGATCAAACGACTATTAGATCAAGAGAAGAAAGTCATTCAGCCTCATGAGGAAGATGTGGAGTTAATTGATTTAAGTTCCGGCGAAGGAAAGAAAGAAATCAAGATTGGGGCATCCTTAGAAGCATCTGTCAAGGAAAGGGTGATCGTTTTACTCAGAGAATATGTTGACATCTTCGCCTGGTCATATCAGGATATGCCCGATTTAGATCCTGAAATTGTGGAACATCATTTGCCTCTGAAGCCAGAATGTCCTCCGGTAAAGCAAAAGTTAAGAAGAACTCATCCGGATATGGCTCTCAAGATCAAAGAAGAAGTACAAAAACAAATTGATGCTGGTTTTCTTATCACATCAGAATATCCTCAGTGGTTGGCTAACATAGTACCAGTTCCAAAGAAGGACGGCAAAGTCAGAATGTGTGTTGATTACAGAGATTTGAACAAAGCTAGTCCGAAAGATGATTTTCCTTTGCCTCACATTGATGTATTGGTTGATAACACAGCTACATCCAAGGTTTTCTCCTTCATGGATGGTTTCTCTGGGTACAATCAGATCAAGATGGCAGTTGAAGATAGAGAGAAGACCGCTTTCATTACACCTTGGGGCACTTTCTGTTACAAAGTAATGCCTTTTGGTCTAACGAATGCGGGTGCTACTTATCAAAGGGGCATGACCACCCTTTTTCATGACATGATGCACAAAGAGATTGAGGTATATGTAGATGATATGATTGTCAAATCGGGTACTGAAGAAGAGCACGTGGAGTACTTATCGAAAATGTTTCAAAGGTTGAGGAAATATCGTCTCCGTTTAAATCCCAACAAATGTACTTTCGGTGTTAGATCCGGAAAGCTCCTGGGGTTCATTGTTAGTCAAAAGGGTATCGAGGTAGATCCAGACAAAGTCAGAGCCATCAGAGAAATGCCAGCTCCACAAACAGAAAAGCAAGTTAGAGGTTTCCTGGGTCGACTAAATTACATCTCTAGATTCATCTCCCATATGACTGCCACATGTGGGCCGATTTTCAAATTGCTTCGCAAAAATCAAGGGATTGTTTGGACAGAGGACTGTCAGAAAGCTTTTGACAGTATCAAAGAGTATTTAATGGAACCTCCGATCCTTATCCCTCCAGATGAAGGAAGACCGCTCATCATGTATTTAACCGTGCTAGAGGAATCTATGGGTTGTGTGCTGGGGCAACAGGATGAGACCGGTAGAAAAGAGCACGCAATTTATTATTTGAGTAAGAAATTCACAGATTGTGAATCTTGATACTCCATGCTTGAGAAGACTTGTTGTGCTTTGGCTTGGGCTGCCAAACGTCTCCGACATTACTTGATTAATCATACTACTTGGTTGATATCCAAAATGGATCCAATTAAGTACATTTTTGAGAAGGCAGCTCTAACCGGAAGAATTGCCCGTTGGCAGATGTTGTTATCCGAATACGATATTGAGTACCATACCCAAAAGGCAATCAAGGGTAGTATTCTTGCTGACCATTTGGCTCACCAACCAGTTGAAGATTACCAGCCAATCAAGTTGGATTTTCCAGATGAAGAGATCATGTATTTGAAGATGAAGGATTGTGATGAACCGGTGTTTGGCGAGGGACCAGATCCTGAATCCCAGTGGGGTTTGATATTTGATGGGGCTGTTAACCTCTACGGTAGTGGAATTGGGGCAATCATTGTTACCCCTAAAGGTGCTCACATTCCTTTCACTGCGAGATTACAGTTTGAATCTACTAACAATATTGCAGAATATGAAGCTTGCATCATGGGCATTGAAGAAGCTATTGACTTAAGGATCAAAAACATCGACATTTATGGAGACTCAGCTCTTGTGATTAATCAGATCAAAGGAGAATGGGAGACTCGCCATGCTGGTTTGATTCCTTACAGAGATTATGCAAGACGGTTGTTAACTTTCTTCAATAAAGTGGAGCTACATCACATTCCTCGTGACGAGAATCAAATGGCCGATGCTTTGGCCACTCTATCTTCAATGTACCGAGTTAATCGCCGGAACGAGATACCAACCATCAGTATTCGGTGCCTTGAGAGACCAGCATATGTGTTTGCAACTGAGGAAGTGGTGGATGACAAGCCTTGGTTTCATGATATCAAGATGTTCCTTCAGAAGCAAGAATATCCCCCTGGGGCATCTAGCAAAGACAAAAAGACTCTGAGAAGGCTGTCCAGTAGTTTCTTCCTGAATGATGAGGTGTTATACAAAAGGAATTTTGATATGGTCCTGCTGCGGTGTGTGGACAAACATGAGGCTGATCTATTGATGCATGAAGTACATGAAGGTTCATTCGGAACCCATCCCAATGGACACACAATGGCCAAGAAAATGTTAAGAGCCGGCTACTATTGGTTGACAATAGAGTCTGATTGTTACAAACATGCCAGGAAATGCCATAAATGTCAGATTTATGCGGATAAGATACATCTACCGCCAACTTCTCTGAATGTACTCTCTTCCCCTTGGCCGTTCTCCATGTGGGGTATCGACATGATTGGTCGGATTGAACCAAAGGCTTCCAACGGACATCGTTTCATCTTAGTGGCCATTGATTACTTCACCAAGTGGGTTGAGGCAGCATCTTATGCCAATGTGACCAAGCAGGTGGTCGTACGTTTTATCAAGAACCATATTATCTGCCGTTATGGTGTTCCTAACAAGATTATTACAGATAATGGGACAAATTTGAATAACAAATTGATGAAAGATCTGTGTGACGAGTTTAAGATTGAGCATCATAATTCATCTCCTTACCGGCCTCAGATGAATGGCGCAGTTGAAGCTGCAAATAAGAACATCAAGAAGATCGTGCAGAAAATGGTGGTCACTTACAAAGATTGGCATGAAATGTTACCTTTTGCTTTACATGGATACCGTACTTCAGTTCGTACTTCGACAGGGGCAACCCCTTTCTCTTTAGTATACGGCATGGAAGCAATACTCCCCGTAGAGGTTGAAATCCCATCAATGAGAGTCTTAATGGAAACTGAGTTGGCCGAGGCCGAATGGTGCCAAAATAGATATGACCAATTGAATTTAATTGAGGAGAAACGCATGGCGGCTTTATGTCATGGACAGTTATATCAGAGAAGAATGAAACAGGCTTTTGACAGGAAGGTTCGGCCTCGTGAGTTCCGTGAAGGTGACCTTGTGCTCAAAAAGATATTGTCCTTTCAGCCGGATTCTAGGGGCAAGTGGACGCCTAATTATGAAGGCCCGTATGTTGTCAAAAGAGCTTTTTCTGGTGGTGTTATGATTCTTGCAACCATGGATGGTGATGAGCTCCCTCGTCCTGTGAATGCCGATGCAGTCAAGAAATACTTTGTCTAAAAAAATATAAGAACAGCTCGCTAAGTTGAAAACCCGAAAGGGCGGCTTAGGCAAAAATGAGCGTCTCGGTGGGCTGAAAACCCGAAAGGGCGGTCCAGGCAAAAATTAGAGACATAAACAAAAAATAATATCCTGATAGGTCGAAAACCTGAAAAGGCGATCTATGCAAAAGTTAAGGAATAAGACAAGTAACTGCATCGGATCAGGCATCACTTACTCAGAGTACCTCGATTGACAGAATATCTTTGGCTTACAGCATTTTAGACTGCAAATTCAAAGTTGTTAGGGAGAATAGCGATCATTGTGTTTAACGTACCTTTCCCACCCAATTACCATTTTTCATCTTTGTAACGATCTGTGGGGTTGTGCTTTTCGCCAATCGCCACTCTTTTAATCAAATTCGAGCCTGTGCCCTCTATTTGGAATTCAAATTTATTTGCAATTTTGTTTCCCCCTCTTTCAATTTAAAGTACTTGAAGCAAAAACTCAAAAAATAATTTAAAGTTTTTTAGTAGTTCTTTTTTTGAAAAATACAAATGACAAACATATTTCTTAGATTCATGAGTCATACAAGCATATATCAACATTGTTCCGAAAGCAGACAGATTCAACAAGGCAAATACAGTCATTGCTAAAAAAAAACAAAGCTCGATAAGTCGAAAACCTGAAAAGGCGGCTTAGGCAAAAAATGAGCGTCCCGGTGGATTGAAAACCCGAAAGGGCGGTCCAGGCAAAAATTAGGGGCAAAACAAAAAAATATATATTCCCGGTGGATTGAAAACCCGAAAGGGCGATCCAGGCGAAAGTTAGGGATTTCAAAAAAGGAGGAAAAAGCAAAAGCATGACTGTTGAAGCAAAGACCATGAGAAAGTATTCGGTTTCAGTGTACAAAATGGCGACTTCTGCCAGATCTCTGACCGATGGGCTTTACCCCAAGAAGCAATCGCTCTTAACGTGGATTGACACACCGTACCGGGTTTTACCCCGAGGATTTGATTTATTTCACCTATAGCGATGGTGTCCCCAGCGGAGAACTACCGAGTGGTTGTACGGATACGTCGGCCCAATGCTCATCTTGCCTGATCCAACTTTTATCTCATCCAGTCATGTACAAATATCATTCAATCAAACAAATACAAGCTACATACATACATACATACATACATACATACATACATACAATCATTCGCATATGTATACATACATTCATATTTACATACAACATGCAAACAAAATCATTCATACATACTGCATTGAACATCGCGTGTCCTGCTTCAATACATCAAATACATATTCTTGTCATGTCTCGCTCTCCCACAATGTCAGCAGACAATTTATTTCCTCGATGTGTCCTTACCATCCCACAATGTTGGTAGACACTGCCTTTACTTGTCCTTACCATCCCACAATGTTGGTGGACACTGTCTTTACTTCTGTCCGTACACAGGACTTTATTGATTTCCGTCTTTACTTCTGTCCATACACAGGACTTTATCGCTTTCAGTCTTTACTTCTGTCCGCACACAGGACTTTATCGCTTTCAGTCTTTACTTCTGTCCGCACACAAGACTTTATCTGCTTATGTCCACACACAGGACTTTATCGCTTTCAGTCTTTACTTCTGTCCGTACACAGGACTTTATCGCTTTCTGTCTGCATCACTTCTGTCAAATAATCTTCATTGCATTCAATCACTTCGTAAATATAACATTCATAACATCATATCGTAGCATTTTATAGTTTGGTCCGGTCAAAAAAGTGGTGTACTCTGTATTTATGTCTCTTCCATCGTCGAATCAAAACAAAAAAACATTCAAAAATCATCTTTTTCTTTTTATCTCCGATGGAAGAAACTTAAATAGGGGCATCTGTCATACCCCATTTTTTGACCGATTGATTTTGTTCGGCGTTTAAAACCTTCTTGCCCTTCTTGTCATTTCTGACGAAATTTCGGCAGAGAGGTATTTTAAAATACCTCATTTGTTGTTTCTTTTATATTTATTCTTTTTTCTATTATTATTATTATTGTTTATTATTTTTTACCATTATTTGTTATTATTATTATCTTCTTTTTTTTAAAAAAAATTATTTATTTATTTTATTTTCTGTTTTTTATTAATTTTCGTTTTTATATTTATTTAATTTAATTATTTTTGTTTTTATTTTTATTGTTACTTTGTCCTTTTTTTTCCTGATTAAAAAAAATCAGAAAAATTTGAAAGTCAACTTCTCCAAACAGCAAAGGACGTTTCTGCAGAAAGACAGAACAGTGTACTTTCTTGTCCAATTTCAGATTTTTGTTCCCCATCTTAGAACCCAATTTGTGTATATAGTGAACAGCAATTAATGAACAGGGGAGAAGAAAAAAATTGGCTCAGCAGCAGCCAAACAAACCCTAATTTTCCTAGATCTGAAAAATCATCAAAAAAACCCAGACCAAAAAAAATACAGTAAACCAAAACAGAACAAAGATCAAACGAGAATATCATCATCATCCATCATCAACCCAGAAAACTCAAAAATCTCCATCATCAACAGATCCAAAATCATAACCGAAAACCACACAAACCCAGAACTCAAACCAAAATCCAGAAAAACCAAAACAGAACCATAATCGATCCCTCATCAACGAACGAAATTCTTTTTCGTTCACAAATCAAAACCTGAAATCGAAAAAACGAGAAGAAGAATTGAAGAAAAATCGAATCAGATTCTAAAAAATACCAAAGGTTGTTTATGCTTTCTTTGTTCTTCCGATCCGGATCTTGGGGGATTTGTTTTGTCTATTTCATTTTCGGATTTGGTTTTAGTATTTGTTTTGGTATTGAAAAGTTTTTAAGAGATGAAGTTTTGAGAGAAAACAACAAAATAGAGAGGGATGAAATCGTGAGAGAGAGAGGAAGAAGAGCAGCGGCGGCGAGAGAGAGAAGAGATGAGAAAAAATGTGATTTTTTTTAGGGTTTGGGGTATTTATACCCCAACCCGATCCGGTGTGCGCGTGTCTAGCGCAGCACACCGTGCACCCTTGCTTATCAGCCACTAATCCTTATCAGATGGCTTGGATCCGTTCTTTTTGATTTTAGATCAGGGTCGTCTGATCCATCAGACGGCCATAGTTATTCCTGCGATTTTTTTGTTTGTTTTTGGAAAGAAAGGCCTATGTGGGCTTGGGCTTTACTGTTTTCCTGCTATGCACACCCCTTTTTATTTTCGTTTTTCTATTCACACCACCCCCTGTTTTAATTTTATTTTATTTTTTAGCTTATGAGATAAGTGCTTTTGGCATAAGCTATTTTAGCTATTATTTTAGCCAATCAAGCACGATGTCGAGGCTTATTTTCATTTTTTTTAGTTTCGTATTTATTTATTTATTTATATTATTTATCCATGCATTTCATATTATTTCATTACGTCCATTTATTCATCATATTTACCTTTTTGTGTAACATCATTATCATCACAATATTGATTGTTTATCGCTTTATTAATCGTCATTTATTTTTGCTCTTGAATTTAGGATGTAAATAGGCCAAGTGTAAATTCTAAATAAAAGTGCATAGCATACCCCGTCTCTTGCATCATTTCATATTTATTTTCTCGCAAAGATTTTAGAGTGTGATTAGGCCAATGTACCCTAAATGAAAAATTGCATCTCATGCAAATTTATTTTTTATCGCTTTCCGCCAATATGCGTAACATTAAATTCCGAGGGAAAAGGCGTCGCTTTGATCAAAATATCATTGCGAATTGTCTTCGCATTTAATTTATTTGTTATGACGTTTTAGGTTAGTGTCATTTTGCGCGCGTAACCATTACCTATTTTCTTCTCAAAAAATGAGGTCAAAACCTCTTTCAAAAAATACATAATTATTTTCTTTTCGAAATATCATGGAAACACAAAAATTTTCATCAAACATTTCTATCAAAAAACCTTGGAATTCAAACCAAGTGTTATTTTTCTCGTTAAAACCTTGGAATTCAAACCAAGTGTCTTTTATCACTTCAAACATTTTCTCAACAAACCTTGGATTTTAAACCAAGTGTCCGCATCTTATTTTCATAATCAAACTTTAATCAATTTAACTATATAGACTCTTTTTCACAAACTAACATCAATCAAACTCACATTTTGCCATTTTTGGCTTTTGGTCTTTAAAACCATTTTCAAAACCTTAAAATCAAACAAACAAATTTACTCGTCTTTTTATCCCGAACTACGGTGGTTTGATCCCTCGGGTACGTAGGCATGAGACTTGTCTCTCCAATCAATAAAATCGACAAAAACATTTTTCTTTTTTATCACTTTAAACTTCTTTTTTTATCACTACTTTAATTTCCCACTTATACATTTTTACAAGCAAATAAAATAAAGCGCAAAGTTAGATTAAAAACAAGAGGTTCCTATAGAGTACTATAGATACTTAGGGTGCTAATACCTTCCCCTCGTATAACTAACCCCCGAACCTTGTTCTCTAAAAAATAGGGTTTTTTCGAATTTTTTCCCTTTCCCTGGATAAATTAAAGATCGGTGGTGGAATATCAAATTGCGATTCGAAGTTAATTAATAACTCGATATCCAAAAATCACCGCGACACCGTTGTAAAGTGGACAGCTGTAGTCTTTGAAGATCCGTTGAGTAAAGCCACGTCTTCTTTTGCAGTGAGGCTTCACCTTTACTGTTTGTCCAAAGTACAGTAATAAGGTACAACTAGCTCCTAGAGAGAGTAGGATCACATCCTTTGTGACCGTTGTAATTAGTTGACCTTAGAACAAATCATCAGGCTTGATAAGAGTAGTTGATGTAGCCCTTCTGATGATTTGGGGAATTCCATTGCTTCTGATGAACCTTTGATAACTTGGAGTCTGATTGGTCTTGAATGGATGACCTCTGATAGTCCTTCGTAATTCAGCTTCTGAACGTCTTCATCTTCTGAATGACTCATGACTAGCAGATAGCTTCTGAACTCTTGTAGGCATCTGAACATCTTTGAGCTTCTGAACTTCTATGAGCTTCTGAACTCTTACAGACATTCTGATCCTCTTTGAGCTTCTGAACTTTGTTTAGCTTCTGACCACGTTGTAGCTTCTAAACTACTTCAGAGTGTAAAGATTCAGACTTCCATAGGTTTCATCAGAGTCTAAATCAAGTGTGCTCTCGATATAACGTTGGATTCTCCTACACTCTTAATTTAAACATTAGTACCATCAATTGTCCATTTAATACTTTGTTATCATCAAAACCTAAGGTGTGTCTTAACACATATTTTGTTCCAACAACGAACACTTAACATTTGAAGTTAAATCATAAAGAATATAAGTAAATTAAAATAGAAAGAGTATAGAGGAAGAGACATAGCACAATAATTTTTATATTGGTTCACTACCAAAACGGTCAGGTAGTCCAGTACACTCTTTTTCAAAGTCATTTTTCCCTCTATCCAAAGAAGGACTTCATTACACTATAATCATATCACCGGATAACAACACTTAAGGTATACCACCTCGAGATTTTCTTGCTTTCAACCTAGAAAAATTTCCACCTAGTAACCACATTAGAATTTCCTTGCCTTGCAATAAGATCTTCCTTGTTTGAGTACAAATTTGTTGTCACTGATTGGCTGGTTACATAATCAATGGGCGAGTATCTATGTGATACAAAAGTTGTGGTCTAGGATTTTAACTCTCATAGAGAGTATATACAATAATAATTCTATGATCAATCTATGTTGGAACAAAGTTTACATTGGTGTGTGAATTGAAAATAAAATTTCTTAAGTCCCACATCAGGGTACTAGAGCATACTAGTGTGTGTAACATACTAGTGTGTAAATTGGAAAATTAAATAAATTAAATCATATTTTGATGAGATAGGACACTTTTATTTTTTTATTAATTTAATTTATTGTGATTTATTTTCCATTAATTTGTAACTATCAAATTTATGGGAGAATAACTCTAGTTTATGGTTGCACTAACAAAACATAGGATTTGGATCCTCTCTAGTTTATGATCTCTTCTGCCGGTTGAGCCACCACTCAAATGATATAGCAAACAAAAAAAACATAGGAATTGCACGCACTATATACTCCATTAGTTGTTTCCAAGTAAGTTAATTTAATTTCATCCTACCTAAAGTGTTTGCAAGTGCTTGTGCTTTGGATTCTTGATGTTGCGCTCAAGCCTTGAGCTTCTTATATATGGTGATGGTAATCTATCATATAACTCCCCTTTTTAACTTGTTGTATGATAATTTGGAAAATCATAATTGGCTGCGATATGTTTATTTGCTATATACTTATATAACATATGTCCATGTTCTGAGAGTATTCTACTCAATTTTCTTTTGTTTGGTTCTAGTTGGAATATTAATCTTATTCAGCTTGTTTACATAACTAAATGTGTGTGCATCTACTTTGCCGTCATGATAAATTAGAGCACAATTATATGTTCTAAAATCAATGATACACAAGTAGAATTATAATATATAATGAAGGTGCGTGGAGAAAACACAAGAAGGGGGAGTTGAATTGTGTTTTGGATATTTAAAAACTTTCCAAGATATTTAAACCTTTTCAGAGTCTTTAATGCACATCGGATTGTTCACACAATTAACTTATGGCGTTATGAATGATGAATGAGTAAATGAGAGAGTGAGAGAGAGAAGAACACACAACAATTTATACTGGTTCCCCTCACAAATTGAGAGTACTCCAGTCCCTTTGTTTCCAAGAGAGTTCACTATAATCGCAAGGATTACAATAGATGCTCAAGCACACAAGCTCAAGACTACCTGCTCTTAGTCACACAAGACATAGAGACTTCCTTGCTCTGATCACACAAGATCAAAGACTTCCTTGCTCAAGCACACAAGCTTAAGACTTCCTGCTCTAAGTTACACAAGACAGAGAGACTTCCTTCCTCTGATCACACAAGATCAGAGGCTTCCTTGCTCAAGCACTCAGGCTCAAGACTTCATGCTCTAATCACTAAGATTGAGACTTATGTGCTTCTACACTAAGCAGAAGACTTTCTTACTTCTACACTAAGCAGAAGAGCTTCTACACTAAGCAGAAGACTTTGTTGCTTCTACACTAAGCAGAAGACTTACTACTAACTTATAAGCTTAAACTTATTACAAACATAATAACTTCAGAGGCTTAAGTTAGTTTCTATGCTCACTTCATTTGAGAGATATTTTCTATTACAATGCAGATTCTCACTTTCATCTGAGAGATGTTTTCTAATGAAGATCGCTAGTCATCAATTCTTTCTTTGGCATATTTATATGAGTTGAGAAAGACATTGAGACGTTGGAGAAATTCCCGTTGTAAAATGGACAGCTGTAGTCTTTGAAGATCCGTTGAGTAAAGCCACGTCTTCCTTTGCAGAGAAGCTTCACCTTTACTGTTTGTCCAATAGTACAGTTATAAGGTACAACTAGCTCTTAGAGAGAGGGATCACATCCTTTGTGACCGTTGCAATTAGTTGACCTTAGAACAAGTCATCAGGTTTGATAAGTTGTAGTTGATGTAGTCTTCTGATGACTGGGAATTCCTTTGCTTCTGATGAACCTTTGATAACTTGGAGTCTGATTGGTCTTTGAATGGTTGGCCTCTGATAGTCCTTCGTAATTCAGCTTCTGAACGTCTTCATCCTCTGAATGACTCATGACTAGCAGACAGCTTCTGAACTCTTGTAGGCCTCTGAACATCTTTGAGCTTCTGAACTCCTCTGAGCTTCTGAACACTTGCAGATGTTCTGATCTACTTTGAGCTTCTGAACTTTGTTTAGCTTCTGACCACGTTGTAGTATCTGAACTCTTTTAGAGTGTAATTATTCAGACTTCCATAGGTTTCATCAGAGTCTAAATTAAGTGTGCTCTTGATTTGACGTTGAATTCTCCTGCACTTAATTTAAACATTAGTACCATCAATTGTCCATTTAATACTTTGTTATCATCAAAACCTAAGGGTGTGTATTAACACATATTTTGTTTCAACAATCTCCCCCTTTTTGATGATGACAAACACAAGTATTAAATACAATTGTTGTTGATAAAAATCAGCTATGTTGACATTAGATTTCTGAGTTTTGCAAGCTCCCCCTAAGTCTGATAACCTATAGGGTTAGGTTTGTAAGCTCCCCCTATGTAAAGAACAAGGTTTGCAACGTTCTTCTTTCCATAGTGTGATAATTAGTTAATTTTAATCAGTTTCAGAATTACTTTATTATATGACTTAAATTATTCATATTTCACTATGTAAAGAACAAGGTTTGCAAGGTTCTTCTTTCCATAGTGTGATAATCTTTGAGTAAAGTTGCACCCTTACTCAAGAACTAACTATGAATAATAAACTTCAATTAATAAATGCATTCTCCTTGAAGTTAAGCCCTTAATTCAGATGCAAGATGAAGCAATATTTAAATTGAATGACAAAATAGGATCAGAGGCGCTTAGAGACTTCTACACACACATTTGCTTCTGATGGTTATCATTAACAGCTTCAGTGTTCAAAATATTTTCAAACATTTCAGAGCTTAAAAAATCTTTTCAAAGAAAATAGCTCAGAGTCTGAACAAAAATTTGAAAACAGTTCAGAGCTCTTTAGTACAATATTTTGAAATCCTCAAGGATCAGATTGTCATATCAAAGCATGTACCTCATGCTACTATTTTGACCACTCTCCTACGTTCTCTCTCTGAAGCACTACAAGGCCCTAAAAAGCCAAGTAATTTCGCTTCTTCCAACAATTGATTTACCAATATTCTTTCTCCCCCTTTTGTCATTATCAAAAAGGTAATATAAGCAATTAATAGAAATTCAACTTTCAATGCCGTCAAATCAGGAGTGGTTGAACACATTTAATACTCGGCCATTGAACTATGCTTATAAAAGGAGAGAGATACCTAGTCATTTTACTCACACAGAATAATCTTAGGTTATTGATAGATCTCTTGAGAGAAAAAATGAAACGCTCAAAGAAGAAGAAAGTAGTTTCAACGAGAGTTAGTCAAGATTGGAGAAAACATAAGAAGAAACCAATGGAAACAAAGCCAGTGTCTGTCACAGAAGAACTCAGTTCAGAATCTGAAGATAAATCTTTGGACTCTGACTGTTTTAAGTTCTGAAGACATATGTGCCTGAAGAAAATCAAACTGATATCCAAGGCTCTAGAGGGGCTAGAGTCTTTTCTTGAAGAAAACCAAACTGATGCATCTGATTCGGTTTCTTCAAGAAGGACTGCTAGTTAGTTAGATGGCTTTAGCCAAAATCTCAACTTTTCCCCTCTGCAAAGGTCATATTTTAGGCGTGCAACCTTCAAATATGGCCTTTGAAGCAACCAGAAGACAATCCTTGAGAAAAATTTATATGTCATCCAGAACTTATGTTCTTAATGAAGCAAAGTTCATTACTTTGGCTTGTTTATCTTTGATTTCTTGTTAAGAATTCTTCTCTTGTTATGTAATTTAATCTTTTAGGAATGCCTTATATTGTACTTATTGAAAATCAAATTTTATAAATAAGAGCTCAAAAGTTTGAAGTATTGATTGTTCAAGATTTGTTTGTTTTAACAAAAGAGAAATTGTAGTTTCATTAAGTAAATAAAACAATCAATCAGATATTGTTAATCAAAACATTCATATAAGCATAGTGATTAATCAGAATAGACTTAACACAGAAATGGAAATTATATAACCATATAAAGTCTTTTAAAATATTAATCAGTTTATAAAATCATATAAGAAATCAAGATAATCCTAATGTTGAGGTTGTCTAGAGATAGAAGTTTTAGGGTTATCAAGATATTTTTCAGATTAGCATCTAATTTTTCATCATTCCCATAAACTTGTCCACATTGTCTTCAAACCTTCTGATAACACTTCCATAGACAAGATTCTTCAAATGTTGTTAATTGCCTTGATCACTCCTCAGACTGTCTTAAGAGGTACATTCAGATTATCCACTATTGAGGCTAATCTTTCCCTAAGGTTTTGCCCAATATTTTATCTTGCAGCAGAGGATTCAGGATGATCCCTCTCTGTGTCCTCTTGAGTCTGAATGTCTTCCTTCATTTGCAGCTTCATCTGGCCTCCTTCTCTTTTTCTTCAATTCTTCCTTTTCAATTTAAAACCCTTCTCCTAAGTTGTCCAGTAGTTGAATGTACTGATTGACGATACCACTAGAGGTAGTAGGTATATCAATATTGCATTTCTTCACCAAGGAAGGTCCTGAGTGAGACTGAGGCACCAAGGGATCTGAAGGTTGTATCTCATGTCCTGACAGCAAGTTCATGTGAGAAAAAGTATGAACAGAGATACTGTGGAGGCTCTGATTTCCCTTAACAAGCAGTCATGACCCGCAACTTTGATTATGTCAATTACCCCACATTGATAGAAGATCTCACTAAGTATCCTAGGGTAGATGACATTTACAATAGGCTTGTCCTGATTCTGGGTGCTTAATACTGCTTTGCAAAGGTGTTTGAAGACATATTTAGCCCAATTTAAGTCATATTTCCTTGAGAGAAAATAAGCAAAATGCCTATGATCCCATGATAGTGTGTCAGAGTCTTCACTTCTAGGAAATATAGAACTCAACATTATTTTGGCTAATACTCTCTGAGTGGGCTTCAAATCATCTATCTTGTCGCTCTCACAGCTTTTTCCTTTGATGTAACTCAGTCTTGTCATGATCTTCAGAAACATAGATTTCTGTGCTTCATTGTGACTAAAGGTATAGTAGATGCCTTCATTTGGGATGGATAACACCTTAGCCAAGTTTGAAGTAGTGAGAATTACTCCATTAGTTGTTTCCAAGTAAGTACATTTAATTTCATCCTACCTAAAGTGTCTGCAAGTGCTTGTGCTTTGGATTCTTGATGTTGCGCTCAAGCCTTGAGCTTCTTATTTATGGTGATGGTAATCTATCATATAACTCCCCTTTTTAACTTGTTGTATGATAATTTGGAAAATCATAATTGGCTGCGATATGTTTATTTGCTATATACTTATATAACATATGTCCATGTTCTGAGAGTATTCTACTCAATTTTCTTTTGTTTGGTTCTAGTTGGAATATTAATCTTATTTAGCTTGTTTACATAACTAAATGTGTGTGCATCTACTTTGCCGTCATGATAAATTAGAGCACAATTATATGTTCTAAAATCAATGATACACAAGTAGAATTATAATATATAATGAAGGTGCGTGGAGAAAACACAAGAAGGGGGAGTTGAATTGTGTTTTGGATATTTAAAAACTTTCCAAGATATTTAAACCTTTTCAGAGTCTTTAATGCACATCGGATTGTTCACACAATTAACTTATGGCGTTATGAATAATGAAGGAGTAAATGAGAGAGTGAGAGAGAGAAGAACACACAACAATTTATATTGGTTTCCCTCACAAATTGAGAGTACTCCAGTCCCCTTGTTTCCAAGAGAGTTCACTATAATCGCAAGGATTACAATAGATGCTCAAGCACACAAGCTCAAGACTTCCTGCTCTTAGTCACACAAGACATAGAGACTTCCTTGCTCTGATCACACAAGATTAAGACTTCCTGCTCTAAGTCACACAAGACAGAGAGACTTCCTTGCTCTGATCACACAAGATCAGAGGCTTCCTTGCTCAAGCACTCAGGCTCAAGATATCATGCTCTAATCACTAAGATTGAGACTTATGTGCTTCTACACTAAGCAGAAGACTTACTACTAACTTATAAGCTTAAACTTATTACAAACATAATAACTTCAGAGGCTTAAGTTAGTTTCTATGCTCACTTCATTTGAGAGATATTTTCTATTACAATGCAGATTCTCACTTTCTTCTGAGAGATGTTTTCTAATGAAGATCGCTAGTCATCAATTCTTTCTTTGGCATATTTATATGAGTTGAGAAAGAAATTGAGACGTTAGAAAAATTCCCGTTGTAAAATGGACAGCTGTAGTCTTTGAAGATCCGTTGAGTAAAGCCACGTCTTCCTTTGCAGAGAAGCTTCACCTTTACTGTTTGTCCAATAGTACAGTTATAAGGTACAACTAGCTCCTAGAGAGAGGGATCACATCCCTTGTGACCGTTGCAATTAGTTGACCTTAGAACAAGTCATCAAGCTTGATAAGTTGTAGTTGATGTAGCCTTCTGATGACTGGGAATTCCTTTGCTTCTGATGAACCTTTGATAACTTGGAGTCTGATTGGTCTTTGAATGGTTGGCCTCTGATAGTCCTTCGTAATTCAGCTTCTGAACGTCTTCATCCTCTAAATGACTCATGACTAGCAGACAGCTTCTGAACTCTTGTAGGCCTCTGAACATCTTTGAGCTTCTGAACTCCTCTGAGCTTCTGAGCACTTGCAGACGTTCTGATCTACTTTGAGCTTCTGAACTTTGTTTAGCTTCTGACCACGTTGTAGCATCTGAACTCTTTCAGAGTGTAATTATTCAGACTTCCATAGGTTTCATCAGAGTCTAAATTAAGTGTGCTCTTGATTTAACGTTGAATTCTCCTGCACTTAATTTAAACATTAGTACCATCAATTGTCCATTTAATACTTTGTTATCATCAAAACCTAAGGGTGTGTATTAACACATAGTTTTTTCCAACATATAAATCATACATATGTTAATGTTAATTGCTTATGTGTTTATTTGTATATGGTTTATACAACCGTAATATATAAAAGAATGATATAGTTGACTAAGAAAATAAGATTGACTCCTTGCATATTTTATGAGTTGAAATTTTGAATAAAAGAGAAACCTTATTATTATTAATTTGGTTTAAGAGTGACCAAAGTATCACTTGTTCCTTTAAATTAAGAATGGTCATAGTATCATTATCCACTTGATTTAAGATTGGTCTTAGTACCATATTAGAGTGGCCTCAATGCCATTATATATTGATATTGTAGTATCAATACGGATGATATCGTAGTACTGCTAAGTCATAGATTGGTATCGTAGTATTAATATGGGTGGGATCGTAGTACCACTGATTCCTAGATTGATATCGTAGTACCATTCAAAAAGATGTATTCTTTGACTGATTTCTACCGTGCAGTAGCAAATCAGTATACAGTTATATTTGAGCTGTTTTATCATAGGGACTTCGTAGTTGATAGTCTGCTTGCACAATTTTGGGCAGTGCCGCGAAACGTCTTAAATAGAGCGACCTAGTCCGCGCCTCAACCTAATAATCTCTTCGGTATCTGAAAATTATTTTTAACGATTTTTTTAACTCTGATAACAACAATCTAAGCATGTAATGATAACACTACCTTAGTTAATTTTTACAATAATCTAAGTTACTCTTTAACAAAGAGGATAAAACTAAAGCTTGAAGATCATTTTCGTTTTTGGTTTTTTAAGATTCTCTTAGATAATCATGAACCTGTCTGTTACATATCAAGAGGTTGAATGCTTATGATTTACATTAAGGCATTATTTACCAATGCGTATGATATGTTTCCAAGTGTGTTAGTTATGCCATCATCATAAGATGCATAGATGTATACTCATGTCTGTAATGCTCAAGTGCATTTCAATTTGCACAGAGGATCACACATTTCACTTATTAAATTGTCATGATTTTCCACATTGTTATTGGCGTGTTAAAGTTGTAGGTGCAAATGATGGAAGCACTCATATGAGGTTTACACAAATGACCATATTGTGTAACCTTAATGAGTTCACCGGTGATTTCCATTTACTTAGCGTATGTGTATTACTTCTACGCATATTTTTTTTTCACCTTTCACACATTTTCTCACATCCATCTCCCTTTTTCGTATTTTACAAACAACTTGTCTATAGCAAACACCTTTTTTTCTATTTAGTCCTCAATGATCAAAATTTTGACATTTTAATGTCAATATTATGATATTTTTATGTTCAAAATTATCTACGATGACTTATTTTTGACATTTTTTAACATATAAAGGGAAGCTTGAGTTGCTCATAGGCCTCCATTTTGCCTATGTGGCATGCTTTAGAGAGCTTCTCATTTCTATTTAAAATTTCTTCCACAATTTATTTTATGTGTCTTTTCATTCTCCAAAATAATTATCTATATGTTACAATAATAATGGCTCCCAATAACTTTTTTGCGAAAAAAGAAAAATTAAACAAAAGTATGGTACAATTTTAAAATAGTATGATATAACATAAATTATTAGCAAGGGTAACATATAACATAAATTAATAGTAATAATGAAGAAAAAAAAGATCAAATTTTAAAAGGAAAATGAATATTAGATATATGCTCATTCATCTTTTACAATACTAAACATAAAAAATAAACCATGAATCGTAAATATAATATGCAAAAGTTTACTTTAAATAAATAAACCAAGTCAAAAAATTACCCCAAAATATTTTTTTCATGTTTGACCAAATAAATAAATAAATTTTATTCAAAAATACTTTAGTTGTATTGTTTATTCATAAATATTTGTGCTATTATTATTTTTATAAAAAATCTTTTATTATTATTATTACATTTTTACATATAAATGGAAGGTTGAGTTGCTTTTATGCAAGCTTTATGATGTGGCATATCTCTAAAAAAAACTTATCATTTCTTTTGATAATTATTTAAATCTAAAAAAAAAAAAATGTTTGCTTATTTTTAAATACTTTGTTTACTTCATATTCCATAACTTTACTTCTCCCTCACTCAATATTATATTAATGCAAAATCTAAATTAATAACTTGGTGTGTTACAATTTTTATCAATTGCTCCTTATTCTTTTTCTAAATTATATTTAAACGTGTAACACTTAAGAAAAATGGAAATAGTGAAAGTTCACACTTTATATTTAAACACATACAATTGATGTTGATTTTTTTTTTTTTATAAGAATACAATTGATGTTGATAATTATGCATGTGAAAGTTCAAGTGACAACTAACTTAAATTAGTAGCAAGTGTAAATAAATAAACCAAATAAAAAATTTATCCGAATATATGCTTTTTCATGCTTGACCAAATAAATAAATAAATTTTATGAAAAAATATTTTAGTTATATTGTTTATTTATTTATTTTTTTTTGAATAAACTAGACAATGACATTAAAATAATGAGCTACCTTTTAAGCACAAGGTGTGCCTAACAGGCGCTAAAAGAGAAAGTTTACATTTGTGTCCGTACAGCCGAAGGTAAAACAACAAGACCAGAAAGCCTTAAATTACACAATGGCCCGGCAACAACTGAGAGGGTTCTGTTGCCAAACTGAAAGATCAAAATCAAATAAGACATATTTTGCTTTCAACCACTAGAAAGTGTGAATTTTAATACGTTCAGCTAGTGATTCTATAGAATCGTGAGTAGCCCTGAATAACCATAGATTGCGATCCTTCCAAATAGTAAAAAGTACCGCTGCCCAAATAGTAATGAGTAGTAAAAAGCAGCTCTTAGATGAAACTCCCAAACTGCAAAATTGCGCGGAATGGGTGCCTATAGAGACATGAAAAACAGTGTCAAAACCTAACCACCTTGAAATCAAAGACCAAAGTTTCCCATAATGGTTGCATCGGAAGAACAAGTGGTCAATGGATTCCTCCATGCCACAAGCTGTCACACAAGGAAGACCTGTAGCATCAATAATACCTCGTTGATGAAGGTTGTCTTTGGTAGGCATTCTATTCAAAAACAACCGCCATACAAAGAGGTTTACTTTTAATGGAATAGATTTGATCCAAAGAAACCTGTTGAATTCTTCATTAAGATTGGTGTCTGTTGATGTCAATAAAGAATAAGCGGACTTCACGGTATAACAATGAGATGGGTGTAATTTCCACACCCAACTATCTTTCTCATTCACCTGCAAAACCACATTAGAAAGACAGACAATGCAATTTGACAATAAATCCTCCTCCCAGGCTCTCAATGGTCGCCTCCACCGCCAACCATTCCCATCGGCCGCCCACCCTAACTCAAACATTTCCGACACCGAGATCAACTTATTCTCTGCAAGATCATAGAGTCTAGCAAAAGTGTGATTAAGCGGACATTCATTTAGCCAAGGATCCTTCCAAAATAAAGAATCACCACCATCTCCCACCTTCCGGATTATATTGTCTAACAGCCACCGACTATCCAAAAACCCTGCACCCTTTCTAATATTATTCAAAGAGCGCCACCAAATCGAGCCTACACCCTCCTCAAACCTTACTCTCCCTCCCTCCTGACCGTATTTTTCCTGAAGAATTCTACTCCAAAAACTATCTTCCTCCACCAGAAGTCTCCACACCCATTTTCCCATCAGTGCACAATTAAACTCCCTAATCCTCCGCACTCCCAGACCTCCATTCTCTCTAGGCAGACAAACTGTATCCCATTTGACCCAATTGAATTTTCGGTTTTCCTCATTCCCTCCCCATAAAAATTGGCAAAAAATAGAATTAAGAGAAGAAATTATACCTGAGGGAGCTTTGAAGAAAGAAAGGAAGTAGACCGGAATTGAAGACAGGACAGATTTTAACAGGATTAACCGACCACCCATTGACAAGTACCTACATTTCCAACCAGATAATCGAGTTCTGATTTTTTCAACCAACGAAAACCAAAAGTTTAATTTTCGAGCGTCTCCTCCAATAGGCAAGCCCAAATATAAGAAAGGAAACCGACCATGTTTACATCGTAAAACCGACGCCGCTTCATGTAACCAGGAATCGTTCACATTCACCCCGCACAACATACTCTTTTGAAAATTAATTTTCAAACCCGAGACATCCTCAAAAAGAGTAAGAACAGCTTTAAGGGCGCGAATGTTAGCCCAATTTTTAGTACCGATCAATAAAGTATCATCCGCAAATTGGAGATGTGATACCAATACCTCGTTAAGACCACCAATACCGAAAGGAGTAAACAATTGGTTCGCGACCGAGGCTGCCATCATCACATGCAAGCCCTCGGCCGCAAGCAAGTAGAGAAAGGGGGAGAGCGGATCTCCTTGTCGAAGGCCTCGTTCGAAAGAAAATTCATCTGTAGGGCTGCCGTTTACTAAAACCGAAGCTGTCGCCGAAGATACACGTTCCATAATCCACCCCCTCCACATACTCGGAAAGTGCATTTTAATCATCACCTCATCTAAGTATTCCCAATCAACCGAGTCATAGGCCTTCTCGAAATCCACCTTGAACATAATTAAATCTTTCATTTTGCTCTTAGCTTCATCAACAATCTCATTAGCAATCAACACACCATCTAAAATTTGTCTTCCTTTTATGAAAGCAGACTGCGTTTGAGAAACCACACTGCCAATAACACCTTTCAGACGATTAGCCAGCACTTTGGATAATATTTTGTAAACACTGCTTACTAAAGCAATTGGTCGAAAATCAGCAACACGTTGCGGACTGTCAACCTTCGGTATCAGAGCAATAAAAGTAGCATTAAGCCCCTTCGTGAGAATACCCTGTCGATAGAATTCCGAGAAAAAGTTTAATAAATCAATTTTCAACAGTTCCCAAAAATCCTTAAAAAAGCCGAGATGAATGCCATCAGGACCTGGGCTCTTGAAACTATCACACTCCCATATCGCAGTTTTGATTTCCTCCATTGTAAAGGTTTAATAAGTTCCGAACCTTCAATCACAGAGATCGTCTTGAAGCTCAAACCATCTATGGCTGGCCGGACCGGAGACCTTTTTTTAAAATGTTGTCGAAAATGATCTAGTACCAATTGTCTCACCTCTTTAACTCCGTCAATATTAATACCATCCACCACAAACGAACTTATCGCATTACCGCGTTTACGAGCTGACATAACACCATGAAAAAACTTTGAATTTGCGTCACCTTCCTGCAGCCAAGTAACACGCGATTTTTGCCAATTCATGCTAGCCTGAAGTTTTGAACAAGCCAAAATCTCAGCTGGAAGGGACCTGAGTTCGGCTTCCTCACCACTCCCCAGGCTTCGGTTTTCTCTCTCAACATCAAGAAATTCCAACCGTTTCGATGCCAACTTAATTTTGCTATCAATATTAGAAGTATGAGTCAAATGCCAGTTCCTCAATTCGTACTTTATCTTTTTGAGTTTTTCCTTCAATATGAAACCACTCCAGCCATGTACACTAAGAGCTTGCCACTTCTCCTTCACAAAGTCCGAGTAACCCGGAATATCAGACCAACATTTTAACATACGGAGTGGCCTGGGGCCCCAGTTTTGATCATCAATACTCAAAATAATTGGACAATGATCAGACAAAGTACGCGGTAAAGCTGTTTGAAAACAATTTGGAAAAGAATCTAACCAAATTTCGGAGAGCAAAAATCTATCAAGTCTACTCATGCAAGAGCCATCGCCTCGGTACCATGTGTATTTTCGGCCATATAAAGGAAGATCAATAAGATTAATACCTTCTATGAAGTGATTAAAAGATGAAAAATCCTCAACAATCCCATTACCACCGGAAGCTCGAACCTGACTACTCCGTTCCTCTGACGACCGAATTGCATTAAAGTCTCCCAGGACACACCACGCAATAGGCGGACATCTTTGAATCACAGTATTCAAATTTGCCCACACCCTCTCTCGGCCACCTGAATTGCATGGAGCATAGACATTGACTAGGCTGAAAGCGATACCGGAAGAAATAAATCTACCTTGAACAATCAGACAATTCTCTTTTGTACTAGAAGACCAGACATTAACAATAGAAGGATTCCAGGCCGTGATGATGCCTCCTGACGCTCCCACCGACGGAATAAAAGAATATTTCATCTCACCTAAACCCCATAGAGACCGCATAAAGTTTTCCTCCACCACCCCCACCTTACTTTCCTGAATACATAAGAAATCCACATTATTTTCAGTTACCAATCTACGCACCTCCCTCCTCTTCTCAAAGGACCCTAACCCTCGCACATTAAAGGACAGAATCTTCATGACTAAACACCCACACCAAGCTAACCGCCCTCACTCTCAAACAACCTCCCACTGGCCAATTATTTCGTCGCCTTTTCCCCCTTCACCGACCCTCTCCCTCTCCCTTTATCTAACGCCTGAAAGCTATTTCGACATGTCACTCCAATCTTGTCACCAAACCCCTGAATATCATCTTTTACCTGCTTCTCATTACCATGTAAAAGAAGCCAATTGTTCCATTCTTTTGAGTCAACAGTCTTGTTAGAATTAGGAGGAATACCTGAAAACGAAGTGCAATTGGTCCCGTGAGACCCTGTTTTGGTAGGACAACTAGCTCCCCGTTGTTTACGTTTAGCTTTCTTCATGGATAAAATTAAAGAGTTTCGTTCAACTGCCGAAAGCCGAGCCATTTTACGAATTCCATACGCCGGTGGAACTCTAATCTTCTTCTTTAGCTTGCAACATGAGGTCGTAGGAACCGGGCTTGGAGCCTCCTCGACGGGTTCTAGAACAAATGGCTGAAGAGGAGACAAATGTTTGGATACAACATTAGCTACTGTTCGCACATCGGGAGCCTCACCTTGATTAACTGTGTCGCTATTTGCCTTGCTAGCCTCACCCCTTTTGTTATTCCAATCCTCATGAAAATCTTGCACAAATTCTTCAATGAGAGGATCATCATCTTGCATCCCAGTATGAACCGAGAACTGAGAAACATTGTCAACATCTTCACCACATTCTACTAGACACGCATCTTTAGCAAAACCAAACCCAACATCCTCAATTAAGCGAATACAGGATACCGAGTTATCAATCAAAACCTTAATAGTCACATCGACCCTCTGTATAGCATTTGTTGCAATGAGTAACCGAGCAAAATCCAACCTTTCTCTATTAGCCGAGCAATCCTCAATTTTCAACAGTCGACCTTGCGTTGAAACAAACTCCGCAAAAAACACAGAATTCCACGCATTCACCGGTGTACCATAGCACCTCACCCACGCCCCCCTTTCATAAGATTGTAAAGACTCTCTAGACCATGGCTTGTACCCATCCAAAAAAGAATCAAGAAGAGCAGTTGCCGATTGAATTAGTGACGCCACCGAGGCCTGACCACAAGGTGCTAAGAGGACCTTATCTCCTCCCAACGGAATAAGTTTAAGCTCAGCAAAACCCGCATCCAACAATGCTTGTTGAACTACCGGCACCGGAGCTCCATGTTTGATATCAGCGCAAAAACAACGAGAGGCCCACTCAACATCTTCACCCAAAGATAAGTAATGAAAGGAAACACCTAGACCTGCATCTCCCTCCTTCTCCTCCCTAACCACCTCCTTCTCCTTTACAACAACCTCATCATTCTTTTTCTTAACCTCCCCAAGAACCACCATCTCCTGCTCCCTTAACTCCTTGTCATCACTCCCTGCCCTCTTCATCTTTTCTCCCTCACTTTCCTGCTCCACCCTCCCACTTACGACACCCTCACCCTTCTCATTCATCCCGAAGCGATCATACTTAGCCAAATTTGCATACAATTTGAAGTCCCAAAAAACAACATTGTTCAAAGCTTTCTGGAGTTTCACAACATCTTTCACCTTGACATATTTAACGAAACCAAACCGTTTGCCCTGAGCATTCCGGTATCGTGACACATAAATATCCTCCAGGATACCACACACCTCTAATCCTTTTTTCAAATCAGTAAAGAGCAAGTGGTCAAGAAAATTTGATACATAAAACACTGCTGAATCCATACCTTTGGCCTTTGAAATCACTGTAATATCTACAGCAACTCGATGCTCCTGTTGATCATAATGGGCTGAACGATACCGACGGCGTGTTGTTGAACGCCCTCGGTCTTTCCCTAGCGATGCCTGTACCCTAACCCCATGGTAACGAGAATCACGAAAACATATTTACATATATTTATAAAATATATCCACACATATATGTAAATACTTACATGCAAAAAATTGGGATGATTTAAATAATCTTATTATTTACAAAAAATAGTGTGTATATGTGTTTTGAAATTCACTAAAAATTCCTAAATTATTACAATATTAGTTACATATAATTCACTATTAAAAGAATGTTTAAGTAATGGCTCAAAAATATTTTTAAAAATAAGATGACATGTTCAAAGTTTAATTCTTCTAAAATAATAAATTTTCTTTACCTGAGCCAAATAACTAAACCTAAATTCAAATATATGAAATAATCGTCCAAACTATATATTTGCAACAAAAAATATTCAAGTTTATATTATAACAAAAATAAACTAAACTCACAAGCAAAAATAATTAAATAAGAGAGGCAAAAACTACAATAAATTTGAAGGACACAAACCTCACAAAAAACAAAAAAAAAAAAAAAAAAGGACCAAACAAAAATGATGTAAATCAAACAATAGACACTAAAAAAATCGAGATAAAATATCACCAAGTGAACATGTGAGAATAAACTTCAAAAGAATGAGAGGGGAGTAAGTAGATAAATTATTTGATACTTAAATTTCATTGAATGGAGTAAACAATTATGCTATTTGATACGTTATTTTAAAAAAAAGACCATGTGATAAAAAAAATCAAAGCTACTATATATGAATTATATTCTATAACGCAAACTTATTTCAATATTATTCATGATCAATATTGTCGGCAAGTATAAGTATGTAGCATCCAACAATCTAATTGAAAAAAAATAAAGATACATAAAAATAAAAAGCAAAGTGACATGTGACTATACAATTGTAAATCAAATAAAGAAAATTAAGATCTTATCAAATTACACTATTAAAATAAAATGTTATAATTCTCTTCAACCATATAAAATATTATAAGAGATCTATATATTACGTTAAAATATAAACAAAACTACAATATAAATCAATAAATAAAATCATATTTTCTAAACAACTTATTATTTTATTTTTATACATATACTATGTTAAATATAATCATATTTTAAAATAATATCTATCATTTAACTATATGTGAATATACTTATCAGTTATCACAAATATCGAACCCGTGCAACGCACGGGTTTATTCCTAGTATATATAATTTTGAACATAAAAATGTCATAATATTGACATTTTAAATGTATTTTCACGTGTACATGTCACGTCATCGAAGATGCATAGTCAGATGCCCAGTTGTCCAGCTATGGGGTAAAATGGGAGAATCTTCACATTGCAGGGGATAAACAGAAAAAAAATTAAACAAGAGGGTAATGAAATTTCGCTAACTTTGCAGGGGAGTAAAAAGTCATTTACCCATAATTATTTCATAAAAATACTACAGTATTTTGAAAATACTCATAAGTTATTAAACTATTATCATAGTAACAAGACATAAAATTATGTTTCTATGGATATAAGAACATAAATTCAAAATTGGATGTGAGCGTTTGTACAAGTATTTTATGTTTATGATAAATTTTGACAAAATTGTTGTGTACTTTTTTGTCCAAGTTGTTTAACAATTTCTAAATTATGTTTATTTTTTTTATCTTTGTATAATATATATTTATAGTACCTTTTGAAGCTATTTTAACGATTAA
Source organism: Trifolium subterraneum (assembly GCA_951799995.1). Taxonomy (NCBI): domain Eukaryota; kingdom Viridiplantae; phylum Streptophyta; class Magnoliopsida; order Fabales; family Fabaceae; genus Trifolium; species Trifolium subterraneum. The sequence continues at coordinate 24,643,298 of OX637462.1, forward strand.
TCAATGACAAGTAATTTGTGTGATATTTTAAATGATATTTTTAATTTTTGTTCTTGTTATCGTTCAAATTTATTTCTTAAATTTTAGTTTAGAATAAATAATTATTGCAATGTTATTCAATATGTGCAAAACCATGAGTTTTTTTATTAGTTTAAGATTAAAAAAATTTATCTAACTCTTTTTTTTTATACAAAAGTTTATCAAACATCTTAATCACTTGTTAGTTGTAATTGTGTGAATAACCTTCCTACCTCATTAGAAGAGCATGACCCAATTTAACCCTTCAATGTTCAATAAATGTTGATGACCTATTATCCTAAAAAAAAATCAAATGACATATATTATTTTTTTTATTGTATACTCCCTCTGTACCTAAATATAAGACCATGTTTGACCACTGCACGTATGTCAATGCACAATTTTGATCACTAATATCTTTAATTATCTATTAGTAAAAATTATAAAAACTTAATATTTTAAAAATACCCATCAAAACAAATTGAACAAGATCTTATATGTTAACATTTACATTTATATATTATTAAAAAATACGGTCAAAACAAGGTAAATAAATAGTATATTTTTGTCAAACAAGATCTTATAATTTGGGACGGAGAGAGTGATATATAAGATTAAATATGTTTTTTGACGCTAAAAATATTAATTTTTTTTATATTAGTCCCGAAAAATAAAAAGGGATGCTTTTCTCTCCAATTTTTATCTTCCAATTATTGGTCCATACTAACGAATGTATATTATTTTAATGTAAATGTTCAAACTCTTTTATATTAATTAAGATGCGCATGTTATATCCATCTATTATGTTGAATCTCTATATGTGCATATTATGTTAAAAAAATGTCAAGAACGTACATGTTAATATCATGTTCATTGGGGACTACTAAAAATAAAATAAAAAAATATTGGGAAAACGAAAATGTCACATTTTCATTTTTGGGTATTAAAATCAAAATTCGATATATTTTTAGAACAAAAAACTTATTTAACCCTAATATATATTATCTCATCAAACTCTTAAATATTTTTTTTTTATATACTCCCTTCGTCCCAAAATAAGTATTGTAGTTTGACTATGTGTACTATTTACATAACCTACTTTGACAATAACTTTTTTACTAACATATAAAGAAAAATGGTAGGATATTAGATTTTTTTTATCTCGATGAATACTTTTAAAATATCAAATTTTTATAATTTAATAATAATTAACTAAATATATTACTCGTCAAAGCTATGCATTGACATGCGTGAACCGGTCAATTGTGATACTTATTTTAAGATGGAGCGGATATTTTGCATGAGGATCACTATAAATAGTTGTGGATTGTATCAATATTTAACTACATTGTAATCTTAATTCATAAAGATGAAAACCAAGCAATTTATCTTCACTTTCTTTCTTTGGGAACTAATTATTTTCTCTGTTGTGTCAATTGAGTCATCCAAAGATGAGAATCAATGTATATGTGTATATATAAATTGTATGCGTAATTAATTACTTCAGTTATTATATTTAATAACAAAATATTTATTGATTTGCAGTTGGTGTAATAGAAGAATCCAAAACCAGAATTGGAATAGATGGTTGGAGAGACTGGATAGGTTGGGGAGGAGGAAATGGTGGCGGAGGAGACAAAGAAGGTAAACAAAATGGAAGTGAAAGAGACAAAAGAAGTAGATTTTCTGGTGGAGGTTGGAGATCTTGGGGACACTATAAAGGTTTAGAAGGTGGCTCAGGCAACAAAAATGGAGGGTATAGGGGAAGTCCATGAAAATTAGGCGCATATATGTGTGTATTGTATCATTTATTAAGTAAAAAAATTTACTTGATCACTTAGTCCGTAATATGATGAACATATATCCCTCAATTAATATATGTCTTTCACCCATATCATACAATTGTAACAATTATATTATCTCAATCACAATTAAATGAATAAGTAGTACCACGATTTCTTGTTATATATATATATATATATGTTCAACCTCATCCCTTTAATTTCAACTATTAATTTTGTTGTGTTATATGACACAATAGCAAGGTGATTGGATCTGAATTGATTGTTAAACAACCAACATACTTAACGATTCAAGGTCAACTACTTGGACTGGAGTTCAGCTGGTTCAAAATTTAATATATTCATGATTTTACACAATATTCATGGTTCTTTTATATGTTTTATTTAAAAATAAAATAATAAACATGTTCTTTATCGATAATATATAACTATGTGAAGAAAAGTTGGTTATTTCTTGATGTGAATTTTATGGTTCTATGAATAGCTAGAACTATTTTTAAGATTAAAAAAATTATGAAGCATCTTTAATTAATTGTTAGTTGTCATCATACGAAAACCTTCTTACCTTATTTGAAAATCATGTCCTAATTTAACTCTTTGATCCTCACAATCAATCAAATGATATATAGTACATTTTTTATTATATAATATATATTATCTAATCAAACTCTCTTAAATCTTTTATAAAACATGTAGCTAGCGCCAAGAGGTTTTTATGTTACAAGAAATTGAACGTGAGAAAAACATAAAAAAAAGCGATGAATTGTGTTTTTTTTTTGTTTTCTAAAAGATATTTCTAAGTAAACTATTTTATTTACAATTAGAAAGTATTAAATGACAAAATGGTGTCTATTATGATTGATAATTAAATTTCAAGTATTGTACTATCAAAATAACACTTTAGATCTATAATTTAATTGAACCGTTATTGAATTGTTTATATGTTTTATACTGTTAGAAAGTTAGAAACTAATTGCTAAAGTGATAAAGAAAATCATTAAAGAAAATAAATGCAAAGACAATAAAATAAAGATAAATAAAACATTTGATTTCATTGATTAGGTTAAAGTGTATAAAACACTACATATATATAATACTCCTAATGGGCCTAAGGGGCACAAAGCCCAATAAGCAACCCAATAAAATAAATAATATAAATCCTATATCTTACTAATACTTAAATTATTTAATTAACTACTAGCTAATAATTATTTAAATAACTACTACTAATCTTTAGGCCCATCTAAGAGAGCTAAAACTGTAAAATTCCCTATTTCATTTACTAGTATTATATACCAATAAGAGTATTTTCTAAAAATCTCACATGTCTAGAGCTAGCACTAGTGTGTGTATGTGGGTGTGTTGTCACTTTAGAAAATGGGCATGTCCAAGTGTGGACATGTGCCCCATTACAACAACCAAAACACATGACTCACAAAACCCACCACACCATAGCATTCTTTCCATTGCTGATGAACAAACAGAAATTCAAACAAATTGTCTTCTACTTCTTCTCTCTCTCGACAAACAACAACAAGAACACACCACCATTATCATAATTTCATTCTCTCAAAATTCAGCCCCGAATTAGCATGCAAATGGAAATAGTTGTTCCTTAGAATGTAGTAACCCATTGGTAAGTTCAATTCTTCAAATTCCTCCCCTTGATTCATTCAAATTTGTGCCCTAACATTCTTCATTGTTGGGCTAAAATTCTGTTCTTTACAATGCATGAAGTGGAAACATGCTAAATCATGGAGTTGTGGTGTGATAGGAATTGGAAGTCAAGACTATAGCTCAAGGAGGAACTAAAGATTGCTCTTCAAACCTATAATCCAGTGTTGGCTAAGGATTCAAGCTCATTTGAGGTGGGTTCTTAGGTGATCTAGTTAGAAATTCCCCAAACTTCAAATAATGCATGATAACAATAGGATTTAGGGAATTTAGATTATGTGTATGAGAGGAGTTAACTCCCAAAACCCTCTCCATATTACTTGTTGTTAAATTGTATGATCAATGGCTGGACTGGTTTGGATTTGAAATGGGAATTTTCTGGTTTTATGTTTATTTCTGCAGAACAGAGCAGGAATTTCGTGTTGCTCGCTAAGCGAGCAGCTGGCGAAGGAGCAACTGAGTTAGCAGGTTTTGGTCGCTGGCGCTCGCTAGCTGGCCTGAACCTTCTGACTTGGTTCGCTAGCGGTCGCCAGCCGTCGCTAGGCGACCAAGACAGGAATTTTGGTTTTTGTACTGTTTTTCAAAACTCAATCTGGTTTTAATTCTTGTCCTTTCTAGTCTATAATCCATTGATAATACTTGGTAATAATAATAATATGTAATTGCACGGTTTAGGAATATCATGAAAATAACTTAGGTTATGTGATAGGTTAATTCCCCGGGATTGGGATATATTGGTAGTTGTTGAAAACTATAGATGATCACATGTCAGTCGGAGAGTGGGTGGTTGTCTTCTGTACACCACTACAGGGATTCGAGGAATCCGAAGTAAAATGTTTAATAATAATTGTGATGCCGGAGGCTCCGTACCATAGTGCTTATGTCCACGAGAATTGGTGCGGAGGAGTGTGAGGCTCTCTGAGACAGGCTCACCTCAGAGTGTCCTTGCGGAGTTAAAATGAATTCAGATAAATCTTGTGTGTTACACCATATTACTTGTTGTAAATATATATATATATATATATATATATATATATATATATATATATATATATATATATATATATATATATATATATATATATATATATATATATATATTCATATATGAGATGCGCTGGATATTGCGTGAGGACTGACGTGCAGGTTACCCCGGTGTATTCACCGCTAGGTGGGTAGTAGAATCCACGAGACTTAGTAGTCTTACCCCCCCCCCCCCCCGTTCATGTTTCAGGTACTCAGGGTGATCGTGGCAAGCAAGCTGCGGAGTAGTAGCATGCTTGTGGCTGTGTTATCCATGTTTAGGATATTTTAGTTTGTCGTGTTTCAGTCTATTTCTTTCCGCTGTTTTTTGTAATATATTATACTTTAGCACCTGCGTGTGCTTAATTAACACTTCATGTACTTGTAATCTTTATGTACTCGGTATTGAATTATGGACTTTATAATATATTCTAGACAATGTATTATGGGGTGTTATAAAAACTATGCTAAGGAAAACATAAAGAAATGCAATAAAGAATACAAGTAATATAAAAGATAAAAGACATTCATTTTCATACACACTACATTTATACTAATTCTAAATGGATAAACCCTTAGATAGGCCTAAAGGCCCAATTCAAATAAAGTCCAACTAATAATATAAATACTAATAATACCTAAATTATTTAATTAACTCTTATATCTAATTATTACTTGATTAGTTACTATCTAATCTTCTATCATATATACAAATAAGTTTCATATTAGAAAATTATGTACCGAAAGTTTGGTGGAATCATGGGGTGAGAGATATTTAGAATGCATGAAAAATAGCCGTTTTCCTAAAGTGTTAGGGGGAAAATTGAGTTATTATCAAAATGTAGGGGCAAAGGTACAAATTTAGGTATTGTGTTGGAACAAATTTGGATTATGAATGATTAACTCTTGAATTTTGATAATAACAAAGTATTAAAAGTTTTAATTGGATTTGCTAATGTATGTTCAAGTGTGCAGGATATAGTTGGTTCTAATAATACTATTCTTATAGGGCACTTTGTGACATGAAATTTGGGTGGTATTGTTGTTTATAGCAAAATGTCTCCACAAATGCAACAATGGGATCTAGAAGGCTATTTTCTCGTCCATTATGAACTTTGTTTGACTTGGAGGTTACTTGAAAATATGTTTTTATCACTCAAATGTATTGTCCTAACTTCAACCTTGAGGACAAACTTTATTTTTAGAGATGTACTATATAATTACAAAAAAGTTGGATAAAAATACGACAAGCTTTATTAACTAGTGCCCCGAGGGCAATGTTTAACATTTTCCAAAAAATAAATATAAAGAGAAAGGATGAATGATGTGAAGGGCATGAAAGATATTATGAAGAATCTCTCATCTCCCTTGGGAGTTGCTACTACAGCTTAATTCTAATTCTCTAGTTTATCTTCTACCTTCAATTTGATTTTTCAATTTTTGGAAATCTACTCTTGTACCTTGAACTCATATTGAAATCCATATTATCCATAAAATCCCAAACTATTGTGTTCCTCTTTTTGGTATCCTTACACTTTGTTTCTCACATCAACTCTAACACATACTCTTCCTCCTCCAATCATTTTGATTTAATTCACTTAAGCTTAAGGAATCAAATGGAGGAGAATATCGTTATAGTTCTTAGAGTTTAATTTTTTGTTACTATGAAGTATTAGTGCAAGAGATAAGGGAATGCTTGGGTTTTCTCATTATGTCAATAAAATATATATACATGAGTCAACTATCTAATTATAATACAACATAATTACAGGAAAATTATTATAACAAATATTCTATTCTATCACACCCCTGCAGTTGAAGCTGGAATTCACAAACGCTTAGACTAGTCAGAAAATCATCAAAGAGAATGTGAGGAAGCCCTTTGGTGAAGATGTCTACAATATGATGTCGAGAGGGACCATGAAGAATGCGTGCCTGACCACGGGCTACTTTTTCCCGAACAAAATGAATGTCCATCTCAATATGTTTGGTACGCTGATGTTGCACATGATTAACAGGGAGATAAATTGGAGTAACATTGTCACAATACACCAAAGTGATCTGAGTAATAGAAAAAAGGAACTCCATAAGAAGATTGTAAATCCAACACGACTCAAAGACAACATTAACAAACCTCTAAATTCGAATTCAGTATTAGAACGAGAAAGAGTCAGTTGCCTTTTGGAAGGCCAGGAGATAGTGTTGTCACCTAGGAAATCACAGTAGTTAGATGTGGAGTGTCTGGTGTTGGGACATTCGCCCCAATTAGTGTTAGTGTAGAAGATAAGTTGTGTAATGAGGAATGGTGATAAATGTAATCCAAAATGTATTGTACCTTGAGCGTAACACATAATGCGCTTGAGAGCAACCATGTGTTGCGTGCAAGGTGAATGCATGTGAAGAAAAACTTGTTGAACCACATATAATATGTCAAGTCGAGTGAACGTGAGATATTGTAAAGCCCCTGCAAGACTACGATATAGAGAGAGATCCTCATAAGGCATGCTGGAGGAGGTCCTAAGTTTTTGCTTTGTGTCAACAGGAGTGGTTGACGGCTTTCAAGACATCATGCTAGCACGTTCAATGATTTATGAGGCATAAGTGCTTTGACTGAGAAAGGTGACATTAGGAGTACGCGATACAACAATACCAAAAAAGAACTTAGTGGATCCAAATCCTTCATTGTAAACTCATATGCTAAGAGTGACATAATTGATTTGTGAAGGGCATGGCCAGAGGTGATAAGGATGATTTCGTCTACATATAGAAGAATGTAGGTCATGTCAGAACTTTATCAATATATGAGGAGAGAGTGGTCTAATGTGCTATTGGTGGAAACCAATGGTGGAGACATAATCATCTAAGCGTTGATAACATGTAAGATAAAGAAATGCTTGGAAATTATTATAACAAAATTATAAAAAATATTTTATCCTATCAATTGGTACAAAGTTTCCACTGCCGTTAGCGATGACTAATCTCTGTAGGGTAACATGTGTGGCACACGAGGTGAGTTCTCCCCTCCCAACCAAATTTTGTTCATAGGCATGAGCCAAAAATCGAACCCTAGACTACATGCTTAAGAGAACCAAGACCCTTACCACGTGAACCAATTCATTGTTGTTATATATAGTTCTTATATTTTTTTATGTAGGGGTATTTTTGAAAATATTTTATATTATACTCCCTCCTTTTTTTATAAGTGTCTGTCTTGAATAGTAACAACAAATTAAGAAAGTGTATTTTTACACTTTATCTTCCTATTATACCCTAATTTTAAGTCACCATTACGTCTATTCGGCAGACGCTAATGGTTTTCTCCATTAAATGTTAATTTTTTAAGTTTTATTAAACATAGTGTCTGCCTTGACGGACGCTACTGTGATGCTAAACAAAAATAAAATACATCAAGACGTAGTGTCTGTCATTATTAGACGCTAAAGACTAAATTAAATAATTTTTTAATTTTTTAACTTGGTAAACCCTTTTTTTATTTCCCACAATTCATTTTTCACCAAACTTTTTTTATTTCTCTTTTCTGAATCTCACAAACCTTTTTCCTATTCTGAATCTCACAAACCATATTCTCAAACTTATTCAACAATATTGGGACCCTAACGGATCGAACCTACCGGCTGCAACCGCCCCCCCACCATGCTCCTTTTGCGCTGTCGCGTTTCCGGCAATACATTTTTTGTTCCGCCATGCTACAGTGTACAAGATATCAAAGTTCAAAGTTTTCAAGGTTAGTTCAATGAATTCCGATTTTCTACCCTTAAATCTCGTCTCATATATCCCTTTCGTTTCTGATGTTCTAATCCTCTTTCTTCAATACTTATGTTTCCCCTTTCCATGACTGCGCGTTTGGTTATGTGGTCTTAGGGATTTCAAATCTATGCTTTAATCCAGAAACTAACGTATAGCATCCACATCATGAACAGACGCTGTTAGCGTCTGCCAAGCGGACTCAACAACTGACATTGTATGACACCAATATATATCAGTAGCGTCACCCAAAAAAAGAAGCTACTAGCGTCTGCTTATATACATGTCACTAGCTTCAACTTAGCGTCTAATAAGACGGACGCCAAATAGCGTCTACGGGACGCAACTGTCTAGCTTGGGGCATTTAAGCGTCCGCCACAATGTGGATGCTAAGCAGACGCTAATTTCACTATAGCATCCGTTTTATGCCATTTAGCGTCTCATTTTGGCCGACGCTCCAAAGCAGTTTTCTTGTAGTGTTAATTAGTTTTATTTAAAATAATAAGAGTAATTGAGAAAGGGTACAATTGACAAATCGTATCCTTAAAACAGTAAATGGACAGTTAATTAGAAACGCTAAATCTGACGAAACTGGACAATAAAAAAATAGAGGGAGTAGTATCCGAAACAGTAGAGGCATTTTTGTCTTTTTAAAATCTAAATGTTGTCCTAAAACGCGAACCATTGAAACCGTCGTTCTGAAACGCTGAAAATGTAGATATATTATTTGCGACGACCGAACAAATTCATCAAATAAAGTCATTGTAAATTGTGACTATTTTAGTGTCAAAATTGTGAACTGAAAAATTGTCTGTCGGTTGAATCAGAGTACCAAAGGTATCGTCGCTGAAATATAATAAATTGTCTATAACTTTGTATAGGCGGTTTGAACTCGAGGTTCAGGAAAATGATAGAGGTACAAATGAGACTCTGTCGAAATTTTGTAAAAAGTTTATATTTAAGAATTTTGAAAATAGTTTTGTGAAAATAAATTTTTGTGAGTTATTTTGATTAATTCTTGACACACTTGTGAGTTATTTTGATGAAAATAACTTTTTTATGCTTTAAAAATCGGGTTGTTACATCTCCACGGAGAACCTTGAAGCATTGGATATGTTGGTCACATTTATTATAGTTCATTCATAGTGTACGTTAAGAGTCCAATGTTGAATTAAATATGACATAGACATGTATTTATAATTGGGTACAATTCTTACCTTACGATTTGGTTTTATACGGTTAAGTTAAGTCCAACGCAAATTATAATAGTCGATGTGAGACTAACTACTCACACTTAAACTCAACAAATTATACATCTAGCTAAGTCTCTTGTTTTTTTTTTATAATATCAAAATCAGTATATTAAAAATTAGCAAAATCAATAATATAATAGCCCAAATAAATACCTAGAATATTATTCTGAATATTAATAAATAGTATTGAATAAAGTAAAATTACAAGATACTATTTTAAGTTTACCTTGACAACCAGTTGACTAATACATAAACTAAACATATAAGTTATAGAAACTTAGTACAATACATATTCAGTCCAACTTAAACTTAAATAAAACTACAAATAGCAACAGAAAAACCGCCGTTAAAAAAAAATAGAAACACCAAGCAACTCCTTCTAAATCCAGCTGCATTGAAATCTATGCTTGTCTATCTGAAAAACAAATAACATGGAATAAAACCTTCACTATCAGTTGATCGGGGAAAAGTATTTCCATAAATAATCTAATCATTCATCAATAAAATGTGTAACACTCAATTATTAATTATCTTGACAATTTTTATAATTTAAGGACACTTGATGTGAGCTTTTCTCAGAAGCCAGACTAGTCAAGTTAATATTAAATGTAGATCAAGCAAGAATACTGATTTACGATCAAAATTTTGGATTTATGAATGATGTAATGTCATGCACCAAGTGACATAACCTCAACCTTATGTATTTCTTTTATGGAGGAACACTTGTTTAGGCACAACACCAAATAATAGGTGTTGGACACACACACATACTTTAAAAAAATTAAAAGATAAAATAATGAGGAGTGCTAGTGTCACACTCTCTAACACACTCCAATAAAAATTTGTCACGTCATACTATTTTGTTTAATGTTTACCTGGTAACTAGTTTAGTAGGTTGAGAGAAAAAATATTAAAAAATGATTAAAATAAAACATCATCTTCCCTAAATCGCTTTGTGCTATCTTCATCTCAGGAGTTATCGTTGACGTTGCTGCTGACAATCTCAATTGCAATTTTCCAACAAAAAAAATTGCTCCTTCTACAACTTTGGGTTTGGTTTTATTCTCTCTCCGTCTCTCATAACTCAACAACATAAAACCTTCATAATTTCTCATTGGAAGTTTTATGAATCTGAGAATCCTTGTTGCATATATTGTGATGGCATGGGGATGAAAAAAAAAGCAACAATTTTTAATTATTTTTTTTGTTCATGGAATAGAGTGGATAACATGAGATTCAACAACTTTTATCAGATTATCTTTTAAATCTTTTTTCATATGGGTTCTAATTTTTAAATCAAGTTTCGTTGACTTACTGAAGATGAACATCGACAACAATGACTTCAACAAACTTTAAATCATTCTTTTCGTGTTGCTTTATCCCTCTATCGTTTCAATATATTGTTCCCTACAATCTTATATCCAAAGTAGTACATTGTTTGTCTTGGAACAAATGTTGTATAGTGAATCTTTGAAGTTGAAGAGACGGTGGTAGGGTGGGATGTTGTTGCACACAATTTTTTATTTTTTTTTGTATAGAATGAAGAGGAAAAGTTAAAACCGGTAACAAGTAAATGAATAAAAAAAATGAATGAGGTGGCAAATTCGTATTTGAGTGTATTATAAAGTGTGACACTAGCACTCCTCTAAAGTAATGAATTAATATTAGATGATCTGACTAATTTATTTAACATTTATTTTTTCTATTTTATGTGTCTGTGCCTAAGAAATACTTATTTGGTGTTATGCCCATATAAATATTTCTCTTCTTTAATGATCAACCGAACCCTTAAAATTATTTTCTAAGATAATATACCAAATTTATCCTAACGTAATATGTATTTTGGTTAGTATGTACGAGGGTTCTTATAATTGTTTTATCAAAGTCCATGTTATCATATCCCAATCATATTTTTTATAATGTTAAAAGTTTTTAGTTGATACCAGGCCTTAATTATGAGTACAAATGTGTATGTACAATTCTGCACAATTTAAAATAAAAGTTTTTACACTTTTCGTCGCCATGCATGGGATCATGTACAACATGTATCATTGCATAGTTCAAAATTTTCAGACATAACCAAACATGCGTCGATGCATACAGCAGATGCAACAACGCATGTTTGTCGCTAACTGCATATATCAATGTATGATAGCCATTCATTGATGCATGCTGTTAAAATTTAATTAAAAACCAAAAATTTCATACTATACATGCATTTTAATCATTTTAAAGCCTTTTTCTTATCTATTCATGGGCAGAATCACCTAATAATAATATCTTAACATACTCATCATAAAATTAAGATTATATGGGAATTGCTAAGATTATCTCAAGTTTCTTCAAAACCCTTTGCTCTTTCAACTACTTTGAATCTTCTTGTCCTTTTAATTTATATACTCAATGTTCATCTCCTAAAATACATCTAATTTCTCTTGAGTGGGGAAAAACATACATGCAAAACTTGCTACCAAGAGATATGAACATTATTGTATTCCAGGACCATAAAGGGAGAGTTTAGTGGTTGCAAGGAGAAGGGAAAGGGAACAACTGACTTTTCTTTTTCTATCCTTATGAATATTTCCTTTATATAGTCCTTTGTGGAAGATACTATTTTGTCTTTGGACTAATTTCTAATATCATTAGTGTCGTTTAATTCTATTTACTCATTAAATCCTACCACTTTTTCATAATTAATTCAAATTTTCATCTCTAATTAACATTACTTCTATTAATTAAAGTTGGGGTGATACACAATATATTTTTTGATACACAAGGTACATTGTCCATTACAAAAGTTGTTCCACAAAGTTACTCATAATAACTCACCTCTTATTTGAGACGAGCATTTTCAAGTCGGAGTTGTTCCACCGAGATTTCACGATTCTTACACAATGGACAACCACATGTTATGCAAAGAGTATTCTTCAAATGTTCCTTCATCTGGATGTTCCAATTGTGTAGACTTTCATTTTCAGCACAAAGTTCAATGACAATTGCTTTCTCATTTTGAGACTAGAGGTCATAGTATATAAATAAAATTAAATTATTAGTTTGTATAAATATGTATATTACTTGGTAAATTATGTAAAATACTTTTGTCGTTAAAATGAAGCATCATATTAATTAAAATTAAAAAATTTCAACTTTTTTTGAGTCCTTTTGTTTTGAAACCAAAATTGCACTTGTCTTGGTTGAAGTCCGAGCTCTTTTGCTATCTCACATCTTTGAATTTTGGTCGGATGTTTGAGTGTCACGAATATTCTTTATTTAGAAAAAAAATCTCAATAAAGTGAGAAAGTATAGAAAGATATGTTGAATAACATGCAAGAAAAAAATTGACACATACAAGTTACGAAGCACAAATTTAATAATAATAATATCGTCCATATTTTCAATTAATGTTTGTTTTGCACGGGACTAAAACCATTGTTATTCAAAGACCCAATATATCTTGAGGTCTAATATGACTCCTCCATATCCATGTGAAGGCTCACCACTCCTTGTGCTACACCATCCCCCTTACATGGGATGCACTATCTACAACCCCACTCACGTAAATGGGCCTACAAAGCTTTTATGCATATCCTCATACATTCCCGTGCCTATAGATGCACATATGTACTTACCCTCGAGATACACACGTTTCACCCCAATTCAGATACACCAATATTTAGCGACTTAAGCATTGTAGTGCTAATATTTTTGCAGGTACCCTTTTCCCACTATGTGCTGCACACAACCATCATCAAGACAAGCCTTATCTCACTAACTATTATGTTTTGATACCATAGAACAACAACAACAATAATAATAATGTATTATGTTTTTTTATTAATATTATTTTTATTCAAGTAATTACTGTAATAATATTTTAAAATTTTATTATTTAATCTACACACACTTGTATATTTTATTTAATGTTTAAAATATATTTAAATTGTCTGTTCCGGATTGGACTATATAGCCCATAAATTAACAGCCCATTTGCACTCAAGGCCTAACATTACTCCTGTTATCCAAGCAAGGCGTACCATCAGCATCATGAGATCCACTAGAGGAACTGTTTAGTTATACCCATTTAGAGATTATCAAAATAATACTATATTATGAATATATTTTTTAGGGTAAATTATGTTTTCAGTACCTACTTTTATAACTAATTTTGATTTTCGTCCCTGTAAAATAAAATCACTTGTTTTCATCCCTACAAATTTTTTTATCTTATTTTTAGTACTTAATGGGCAAATGTTTACATTTTTGTAACATAATATGGACTTAAATAGGTTTAACATGATATAAAGACATAATATAGACCATTTTGAACGTAAAAATGTCATAATATTGGCATTAACATGTCAAAATTTTGCTCATTAGGGACTAAAAACAAAATAAATGTTTTATAAGGATAAAAACAAGTGATTTTATTTTACAGGGACGAAAACTAAAACTCGCTGTAAAAGTAGAGACCTGTTCTGGTGAACACTTAAAGGGGTGTGAAAAGTAAATAATTTGGTCTGTTGAAATAACAAAATAATCTAAGTATTTCTGTAATTTCTTGGTTATTCCTCCTTTTTTTTTCATCAATGCTACAAGTATTTATAGGGAACATAGGAAGAAAGTTCTTCCCGCCCTTCTTCTTCATTGGCCAATTCACGTTCCTTCTATACATTTGATCACATGCCTATTTGCAAGGTGATCATGGGGAACGTGGTTTGGATACAATGATTTCTTCTAAGTTAAGCTCCTAGTCATACGGGAAATGGAGATAAATGGGTTAAATCGTGGAAAAAATAGCAGTTACAGTGAAGGATAGGGAGATCGTGGAATCGTGGGCATCTCGCCCTTTTGATCATGTCTCACCCTCAGGGGTAGATGTCCCGCCCTCAGGGTCTCGCCTTTTATGAGGAATTGGGCCTGGCCTCTATATATGTATTGGGCCGTTGAATTGAACCGTTGTACAAATCATCAAATAATGTTTGGGCTTTAGCTAAAAACACCCTTTACATTTACTCCCGGTCCAAGACCGAAAACCTATTTTACCCTATTATTTATTTATTTAATAATAATTTTATTATACTAATTAAAATAAATATGATTTTTTAATTTCATATATAAGAGCAAGGATGAGGACCCAAATTTCAACCTCAATGGAGAATAGAGGCATATCTGATTTTTTATAATGATTGTTGTATTAAAGAGGAGCGCCGCCATCCTCCCTAGACCTAAGATCTAAGCTTAACCATCTCGGGCAGCGTATTGGACCTTGGACATGAATAATATCCTCACCAAAATCGATAGGATCTAGCTGATTAATAATGAATTGGAAGCAAATCATTAGTCAAAATATAATAAAGGATGAAAAATCTAACCAAAGGGGTTAAGGCCTAGCCCCCCTTTCTTTTGTTAGTTGGTGGATTTGAAAATTTAATTAATATGTTTCAACATTAATGCAAAATCAATACTCTTTCACATGCCAATAAAATGAATTTAATACAGATAATAATCCAAGAAGTTTTTCGCAAGAAATGGATAAGTTGTCTTACTCTTCCAATCTACTTGTTTGAATGACTGAATGATGTTTTCTTGCTCTTTTTGGTTTGTTACGGTACTCTTCTTGTTGAACATCAATCATGTTTCTTGAAAAATCCATCTTCACCTACAAAATTTGACTTTTTTCCTTCTCTTTTGACCTAAAAATAAATCAGAGAATGGGAGAATGACCTTTGTGTGGGTAAGGTTGATTTTTTTTTATAGAGAATTTACTCTATCAAATATAAATAAAAAAATATTTTTATTTGATAGTTCTCAAATATAATTAAGTATAATTAATTTTACTCAATTTAATAATGAATTTCCTAAAATATCAGACAATTATAATGCATTCTTTGATTTTGAATATAATGAAAAAAATTATATTTAAAATAAATAAAAAAGTCTAAAAAAAACATATAATTAAAATGTCAAATGTATTTAGTTCTAGTTTAGATCAAATACATTTGACATTTTAACTTATATTTAAAAGAAGATGGTATAAGCCTACTACTAATTATAATAAAATTAATTACTTTTATATTTATTAAATCCCCATAGATATTCCTAATCAAATTTATAATTTAATGGTCGTAATTGTCTTGTTCCACTAAACAAGCAAAATGTCATCTTTATCCAAATTACTCAATGTTAACATATATTCAAAACAAACAACAAATGGATCTAAGATAAGATATGCTACATATTAGAATTTGGGAGGTTTATACTCAACAAATGAATCTATGATAGGATCTCGCAACCGATGTGCGACTTCTTTAACATGTATTCATATTAGAAAAACTCTCAATTTTCTCTCTGCTTTACAATAGGTGCATGATGTTGATTTTGAATTAACTTTGATAGATTAATTAAAAAAATTAGTCGGCATAAAAAATTTCAATAAATTTCGGCCCCCCAAATTTTTTTCATCGCATCTTTTGGTCTCTACTTTTAAATAAAAAAAGAAGTTATAATTTTTTAAGGGTTATATAAGTTTTTGATTCTAACATATACAACACAAATAGACTATGTTCATCATTGATATATAAAATTAACACGAGACATATATTTGATATTTGATCAATATGAAGAAAAAAAATATCCCAAATGTTGTTTTTAGTCCCTATAAAAAATTTTAGCAAATTTTGATCCTAAATATTTTTCGTCATATATAATATTAACAGGGACATATAAAGATATATTTCTATGCATGTCTACTTTCTTATGATTTCTATGTTGGGAAATAACCGGCATAGAGAAAATAAAAGAACACAATCACAACACAAGAATATAACGTGGAAACTCAAAAATCGGAGAAAAAACCACGGTCGTTGTCTAAACCGACAACCAGAGAATAAACACTGTGAAAATTGTTACAACACATAGACTTCACTCTCAACCAACCCATGACCCCATTACACCCACACTCTCCAAAGTAAATATTTGAACTACATCTCAAATACTCTAAAACAAGAGCATAAGAGAAAAAGAAACAAACACAAATTTAAACTTAAAGTGTTTACAAGTGTTACTGCTTGGTGTATTGAAATAAGAAAATTGAGGTCTCTATATATAGCATGTAGCTCCTCCACCTTTCACTTCTCTAAGCGATGTGAGACTTCTCCAAAATAATTTCCTTGACCTTCTTTTTCCTTCATTAGCAATGTGGGACTTACATTGCAATCAACCCCAACAATCTCCACCTTGATTGTAATGGTCTTCAATCTTTATTGTCTACACCCACAATCATTATCTTCCGCTTCCATTGTCTATACCGATAATCATTGTCTTCACCGACAATCATAATTCGCATTGTCTACACCGACAAAGTAAATTATCACACTCCACCATAAAAAATACACTTCACTTGGAACTAAACCATCCCAAAAATTTTCTCCAGTTGGAACTAAACCATCCCAAGAATTTCAACATCCCGAAACCTTGCTGAAAATTTATGGTGCAACTTCCATGTTGGCGTTCCCGGAAGTTCATCAGCCATCGCGATAACTCACCACACACCTTGCATCAATGCCAACCAATGCCCTGAATCTCTTAGCAGTAACTTGTCCTTTAGCATGGTATAGTGGAAATACCATAAGGACACATACTGCTCCTGATTCACTTGGACAATTTCTCTTTAAACTACTCTGAAACATACTTCAAGTCATTGTTAGTCTTCAACAATTCCAGTTCAGTTCTACCACCTAGTAAACCTTATTTCACTAGTCCAACTAAACCCATGTCACTAACCAGTACCAACCGAAGTCCCACAAATTAACCACATCATGAGAATCACCACTAGTAACTGATGCATGACCAATAGTAGAACCAACTATCTTTGCATCAAAGTCAAGGAACATACCTCACATCGTGTAAAAGAAACCCACAATTGTCAAACCTCATAAGACAACTGAAACCATGCCTTGAACCTTAAGCTTTCCCTTCACCAAGATGAACGACTCCACCTTCAACTAGCTCGAGAGGTACAAAGTATTCCTTCTTGTCGCGGTGATTTTTGGATGTCGAGTTATTAATTAACTTCGAATCGCAATTTAATGTTCCACCACCGATCTTTAATTTATCCGAGGGAAAGGAAAAAGTTCGAAAAAAACCCTATTTTTAAGAGAACAAGGTTCGGGGGTTGGTTATACGAAGGGAAGGTATTAGCACCCTAAGTATCTATAGTACTCTATAGGAACCTCTTGTTTTTATTCTAACTTTGCGCTTAATTTTAATTGCTTATAAAAAATGTACAAGTGGGAAATTAAAGTAGTGATAAAAAAAATGCTTAAAGTGATGAAAAAGAAGAAAAATGTTTTTGTTGATTTTATTGATCGGAGAGACAAGTCTCATGCCTACGTACCCGAAGGATCAAACCACCGTAGTTCGGGGTAAAAAGACGAGTAAATTTGTTTGTTTAATTTTAAAGTTTTTGAAAATGGTTTTAAAGACCAAAAGCCAAAGGTGGCAAAATGTGAGTTTGATTGATGTTAGTTTATGAAAAAAAAAAAGTCTATATAGTTAAATTGATTAAAGTTTGATTATGAAAATAAGACGCAGACACTTGGTTTAAAATCCAAGGTTTGTTGAGAAAATGTTTGAAGTGATAAAAGACACTTGGTTTGAATTCCAAGGTTTTTGTAAGAAAAAAAACACTTGGTTTGAATTCCAAGGTTTGAACGAGAAAAATAACACTTGGTTTGAATTCCAAGGTTTTTTGATAGAAGTGTTTGATGAAGATTTTTGTGCTTTTGTGATATTTCGAAAAGAAAATAATTATGTATTTTTTTGGAAAGAGGTCTTGACCTCATTTTTTGAGAAGAAAATAGGTAATGGTTACGCGCGCAAAATGACACTAACCTAAAACGTCACAACTAATAAATCAAACGCGGAGACAATTCGCAATGATATTTTGATCAAAGCGATGCCTTTTCCCTCGGAATTTAACGTTACGCGTATTGGCGGAAAGCGATAAAAAATAAATATGCATGAAATGCAATTTTTTCATTTAGAGTACATCGGCCTAATCACACTCTAAAATTTTTGCGAGAAAATAAATATGAAATGATGCAAGAGACGGGGTATGCTATGCACTTTTATTTAGAGTTTACATTTGGCCTATTTACATCCTAAATTCAAAAAAAAACAAAAATAAATGACAATTAATAAGCGATAAATACTCAATGTTACAATAATAAAATAACGGTAAAAAAATGATGGATAAATCGACGTAATGAAATAAATATGATATGTAATGGATGAATAGCATAAGTAAATAAAATACGAAAATAAGACAATGAAAATAAACCTCGACATCATGCTTTACAAGGCTAAACAAAGCTAAAATAGCTTATGCCAAAAGCACTTATCTCATAAGCTTAAAAATTAATTAACAAAATAAAGCATGAAATAATATTACCAATATCTAAATATCAAATAAATAAATAAGCCTCGACATCATGCTTGATTGGCTAAAATAAAAGCTTAAAAAAACTTATGCCAAAAGCACTTATCTCATAAGCTAAAAAAAATAAAAATAAAATTAAGACAGGGGGGTGTGAATCATAAAACGAAATAACAGGGGGGTGTGAATAGCAGTATGATAGTCAGGCCCAGCCCTTGAGGCCCATCTGTAAAAAAAAAAAAAAAAAAAAAAACCAAACAAAAAACAGGATCCAAACTGGCCGTCTGATCCATCAGACGGCCCTGATCTAATTTTGAAACGGGAAGATATGAGCCATTTTTGATTAAGATCAACGGCTGCAAAGAGAGGGTGCACGGTGTGCTGCAATGGACATGCGCACACCGGATCGGGTTGGGATATAAATACCCCAAACCCTAAAAAAAACACATTTCTCTTCTTCCTCTCTCTCTCACCCGCCGCGGCTCACTCTTCTTCTCTAACCATGGCCGCCGCGGCGGCTTCTTCTTCTCCACCCTCAAAAATTCATCCTTTCATCTTTCTCTCCTCTCTCATGATCTCTGTTCTCTCTCGTGATCTCTTCTCACCAAAACAAAACTCCATTTTTTTTTAAAACCCCACCCCAAATAACCACTTAAACCCAAACCCCCAAATCAAAATTAACAAACAAAACCAAACAAGCTCAGATCGAAGGAGAAAAAGTTGAGGAAAAAGAAGAGAAAGAACACCTCTGGTGTTCGTTTTTCTTGTGGATTTGGCTCCGATTTTTCTTATGTCTTTCGTCTATGCTTGATTCTTCTTCTCCTCTTCTTCTTTGATTCGGTTTTTTTTTATTTTTGTTTCGGAAAAAAAAGGTTTATTTGATCTGGGTTCAAGTTGTTTGACTCGGTTCTGTTTTTTGGAGTTTTCGAAGGTTTTTTTTGATTTTTGGTTTGTTTCTTTGATCTGGGTTCGTTCAGATGGTGATGATGATTTGCTGGGTTTGTTTTATAATGAACAGATGATGTTTTGGTTTTGATGTTTTGGTTCTGTTTTTTGCGGTTTGATTCAGAAAAATGGAAAAAAGAAATGAATTTTGTTCTCTGATCCGCGGCTGGATCTGATGATTTTTTGTGTGTCTGATTTTTTTTGCTGTTCACTATATACACCAATTGGGTTCTAAGATGGGGAACCAGGATCTGAATTTGGACAATGAAGGACACTGTTTTAGACAGAAAAAATGTTCCCTGTACTGTGTGTTCCCTGTACTGTGTGGGAGAAAAGGAAGTTGACTTTTCAATTTTTCTGGTTTTTTTTAATCAGGAAAAAAAGGACAAAAGGACAATTTAAAAATAAAAATAAAAAACAAAATAATTGAATTAAATTAATAAAATACGAAAATTAATAAAAACAGTAAATAAAATAAAATAAAATAATTAAATAAATTTTAAAAGGAAGAAGATAACAATAATGGTAAAAAATAATAAATAATAATAATAGACAAAGAATAAATATAAAAGAAACAACAAATGAGGTATTTTAAAATACCTCTCTGCCGAAATTTCGTCAGAAATGACAAGAAGGGCAAGAAGGTTTTTAAACGCCGAACAAAATCAATCGGTCAAAAAATGGGGTATAACAGATGCCCCTATTTAAGTTTCTTCCGTCGGAGATAAAAAGAAAAAAGATGATTTTTGATGATGTTTTTGTTTTGGTTCGACGGTGGAAGAGACTTAAATACAGAGTACACCGTTTTTTGACCGGATTAAACTATAAAATGCTACGATATGACGTCATGAGTGTTATGTTTATGAGTGTTTGAATGAAATGAAGATTTTTTGACAAAAGTAATGAAGCCAGAAAGCGGTAAAGTCCTGTATGCGGACAGAAGTAAAGACTGAAAGCGATAAAGTCCTGTGTATGGACATAAGTAAAGACGGAAAGCAATAAAGTCCTGTGTGCGGACAGAAGCAGATAAAGTCCTGTGTGCGGACAGAAGTAAAGACTGAAAGCGATAAAGTCCTGTGTGTGGACATAAGCAGATAAAGTCCTGTGTGCGGACAGAAGTAAAGACGGAAAGCAATAAAGTCCTGTGTGTGGACATAAGCAGATAAAGTCCTGTGTGCGGACAGAAGTAAAGACGGAAAGCAATAAAGTCCTGTGTACGGACAGAAGTAAAGACAGTGTCCACCAACATTGTGGGATGGTAAGAACAAGTAAAGGTAGTGTCTACCAACATTGTGGGATGGTAAGGACACATCGAGGAAATAAATTGTCTGCTGACATTGTGGGAGAGCGAGACATGACAAGAATATGTATTTGTCTAGACCAGACACACTGGAAATGACTTCTTTTGGGGAAATCCACCATAAGTTTGCAGTTGATTGTTTGCAAAACCTGCTACTTGAAATATGCTTGATGGAGACATCTCTGGACCAGACCCACTGGGGATGACTCTTTTTGTGATGTATGATTGATGGAGACATCTCTGGACCAGGCATACTGGGGATGACCTTTTTTGTGATGTATTGAAACAGGACACGTGATGGTCAATGCAGCATGTATGAATGATTTTGTTTGCACGTTGCATAGGAATATGAATATATGTATGGACATGTGAATGATTGTAAGTATGTATGCATGTATGTATGTATGTATGAATGATTGTTATGAAGCTTGTATTTGTAGGATTGAATGATATTTGTACACGACTGAATGAGACAAAAGCTTGATCAGAAAAGATGAACATCGGGCCGACGTATCCGTACAACCACTCGGTAGTTCTCCGCTGGGGACACCATTGTTATAGGTGAAATAAATCAGATCCTCGAGGTAAAACCCGGTGTGGTGTGTCAATCCATGTTAAGAGTGATTGCTTCTTGGGGTAAAGCCCATTGGTCAGAGGTCTGGCAGAAGTCGCCATTTTGTACACTGAAACCGAATATTTTCTCATGGTCTTTGCTTCAACAGTCATGCTTTTGCTTTTTCCCCCTTTTTTGAAATCCCTAACTTTTGCCTGAATCGCCCTTTCGGGTTTTCAATCCACCGGGAATATATTTCTTTTTCTTGTTTTGCCCCTAATTTTTGCCTGGACCGCCCTTTCGGGTTTTCAATCCACCGGGACGCTCATTTTTTGCCTAAGCCGCCCTTTCAGGTTTTCGACTCATCGAGCTTTTGTTTTTTTAGCAATGACTGTATTTGTTTTGTTGAATCTGTCTGCTTTCGGAACAATGATGATATATGCTTGTATGACTCATGAATCTAAGAAATATGTTTGTCATTTGTATATTTTTTTTAAGAAAAAAAGAACTACTAACAAACTTTAAATTATTTTTTTTTGAGTTTTTGCTTCAAGTACTTTAAATTGAAAGAGGGAGAAACAAAATTGCAAATAAATTTGAATTCCAAATAGAGGGCACAGGCTCGAATTTGATTAAAAGTGCGGCGATTGGCGAAAAGCACAACCCCACAGATCGTTACAGAGATGAAAAATGGTAATTGGGTGGGAAAGGTACGTTAAACACAATGATCGCTATTCTCCCTAACAACTTTGAATTTGCAGTCTAAAATGTTGTAAGCCAAAGATATTCTGTCAATCGAGGTACTCTGAGCAAGTGATGCCTGATCCGATGCAGTTACTTGTCTTATTCCTTAACTTTTGCATAGATCGCCTTTTCAGGTTTTCGAACCATCAGGATATTATTTTCTGTTTATGTCTCTAATTTTTGCCTGGACCGCCCTTTCGGGTTTTCAGCCCACCGAGACGCTCATTTTTGCCTAAGCTGCCCTTTCAGGTTTTCAACTTAGCGAGCTGTTCTTTTATTTATTATTTTTTAGACAAAGTATTTCTTGACGGCATCGGCATTCACAGGACGAGGGAGCTCATCACCATCCATGGTTGCAAGAGTCATAGCACCCCCAGAAAAAGCTCTTTTGACAACATACGGGCCTTCATAATTAGGCGTCCACTTGCCCCTAGAATCCGGCTGAAAGGACAAAATCTTTTTGAGCACAAGGTCACCTTCACGGAACTCACGAGGCCGAACCCTCTTGTCAAAAGCCTGTTTCATTCTTCTCTGATATAACTGTCCATGACATAAAGCCGCCATGCGTTTCTCCTCGATTAAATTCAATTGGTCATATCTATTTTGGCACCATTCGGCCTCGGCCAACTCAGTTTCCATTAAGACTCTCATTGATGGGATTTCAACCTCTACGGGGAGTACTGCTTCCATGCCGTATACTAAAGAGAAAGGGGTTGCCCCTGTCGAAGTACGAACTGAAGTGCGGTATCCATGTAAAGCAAAAGGTAACATTTCATGCCAATCTTTGTAAGTGACCACCATTTTCTGCACGATCTTCTTGATGTTCTTATTTGCAGCTTCAACTGCGCCATTCATCTGAGGCCGGTAAGGAGATGAATTATGATGCTCAATCTTGAACTCGTCACACAGATCTTTCATCATTTTGTTATTCAAGTTTGTCCCATTATCTGTAATAATCTTGTTAGGAACACCATAACGGCATATAAGATGGTTCTTGATAAAACGTACGACCACCTGTTTGGTCACATTGGCATAAGACGCTGCCTCAACCCACTTGGTGAAGTAATCAATAGCCACTAAGATGAAACGATGTCCGTTGGAGGCCTTTGGTTCAATCCGACCAATCATGTCGATACCCCACATGGAGAACGGCTAAGGAGAAGAAAGAACATTCAGGGAAGTTGGCGGTAGATGTATCTTATCCGCATAAATCTGACATTTATGGCATTTCTTGGCATGTTTGTAACAATCAGACTCCATTGTCATCCAATAGTAGCCGGCTCTTAGCATTTTCTTGGCCATTGTGTGTCCATTAGGATGGGTTCCGAATGAACCTTCATGTACTTCATGCATCAATAGATCAGCCTCATGTTTGTCCACACACCGCAGCAGGACCATATCAAAATTCCTTTTGTATAACACCTCATCATTCAGGAAGAAACTACTTGACAGTCTTCTCAGAGTCTTTTTGTCTTTGCTAGATGCCCCAGGGGGATATTCTTGCTTCTGAAGGAACATCTTGATATCATGAAACCAAGGCTTGTCATCCACCTCTTCCTCGGTTGCAAACACATATGCTGGTCTCTCAAGGCACCGAATACTGATGGTTGGTATCTCGTTCCGGCGATTAACTCGGTACATTGAAGATAGAGTGGCTAAAGCATCAGCCATTTGATTCTCGTCACGAGGAATGTGATGTAGCTCCACTTTATTGAAGAAAGTTAACAAACGTCTTGCATAATCTCTGTAAGGAATCAAACCAGTATGGCGAGTCTCCCATTCTCCTTTGATCTGATTAATCACAAGAGCTGAGTCTCCATAAATGTCGATGTTTTTGATCCTCAAGTCAATAGCTTCTTCAATGCCCATGATGCAAGCTTCATATTCTGCAATATTGTTAGTACATTCGAATTGTAATCTCGCAGTGAAAGGAATGTGAGCACCTTTAGGGGTAACAATGATTGCCCCAATTCCACTACCGTAGAGGTTAACGGCCCCATCAAATATCAAACCCCACTGGGATTCAGAATCTGGTCCCTCGCCAAACACCGGTTCATCGCAATCCTTCATCTTCAAATACATGATCTCTTCATCTGGAAAATCAAACTTGATCGGCTGGTAATCTTCAACTGGTTGGTGAGCCAAATGGTCAGCAAGAATACTACCCTTGATTGCCTTTTGGGTACGGTACTCAATATCGTATTCGGATAACAACATCTGCCAACGGGCAATTCTTCCGGTTAGAGCTGCCTTCTCAAAAATGTACTTAATTGGATCCATTTTGGATATCAACCAAGTAGTATGATTAATCAAGTAATGTCGGAGACGTTTGGCAGCCCAAGCCAAAGCACAACAAGTCTTCTCAAGCATGGAGTATCGAGACTCACAATCTGTGAATTTCTTACTCAAATAATAGATTGCGTGCTCTTTTCTACCGGTTTCATCCTGTTGCCCCAGCACACAACCCATAGATTCCTCTAGCACGGTTAAATACATGATGAGCGGTCTTCCTTCAACTGGAGGGATAAGGATCGGAGGTTCCATTAAATACTCTTTGATACTGTCAAAAGCCTTCTGACAGTCCTCTGTCCAAACAATCCCCTGATTTTTGCGAAGCAACTTGAATATCGGCCCACACGTGGCAGTCATATGGGAGATGAATCTAGAGATGTAATTTAGTCGACCCAGGAAACCTCTAACTTGTTTTTCTGTTCGTGGAGCTGGCATTTCTCTGATGGCCCTGACTTTGTCTGGATCTACCTCGATACCCTTTTGACTAACAATGAATCCCAGGAGCTTTCCGGATCTAACACCGAAAGTGCATTTGTTGGGATTTAGACGGAGACGATATTTCCTCAACCTTTGAAACATTTTCGCTAAATACTCCACGTGTTCTTCTTCGGTTCCCGACTTGACAATCATATCATCTACGTATACCTCGATTTCTTTGTGCATCATGTCATGGAAAAGGGTGGTCATGCCCCTTTGATAGGTAGCACCCGCATTCGTTAGACCGAAAGGCATTACTTTGTAACAGAATGTGCCCCAAGGTGTAATGAAAGCGGTCTTCTCTCTATCTTCAACTGCCATCTTGATCTGATTGTACCCGGAGAAACCATCCATGAAGGAGAAAACCTTGGATTTAGCTGTGTTATCGACCAATACATCAATGTGAGGCAAAGGAAAATCATCTTTCGGACTGGCTTTGTTCAAATCTCTGTAATCAACACACATCCTGACTTTGCCGTCCTTCTTCGGAACCGGTACTATGTTAGCCAACCACTGAGGGTATTCTGATGTAATGAGAAAACCAGCGTCAATTTGTTTTTGTACCTCTTCTTTGATCTTGAGGGCCATATCTGGATGAGTTCTTCTTAACTTTTGCTTTACCAGAGGACATTCTGGCTTTAGAGGCAAATGATGTTCCACAATTTCGGGATCTAAACCGGGCATATCCTGATATGACCAGGCGAAGATGTCAACATATTCTCTGAGTAAAACGATCACCCTTTCCTTGACAGATGCTTCTAAGGATGCCCCAATCTTGATTTCTTTCTTTCCTTCGCCGGAACTTAAATCAATTAACTCCACATCTTCCTCATGAGGCTGAATGACTTTCTTCTCTTGATCTAATAGTCGTTTGATCTCATCAGGGATCCCTTCATCCTCTTCCTCTTCAGCCTCGTAAACAGGGAACTCAAAGTTGGGAGAGGGCCTAGGAACATTGTGTTCAACGGGTTCATTGATGCTTAATCTGCATGTGATTTATGATTGGTTTTATTAAATAAAAGAATGCAAACCTTTTTGAAAAATGATTAAAAGCTAGGAAGTGGAAGGAAAATAAAATATATACTTTGGTTTTTTGTGTTACCATTTTCCATAATAAAAAGAAAACAAAAATAAAAGTCATGATAAAAACGACAATTTCATTAAAATACTTGAAGCTCAAAACAAAGCCCCACATGCGTTCGCTTTTGCCTTGGGCAAGACAAAAGGATTTTTTTTTGGAAAACAAAAGTAGACAAACATATTACTTAGATAGAGGAGTGACGGAGGGGACATCAACAACGACCCAATTGCGGCAAATTCCTCCTGGAATCACAAAAGAAGGCTGCTCTTCTTCAACTTTGTCTTCAATGATAGCATTAGTTTCTGGTGGAGTGTAAATCGGTTCAGCACTGACGAAGGTACCCTTATTTGGATTGACTGTTCTTGTAGACGGAGCAGGACCCAGACCCTCCATGTGTCTTCTTTTCGGCATTTGTAATAACTTCCCCCATTTCAGATGTGACCTTTGTTGTACTTTCCTTCGCGCATCTTTTGCAGAAGACATAAATGTTTTCCCCTTTTTCGATCTTTTCTCTTCAATAGAAAGCCCCTGGAAAGACGTACCGTCCCTAACATCAGCACTGATATAAGAAAAAGCCGACAAATGACTCACCAATAAAGCTTCCTCTCCATTCACAATCACCAATTTTCCTTCCCGCACAAATTTCAGCTTTTGGTGAAGTGTGGAAGTCACCGCCCCCGCTTCGTGAATCCATGGTCGCCCCAACAAACAACTATAAGAAGCTTGAATATCCATGACTTGAAAGGTAATTTGGAACTCATAGGGACCAACTGAAATGGGTAGGTCTATTTCACCGATTACTGATTTTCTTGACCCATCGAAGGCTTTCACGATTAATGCACTCGGCCTCAAAGGCGCACCACAGTATGCGAGCTTGTCGAGAGTAAACTTGGACATTACATTCAAAGATGACCCGGTATCCACCAACACATTGGATAAGGCATCAGATTTACAAATTACCGAGATATGTAATGCTAAGTTATGATCCTTTCCTTTTTCAGGGAGTTCCTCGTCGCTGAAACTCAAGTTATTGCAGGCTGTGACATTCCCCACTATGCTACCAAATTGGCCCAAGGTTACATCATGGTCGACATATGCCTGGTCCAAGACCTTCATTAGTGCATCTCTGTGCGCATCAGAATTCAACAAGAGTGATAAAATTGAAATCTTGGAAGGGGTTTGTAGTAATTGATCCACGATCTTATACTCACTTCTCTTGATCATTTTCAAAATTTCATCTGAGTCTTCATACACCCTTTCACCAGTCCCACTAGAGTCAGGAATTTGTGTTTTTTCAACAGGACTACCGGTCTTTTCTTGAACCACTCCCGGAAGAATACGCCCACTCCTCAGTATTTTGCTATTATCTGCAATATTGTCCACGGATATCAAAGGAGGAATAGGTATTTCCACCCCATCTTGCAACATGGTGGCATCATATCTATATGGCACAGCTCTCAAGGACGTATATGGCATAGGCCCTGGCACGCAGATCACCAGCGGGGTTACTGTGGGCTCTCCACTATTATATATCATCTCGAGACGGTCAGAGACATTGAATTCTGGTACTATGACGCAAACATCCTCACTCTTCTTTGTAACTACCAATTCTCCTTTATCCATCAACCTTTGTATGTCTTTTTGAACTCGGGAACAACCTTGGGGATTCTTCAAACATTCCTCACAAGTTGCATGATCATGGCTAAACAACTTTGCTTCACACATTTTACTATGAATGGGCACCAACGGGGTTTTGATATCCTTTATACTGAGAATGGTGCTTGTTTCCTGGAAACTTTGGATAAAATGGACAGAGGACCCGTGATTGGGCAGCGGATTGTTTCGGACGTTGGGATTTTCATCTTTGAAGGACAGCACCTTATTATGGATTAATTCTTGAACAGCTTTTTTGAAGGCGTAGCAACGTTCTACATCATGGCCAGGGGCCCCTTGATGGAAGGCACAAGTTAGGTCACTACGGTACCAAGTAGGTAGTACTGCTGGCGCAGGTGGAGGTGGTCTCGTCTGGACAAGATTTTTGGCAAGTAAGGCGGGGAGTAGGTCGGCATATTTCATGGGTATGGGGTCAAATGATGGATTTCTCTGGGTGCGATTGGAATAATTGTAAGGTTGTTGGGGAGTTTGTGGTCGAATTTGTGGTTGTTGTGGGTATGGTTGTTGAGGATATGTTTGTTGATAAAGTGGTGGATAGTGTGAAGGTGGTCTTTGGGTCATTTGTGGCTGGTAAGGCGGGTTTTGAGGCACTGGTGAGACAGCTGCAACGTGTTGGTAGCCCATATACGGTCGTTGATGCTGTCCATGAGCCACCATACTTACTTCTGACTCCTTTCTCCTTGCAAAGTTACTTCCAAACCTCTTCGTACTGTTGACCGGAACACTTTCTCTGACCAAACGTCCTTGTCGGACCCCTTCTTCAAGTCGCATTCCCATGTTTACCATCTCAGTGAAATCACTGGGTGCACTAGCAATCATTCGTTCATAGTAAAATGAATCAAGAGTATTTAGGAAAATCTTGGTCATTTCTTTTTCTTCTAGTGGTGGACAAATCTGAGCGGCAATCTCTCTCCATCGCTGAGCATATTCTTTGAAACTCTCTTTATCTCTTTGAGACATACCTCGAAGTTGGTCTCTATCTGGAGCCATGTCTAGATTGTATTTGTATTGACGGACAAAAGCTTCGCCCAAATCATTGAACGTTTGGATCTTGGCACTATCTAAGCCCATGTACCACTTCAAAGCGGCACCTGTCAAGCTATCCTGAAAGTAGTGGACTAGTAATTGATGGTTGTCTGTTTGAGTAGACATCTTTCGGGCGTACATTACCAGATGGCTCTGAGGGCAGGAATTTCCTTTGTACTTCTCAAACTCAGGGACCTTAAACTTAGGTGGGATCCTAACGTTTGGTACCAAGCAAAGGTCATGGGCGTTTTTGCCGAACAAATCCTTCCCACGAAGGGCCTTAATCTCGAGCTGCATCTTATCAAATTGATCTTGAAGATTATCCATACGGCCATAAGTCTCTGGATCCTCCGCATGATAGACTGGTTCGCTCACATAAGGAACGGTGTGAGCTACGGAAGCTGGAATGGTCATTGTTGACTGAGGGACACACATAGTGACTTGAGGAAGAATCATCCCAGGTTGGGGAACAACAGTAGCATGCGGCAAAGTAGGAGTGGGGACCTCGGGAACTTGGGGTCGAAGCCCTTCATTAAAATTCATAGGCATGCCCCAAGGATAACCTTCGGGCATGACGTGCTGATGTGCGTTGACGGGTACCACTGGAACCGGGGCAGTGACAATTTCAGAGATGACTGTAGCTTGAGGAGGAGGGGTTAGTGGCCGATTCTGCGCAGCCACCAACGATGTCACCATGGCGGTTAGCTTCTCCACTTCAGCCCGGAGCGTTGTTACTTCCCCATGGAGCTCAACATTCTCTTGTTCAACTTGGTCCATTCTCTTTTTCCTGTTTGCTCGAGTGTTGTACGTGCGAGATGGCTGTGGGCGTGGTCGTCGGGCCACTTTAACTGGGACAGAGAGGAGAGAAAGAATATGAGACTCGATTTTTTGAAATTTATGAATGTGATATGATGCATGAATATGTTATGTTAAAATATGCAAGATTTTTTCGAAGGACTTTAAGACAATAATTTTGTAAACATTTTTAAGAAAAGGAAAAGTAAATAAAAATTGCATTAATAATTCAAAGGTTACAACCATTTTTTTCAAAAAATAAAAACATAAAATAAAACTAAATTCAATTTCCATGAAGCCAACTAGCCATCAAAATGTGAATCGAAGCCGGAGGAAAATAAATCCCCTTGCCTCTTCTTCCTCTTGCTATCTTGTCTCAATAAGGCGTCCTTGACCCTGATCATATCTTCCTTCTCGGCCAACAGACCACTTTGTAGAGAGAGCATCTTCTCTTGTTCTTTCAACTTCTCCTTCAACTCTTTGTTCTCAATCTCAGACTCTCGGAACTTTCTCTCCCACGATTCTTTCTCAAGTTTCAATTTGGTCAAAAGTTCCTGGAACTCATCTATAGTCTCGAATGGGATAATTGAAGGTGGTGTGGTAGAAGAAGATGCATCAGCAGAAGATGATTTTTCAAAACTATAAGGCATCCCGCGTTCTATAGCCCTACTTATTACCCACTTTGTGTAATCTTCGGAGACAATACCAAGCTTCCTTCCTAACTGATTCTTTCCTTCCCTATGGACATTGTACCAAGCCCGAGCAAACTCTTTCTTCATGTATTGGCTCCCTTCTTCATTAGAATAAAATATGCCGGTCAAAAGGACACTCTCAGGCCGATCCCTCATGGGATATCCGAACTGTCGTCTAGCAAGAGTAGGGTTATAACTGATTCCTCCTCGTATGCCAAGAAGAGGCACATTGGGGAAATCTCCACAACTATCAATGATTGTGCTTATATCAGAAGCGGCATTATACCAAACTATATCGGCCGAGGTAAGAGGCGTAATCCTTTGGGACCACCGGAGCTTTTCTGGATTCTCTTTGAAGCGACTAGTCTGAGGTAGGTGCGAAATAAACCACCTATATAGTAATGGTGCACAACAAATAATAAGTCTGTTACCCTTTTGAGTTCTATGGTGAATGGAATGGTAGGCATCCGCAAGTAGGGTAGGAACAGGGTTTCCTCCCAAAAAGATTTGGATGGCACTACTATCAACAAAGTAGTCGACGTTGGGGAATAACACCAACCCATAGATGAGTAGAGCGAGGATAGCTTCGAAAGCGTCCACACTCCCCTTTTCAGCAAACATGAATGCCCTTCCGAATAAGAAATTGGCAGTCAATCCTTGAGATCCCCCCTTTTTAGTGATATTAGAGGCTATGTCAGAACTATTCAAATGGAGAGCTTGTGCAATAGCTGAAGGCGCGGGAAATTCTTCCAAGCCGGTATAAGGTACTTTTTCCGAGATCGGCAAACCAACCCAATAAGAATATTCCTCTAGAGTAGGAACCAACTGATAGTCAACAAAAGTGAAGCAATGATAAATTGGGTCGTAGAACTGGACAAGTGTGTTAAGAGCCCCTTCTTCGACATTTGTATTGAGGATGCTCAAAAGCTTCCCATATTGCTTTTGGAAATCTTCGGGGAAAGGGACTAGAGATCCTAGCTCTCTTAGTCGGGAAAGGTCCGGCTCCTTGAAACTGTACTTCTTAGTGTTCCTTTTCTTTAGGTCCATAATCTGCGATGTTTACAAAATAATCCTCTTAGGTCCTTCGAAAAAGATTTTTTCCTTATGATGAAATGAATGCATGGATGCATGATTACGTTACAATGATTCACAACATAGCTTGAAGGTTGGGATACACAATGATGGAGCTTAAGGGTAAAAGCCCTCCCATATGATAAGTACTATGGTTATTTGTACCTGCAAGACGGGTTCTACAAAGTTCCCAAAGTCATCAACCGCCTTATGAACATCATTGGATTACGTGACTACTCTCGTTCCAACAATATTCACAAAATGATCTCGTTTGAGTGTAGTCTCGCGTGACAACTAAATTCAAGACTTACTCTTGATTAGTTACCGCACTACGCCCTAAAAAGGCCAAGATGGGTTAAAGGTAATCTAAAGGTTCTCGGCTTCTCCGGACACTCACATTGAAAGTAATAACACCATCATGACTTATCATGACGACGAGTACTACCGTCGTGAGGCCTCCACCGAGCGGGATCATATCACATGTGCTTCATAATCTAAAGACATGTCACTATGATTTCATCCCATCCTATCTTATTGTGTCGCTCAAGCCCGGGTTAGGACTTATCTCACCACTCAAGAGATCCCAAGAAAACATATATACACATATAAACAAATAAGCAATAATAGCGCAAAACAAAGATTAAAACAAGTTAGGTTCAACCCGCTTGGTTGTCCCCAGTGAAGTCGCCATTTCTGTCGCGGTGATTTTTGGATGTCGAGTTATTAATTAACTTCGAATCGCAATTTAATGTTCCACCACCGATCTTTAATTTATCCGAGGGAAAGGAAAAAGTTCGAAAAAAACCCTATTTTTAAGAGAACAAGGTTCGGGGGTTGGTTATACGAAGGGAAGGTATTAGCACCCTAAGTATCTATAGTACTCTATAGGAACCTCTTGTTTTTATTCTAACTTTGCGCTTAATTTTAATTGCTTATAAAAAATGTACAAGTGGGAAATTAAAGTAGTGATAAAAAAAATGCTTAAAGTGATGAAAAAGAAGAAAAATGTTTTTGTTGATTTTATTGATCGGAGAGACAAGTCTCATGCCTACGTACCCGAAGGATCAAACCACCGTAGTTCGGGGTAAAAAGACGAGTAAATTTGTTTGTTTAATTTTAAAGTTTTTGAAAATGGTTTTAAAAACCAAAAGCCAAAGGTGGCAAAATGTGAGTTTGATTGATGTTAGTTTATGAAGAAAAAAAAAGTCTATATAGTTAAATTGATTAAAGTTTGATTATGAAAATAAGACGCAGACACTTGGTTTAAAATCCAAGGTTTGTTGAGAAAATGTTTGAAGTGATAAAAGACACTTGGTTTGAATTCCAAGGTTTTTGTAAGAAAAAAAACACTTGGTTTGAATTCCAAGGTTTGAACGAGAAAAATAACACTTGGTTTGAATTCCAAGGTTTTTTGATAGAAGTGTTTGATGAAGATTTTTGTGCTTTTGTGATATTTCGAAAAGAAAATAATTATGTATTTTTTTGGAAAGAGGTCTTGACCTCATTTTTTGAGAAGAAAATAGGTAATGGTTACGCGCGCAAAATGACACTAACCTAAAACGTCACAACTAATAAATCAAACGCGGAGACAATTCGCAATGATATTTTGATCAAAGCGATGCCTTTTCCCTCGGAATTTAACGTTACGCGTATTGGCGGAAAGCGATAAAAAATAAATATGCATGAAATGCAATTTTTTCATTTAGGGTACATCGGCCTAATCACACTCTAAAATTTTTGCGAGAAAATAAATATGAAATGATGCAAGAGACGGGGTATGCTATGCACTTTTATTTAGAGTTTACATTTGGCCTATTTACATCCTAAATTCAAAAAAAAACAAAAATAAATGACAATTAATAAGCGATAAATACTCAATGTTACAATAATAAAATAACGGTAAAAAAATGATGGATAAATCGACGTAATGAAATAAATATGATATGTAATGGATGAATAGCATAAGTAAATAAAATACGAAAATAAGACAATGAAAATAAACCTCGACATCATGCTTTACAAGGCTAAACAAAGCTAAAATAGCTTATGCCAAAAGCACTTATCTCATAAGCTTAAAAATTAATTAACAAAATAAAGCATGAAATAATATTACCAATATCTAAATATCAAATAAATAAATAAGCCTCGACATCATGCTTGATTGGCTAAAATAAAAGCTTAAAAAAACTTATGCCAAAAGCACTTATCTCATAAGCTAAAAAAAATAAAAATAAAATTAAGACAGGGGGGTGTGAATCATAAAACGAAATAACAGGGGGGTGTGAATAGCAGTATGATAGTCAGGCCCAGCCCTTGAGGCCCATCTGTAAAAAAAAAAAAAAAAAAAAAAAAAACCAAACAAAAAACAGGATCCAAACTGGCCGTCTGATCCATCAGACGGCCCTGATCTAATTTTGAAACGGGAAGATATGAGCCATTTTTGATTAAGATCAACGGCTGCAAAGAGAGGGTGCACGGTGTGCTGCAATGGACATGCGCACACCGGATCGGGTTGGGATATAAATACCCCAAACCCTAAAAAAAACACATTTCTCTTCTTCCTCTCTCTCTCACCCGCCGCGGCTCACTCTTCTTCTCTAACCATGGCCGCCGCGGCGGCTTCTTCTTCTCCACCCTCAAAAATTCATCCTTTCATCTTTCTCTCCTCTCTCATGATCTCTGTTCTCTCTCGTGATCTCTTCTCACCAAAACAAAACTCCATTTTTTTTTAAAACCCCACCCCAAATAACCACTTAAACCCAAACCCCCAAATCAAAATTAACAAACAAAACCAAACAAGCTCAGATCGAAGGAGAAAAAGTTGAGGAAAAAGAAGAGAAAGAACACCTCTGGTGTTCGTTTTTCTTGTGGATTTGGCTCCGATTTTTCTTATGTCTTTCGTCTATGCTTGATTCTTCTTCTCCTCTTCTTCTTTGATTCGGTTTTTTTTTTATTTTTGTTTCGGAAAAAAAAGGTTTATTTGATCTGGGTTCAAGTTGTTTGACTCGGTTCTGTTTTTTGGAGTTTTCGAAGGTTTTTTTTGATTTTTGGTTTGTTTCTTTGATCTGGGTTCGTTCAGATGGTGATGATGATTTGCTGGGTTTGTTTTATAATGAACAGATGATGTTTTGGTTTTGATGTTTTGGTTCTGTTTTTTGCGGTTTGATTCAGAAAAATGGAAAAAAGAAATGAATTTTGTTCTCTGATCCGCGGCTGGATCTGATGATTTTTTGTGTGTCTGATTTTTTTTGCTGTTCACTATATACACCAATTGGGTTCTAAGATGGGGAACCAGGATCTGAATTTGGACAATGAAGGACACTGTTTTAGACAGAAAAAATGTTCCCTGTACTGTGTGTTCCCTGTACTGTGTGGGAGAAAAGGAAGTTGACTTTTCAATTTTTCTGGTTTTTTTTAATCAGGAAAAAAAGGACAAAAGGACAATTTAAAAATAAAAATAAAAAACAAAATAATTGAATTAAATTAATAAAATACGAAAATTAATAAAAACAGTAAATAAAATAAAATAAAATAATTAAATAAATTTTAAAAGGAAGAAGATAACAATAATGGTAAAAAATAATAAATAATAATAATAGACAAAGAATAAATATAAAAGAAACAACAAATGAGCTATTTTAAAATACCTCTCTGCCGAAATTTCGTCAGAAATGACAAGAAGGGCAAGAAGGTTTTTAAACGCCGAACAAAATCAATCGGTCAAAAAATGGGGTATAACACTTCTTCAAACACATGTGATAGGAAAACCCAAAGTCCATGACTCAATACTCCACCGATTCCCAACTTCCACGAGCGACTCTGCATCCTCATAATAAAGTTGTTGTTTCAGACGTAACCCGAATATTTTTAGCACCGCCTCTCCAGGCTGATGTCGAGTATTATTACCACCGCCTCCCCAGGCTGACCTTGTGTAACCCTGATTGCTTCAACTCTTCTATCAATTTTCTCTAGCCCAAACTTCACAGCGGAACTCCCTCCTAGAATCAAACCAAGAGCTCTGATACCAGTTGTTGGGAAATAACCGGCACAGAGAAAATAAAAGAACACAAGAAAATAGAATAACACAATCACAACACAAGAATATAACGTGGAAACTCCAAAACCGGAGAAAAAAACCACGACCGTTGTCTAAACCGACAACCAGAGAATAAACACTATATGAAAATTGTTACAACACATAGACTTCACTATCAACCACCCCATGACCCAGTACATTCACACTCTCCAAAGTAAATATTTGAACTACTTCTCAAATACTCTAAAGCAAGAGCATAAGAGAAAAAGAAACAAACACAAATATAAACTTAAAGTGTTTACAAGTGCTACTGCTTGGTGTATTGAAACAAGGAAATTGAGGTCTCTATATATAGCATTGAGCTCCTCCACCTTTCACTTCTCTAAGCGATGTGAGACTTCTCCAATATAATTTCTTTGACCTTCTTTTTCCTTCATTAGCAATGTGAGACTCACATTGCAATCAGCCCCAACATTCTAAGCATAAGTATATTTCAAATCATATATTAATATGTGTGCATACTTTTTTTTTTTGTAATTTATATGTATGCAAACATATTAATATATCAATACAAGAGTATTTTTTTTAGCATTGTATTTTTTTTTTTGTAATTTCCACAATGACATATTTATACTCATATGTTAATACGATGACCTATTTTTTTTCATCCTTTTTGTAATTTATACTAAAATTGATATTTCTACCCATACATTAATAAGAGGACTATTTTTTTTTAATTTCTATGGGACCTATATTTTCTACTCATACATTAATATGAAGGCCTTTTTTATACTCCATCCGTTTCTTCTTAAGTGTCATTTTTGACCAATGTGCACTATTCACATAATCTACTTTAACCATAAATTTGATTTAATATATAAAACCAAATATTAGCAAATGAGTTATTTTTTAATTAGTCTCGACGAGTATTTTTAAAATATAAAATTTTGATAATTTTTTATAATAGATATTTAAGATTTTAGTTATCAAAGTTGTGCATTGACATGTGTGCAGTGGTAAAAAGCGACACATAAAAAGGAACGAAGGGAATAATTTCTATGGGAAGATATATTTCTTCTCAAGATAAATAAATACGGGACAAATATTTAGCACCATTACAAAAAAAAAAAAAATATGGAACAAATATTTTTCATCAATATATACATTAAAAAAGTATGGAACATATATTTATCAACGATACCTAAAATCATTGCGGTGTAGTACAAAAACCTATTACTACTCCTTCTATTTCAAAATGATAGAAAAAATAGTTTTCAAACATATTATCACAAGTAATCTTACCTCACTCTATAGCTATCATACACCAATATTTGCAATAACGAATAATTTTATTACTCCATCCATTTCAAAATGACAGAAAAAATAGTTTTCAAACATATTATCACAAGTAATCTTACCTCACTCTATACCCATCATACACCAGACAACAATCTCTACAATAACAAATAATTTTATTACGAGACTAATTTTATGCTATAGAATACTCACCCTACAATAAAAAGCGTACGGGTTTTATGCTAGTCCATATTGGAAAAACTCTCAATTATCTCTCTGCTTTACAAATAGGTGCATGAACTTAATTTGGGTCATGTTGATTTTGAATTAACTTTGACAGATTAATTAAAACAATAAAAGATAAATAATGATATTCGATAAATTGTTTCTAGTACTATAAAATAAGGGGACAAAACTTTTGAAAAAACAAAAAGAAGATCCTAGGGAAGAGGAAACCATTTACTGTTTCCACATTCCCCATATCCTAAATTTGAATGTAGCACTGTGTAGTTTATAAACAGTAACAAACAACATCTTTTGGCCGATGTGGGATATTTCTCGACGTATGGCAATTATACAGACAAGGATTGCATGGTAGTTCAACGGCTAGTTTTACCAAACATTACGAATTCAATCAGCTAGCTTATTTACTATAAGTTAAAAGCTAGTTTATAAGATATTCGCCATAAGTTCATTCTCTATAAGTTAGCCTATCAGCTGTCCACTATTTTTTATTAAACATAACATTTATCGTTAAAAAATAGTTAGCTAGTTAGCGGCGCAACTTATTAGATTTGACACCACGCTGACCTTGATGAACTCAAAATCTTTAGTTCTTTGTATTATGCTTCCACCTTTCATATATTTGGACACCACCCTGACCAATCTTGAAGTTAGAGCTAGAAAATTTGTTTACTTAGAACATAAGGCAGATGGGTTATAAAGTGAAGCATAAGGTAGATGACACTATTGAGAGGTATAAAACAAGATTTGTGGCTAAGGGCTATAATCAAGGTAAAATGAATTGATTTCTTTGAAACATTTTCACATGTAGCTAAGATTACCTCGGAAATAAGTTAACTTCTTCAAAAAAAGATTACCTCGGAAATTTGACAACGGTGGCTCTTGATAATTACTACTACCTCCGTTCCAAATTATATGTCACTTTGAAGAAAAAATTTGTTCCAAATTATATGTCACTTTATATTACCAATGAAGCATTTAATACAACTTTACCTATTATACCCTTAACTATTTATTACTCTCTATTCTTTCAATTCTTCAATTTATTTTTTCAATATAATAAATGAAGGACAATTTTGTAAATCAACTCATAATTTTTCTTTTTCATACAACAATGATTACATTTCTTAATATGTATAAAAATGCCAAAGTGACATATAATTTGGAACGGGGATTACTGTATTATGTTTCTACAAATACCTAGAACTATATTTAAGATTAAATAAATGACCAAACATCATAATTAGTTGTTAGATTACATTATGTAAAAAACCTTCTTACCTTGTTTGATAACCATAACCATGTCTCAAGTTAACCCTTTAATGTCTCAATAGGTTTTATCTTTTAATGACCTATTATAATCACAATGAGGCAAATATATATATACACACATATATATATATATATATATATATATATAGGGTTTGCTAACTTAGACCCACCTAAAAACATAAAGGTATAAGTTAGCAAGATGCACCTTTTCACTTTGGACAAAAAAACCAATTACCACTACTCAAACATGTTATAAATAGAAGAGTAGTTATGTCAATGTCATTTAATTAATTAAAGAAAATAATTAATTGAAGTGGGAAAGTCATGTGTTTTTCAAGCAACTTCCTATGTCCGATAAATCAAGTGTTCCATGTTAAGCCATTTGTCTCTGTTTAAAATAAAGTGGGTGTAAATTAGCAAAGTGAGTGCAAATTAAGGAACATTTTAAATGAAAGTTACAAAATTATATATCCCTCAAGTTACTAGTTTTAAATAATAAATATGAATGATTTTTTTGTCCAAAGTGAAAAAATACACCTTGCTAACTTATAACTTCATGTTTTTAGGTGGGTATAAGTTAGCATATATATTCTCTTTCCATTCATCTTTTATATAGCTTGTCTAGTGATAACTATAAATAGTTGCTTATTGTATTCATATTTAACTGCAATATATTATTAGTAGACAAGATGAAAATCAAACCTTTTATCTTCATGTTCTTTCTCTATGCATTAATTCTTCTCTCAGTTGTGGCAATTGAGCCATCCAAAGATGAAAAACAATGTATATATAAATTGAACACAATTTTTTTCTTCTTTTCTTATATATATAATAAAAAAATTGTTTGTTGATTTGCAGTTGGTACAATTGAAGAATCGAAAACAAAAATTGAAGTCGATGATTGGACAGTTTGGGGAGGATGGTGGGGAAGCTGGTTTGGAAATGGTGGTAAAGGAAACAAAAAAGGTGGACATGGCTCAAGTGAATTGGGCTCAGAAAAAAATGATGGTGAAAGAGGTGCACAAGGAATAGTTGAACAAAATAAAGGTAAAAAAGACAAAGAAAATGGATTCAATGAAGATGGAGAAGGAGGAAGAGGAGAAGATAATATATAAATTGTTGGGAAGGTGACATAGGAGAGGGATCTCCATGAAAACAAGATGTAGTATGTGAAGTAAAAGCAGGGTCTCTATCTTACTCCATGTCTAATCTATACAACGATGAACATATTTCGCTAATATTATCAAAGTTAAATGGATAAGAAGTACTACGGTTTTATGTTATATTATTTTGTTAATTATGTTGCTTTAATTTAAGGGAGATTCTATGGTGAAGTCCTCGTTTTGACTTTATGGGTGAAGTCACTCTAATTGACCAATAGAAAATCAATTAATTCCACGTCAGTGCAAGTTTATAGTGAGTCTTTTTTTTTATAATAAACTTTTGTTTATTGTATGAGTCCTTTATCAAGTGAATAATCATTTACAAATTAGAAACTAAAAACAAATAAAATTGAACTTAAAACAAAACAGATAATAATTTATAATGTTTTTTATTTGATCAAATTAAAAATGAAATTGAAAACCCTAAATACCAAATTCTCATCCCAATTTAAAAATTGGGGTAATTTTATAACTTTTAATATAGTAGGGATTTAGTTGTAATATTAATAGATATTAAAATACATGGTAAGTACCATATAAGTAGTATGTACTATATAATTCAAATTCTCATTGACTGGGTCAACACTGCTTTTCTATTGGCCAGATTATGACTTCACCAATGAAGTCAAAATGAGGACTTCACCATAGAATTTCCCTTAATGTAAATAGTTAATTATGTTGGTATGTAACTCGATTGTAATTACTCGCCAAAAAAAAAAAGAAACTTAATTGTGGACTTCAAGATTTTTCTCATCAAAATTGTCTTTCAAAATAAATGAGGACTTCAAGATTTTTCTCATCAAAATTGTCTTTCAAAATCCTAATCCAATACACCCCCCTAAATTTATGAAAAAATGTTAATGCAAATGTTTGAGCTACATTTTTAAATCGCAAATAAAGAGTTTTTTTTTTTTTTTTGAAGAAGCGCAAATAAAGAGATATTGAAACATGGAGTACACGAGTTTCTATAAGAAAACCAACATCATCGATAGCCAAAGGAGATACACGAAACAAAAAGCTATGGATATAATCAAAATCGTCATTTTCTCTAAATGGCATTTCTGTCTCATTCAAGTTTCCATGCCACTAGGTTACTTAGTTCTTATACAGTTACACATAATTATCAGCAAGAAGTTATTTACAAAATGTGCAGCATGAAAAGTAAGAAATCTATTCAAGATACGTCAAATTCTATAGAACTAATTCACCATATTCAATTCCCTCCTCATCTAAATACAAGTATGTGTATGATTTGAACATTACACAATTCTCTCTGACTAGTATATGACAAAGCAGGTCCTAGTGAAGGCCAGTTTTTTTCCAGTCATATTCTAATATCACAAACTAGATTCACATTGCTTCTTCTCTTCATAGAGTTTTAGTAACAATCAGATATGATTTTGCATGTTAGCAAAAAAAGAAAAAACATGTCACACCATATTTACATCTTGCTTCTATTCTCTTGTCAAACTTCAAGGTACAGTTGTGACTTGTGCACTGCAGATTAACAATTTGAGGGAGAGCAATATGCACAGAGAAAATTTGATGGATGAATCGATACTTGGTTGTTATTTGAACATACCTGTCCTGTGCCCTACTCACTAAGATCTTCGAATTAGCCGTGTTCACTGACACTACCGCCAGAAAGGTTTCGAATTATCTGCCATAACCGCTTGCTTCTTCCCATTCTAAGAGGACCTGAATATGAATGTCTTCTAAATGATCCAGATACTTGTCTTCCAAATCTTGCTGATGAGCTGAATAACTCTGATGCTGCCAATCCATTTTCGATATCAACTCCGTAATCGTAATTAGCGGCTGCAAAGTGGCCTCGGAAACTATCCGGTAGTTGTTCAGAAGCAGTAATGAAATCAGAAGATAACTCTTCCTGGCTAGAATTTGTTGAACCCGATTCTTTTGCTTCATCACATTCATTACAAACAAGTTTCAAAGCCTGAACAACCTCACCCATGAAAGGACGGTCCGAAACCTCTGGTTGTACACACATTGAAGCAATGGCTGCAACTTTAGCCACACTATCGAAAGGGACATTGGGTCCTAGAGATGGATCGATTAACGCTTCCAGTCCTTCTCTACTTGTGAGGAGCGGACGAGCCCATGCAACGAGATTCTCTTGACCAGGCGGTTGTGAAAAATCCACGGGTTTTCTTCCTGTCAAAAGCTCAAGAAGAACAACACCGTAGCTGTATACATCACTTTTCACGAGAAGATGTCCAGTCATTGCGTACTCAGGAGCCACATAACTGAATTAATTTTTCACATATGAAAGAAAATACCATGTCAGTCAAGAGGTAATACAATAACAATATTACGATAGTAACAATCAATAAGGAATTAAGATAATTTTCAAAAGACTACATGCGGCACAAATATTTTAGGTAAGAAAACTGTGTACCCGAAAGTTCCCATGACACGTGTCGATATGTGCCTATTATCCTCATCAGCTGCCGTTCGAGCCAATCCAAAATCAGAAACTTTTGGTGTAAAATCATTTTCCAGTAAGATATTGCTAGATTTGAAGTCCCTATGTATGACATGTGGACTTGAATCTTCATGCAGATAAGCGAGACCACGAGCAGCACCAAGTGCTATCTTTATCCGAGTACTCCAATCAAGTGGGCTTTTTTCCCTATCAACTCCTACCAGTAGATCAAATGTAAGAAAATAATTAAATTTTGATACACTGTCGGTGTACAAAGTTTTACACTGTAGTGTCAACAAATCACAATCACTCGTATGTGTGACTTTAGAGGCAATTATGATTAAAGTCAGATGTTTTTAATGATATGCCGATTATGAATGATCAGCATTATAAAAAACTTTAATTGACAGTATATATGAATTAAATTAAAAAAAACCCATTATCTTGAAGAACTAAACAATTGACGTTGCACATGAGGCTGACGCAAGAAAATCTAAGTACCATGTAAATGGGATTCCACACTGCCATTTGGAATGAGTTCATAAACCAGACAGCGGAAGCTGAGTTCTGTACATATACCGATCAACTTTACCAAATTTCTATGGTGAAGGCGGCTAAGCATCTCAACTTCAGATAAGAATTCACGATCTCCGTGATGATCCTCCCTCTTTAGAACTTTGAATGCTACTTTTGACCCATCTTCAAGGTTACCGCTATAAACAAGCCCAAAACCTCCCTCTCCAAGTATTCTAGAAGGGTGGAAATTATCAGTTGCTTTCTCTATTTCATTCATACTGAAAGTTTTAGCAGATCCTGCATATGCAGCAATGCTAGATCGAAATGATGTTGAAGCTGAAGCAACCGATGGCCCAGCAGTACCTGTGAATAACATGTTTGTTTCTTAATAAAAAAGGCTGATAAATGATAAACCAATCAAATTGACAAGATAACTGGGTGGTAAAAAACATTCAGAATTGAAGGACTGCAATTATTTAGTTTAAAAATATAAACCACCATAATGTTAAAAATTATGCTATTTATTGAAATTGCTGAACTAAACTTTTCTCTTTTATGCCTAGAATTCTGCCTACCATCGTCTTCATATTAAAATTCTAATAAAAACCGGGTTTGTGAGACGGGAATTTGGATCCTAGGGATGATTCTGGTAAAATACACGATGTTGCAGCAAATGCTGCAACAGTTTGTAATTTGCAAATGAAGTGTTTTTCTTATTCTGTTATTATTTTTTTGGTAGACTATATAGTGTTCATTTTATTGATTAACCATGACAAGATTTACTAATACGGTATGGAAGGTCTGAATTAGTCTTATTTTTAATATAGTAATAGTAATATACTAGCAAGGTAAAGTCCACTAAATTACCATACTATACTACCTCTGCCTTTTTAAGACACTTGGTAGTACTTTTTAGGGGTATATTTGAAAATAAATAAATGTATCTAGTAATTTGAAAGGAGACTTATATCTGGGGACAAATTTTATTCCCAAAAGGGGCCTATAATTAAGGGACAGTGGTAGTATACATTCTCCCGAGTTACCTGGTGCTTTGACAAGAGACGGAGGAAAAACCCGTGGGGTTGATGTTGGTTGAGACTCAGGTACACGATCTCTAAATTTGGATAAGGCTAAAACAACAGCAGAGCATAAAACAATTGCTAGAAAAGCTGAAAGAGCAATAATAGCTATAATGCCCTTGCTAAGTCCACTTTTATGCTGCTTCTTCTGTATGTCAACCCCAAGAGGCTTTATTGTCCTACCATTATTGCCATTATTTGAATACGGACCACCATCTATCATGTTAACACTTGAAGGTGGTAATGGAGGAGACGGAGGTAAACCTGCATATTTAGAGGACCCATAATTTTTTATCCAACAAAGTCATGAAGAGAGAGTACAAAGAAAATTGAGAATTTGCATATACATACCTGGATAGCTTACATATAACACTTCATAATCTCCAAAGTAAGAATTTTTTATAACAACTTGTTTATGCCAAAACCTCTCAGAAGCTATAAAGGCTGTAGTGTTGTCAAATGTTTCCCCGAGTGGTACCAAATCAACGAGGGCATCAGTTTTATCTGGCAGGTCAGTTGCTGTATTGGCCCCCATAATACGAACTTGACTTGGTTTCATGAAAACTCCGGTGGCTATTTCAGAAGCAAGCTCTGAAACTAAAGGGAAGAAGGTATACAGAGGAACACTGAGGCGAAGGCCAACTCTCATTGGCCAGATACACATGCAGGGCACTCCGGGTGGTGAATTTGTTAAAGGCTCCGAGCAACTATATGATATACAATCTGAAGAATGAAAGTAAATACTTCAGTATGATGAATCATACAGTCAGAAAAATCCAATTTTATATATTTAATCTGATTTTGATCTCGAATGTGAGAAATTTTTTATCTACATATATTTTACTGTTATGTAAAAATTTGTATCAATTAATTTCTTAAAAGCAATATTTAAGTATGCTAACCTTCATTGGGAGGTGGGGGTGGCAATGCTTGAATTGGCTTCTTAGGGCTCCTCAAAAAAGGTCGCAAAGGAGATTCTTTAGGAGGATGAAATGGAACTTGCAAAAAACACAATGAATAGATGCAAACAGATAAGTAGATGATGAAAAAAGACAAGTTTATTTTGAAGTATTTGTAATAAATATGGAATTGCAAACTTTCTTACTT
Source organism: Trifolium subterraneum (assembly GCA_951799995.1). Classification (NCBI taxonomy): domain Eukaryota; kingdom Viridiplantae; phylum Streptophyta; class Magnoliopsida; order Fabales; family Fabaceae; genus Trifolium; species Trifolium subterraneum. Next base: position 24,688,074 of record OX637462.1, read on the forward strand.
TTGGTTGAGTGAGGGAAAGTGTTGAATGATGGAGAAGGAGCAGGTGAAACCTGGCTCACTGGTGATTGAATAGGAAAGGTAAATGGAGAATCTGCAGAACCTAAAACAAAGAAAATCGTCAGTAATTAATCCCTTTACTTATCAATTTCATAGAAGAAACATCTTGAAAGTTCCTAATGCACCTGTGTTCATTGGTGGTGGAGCATAATGTCTTCGTCTAATTGTTGGAAGAAATGATGGAGGAATTGGTTGATCTATATTAAAATAATCAAACAAAAAGTAATATATATTCAGTTAATTCCAGTGAAAATAAGAAGCTTAAATTGTGACATAATTTAATGGATTAGCTAAGAACAAAACCTTGGTGTTTTGAAGTGGGAGGAGAAACAAAATATGATGATGCAGGAGCTGGGCTGGTTATCGTGTTCCTTGTATGGTGATGCTTATAAAATGGTCTAGAAGGTGAAGATGCAGGAGAATGATCTTCTTTGTTGAAAGGAGATTTAGGAGGTGAAATCAATGGCTCAGGAGCATGGTCTAATGGCCTTGCTTTATGTACAGAAGGAGCTACAGCGGAAAATAACACATAAATAAATTAACTGCATGCATATTACTTTGTACGCTTATGACTATTTGCTCGTGAGTCCAATCCTACCTATCTCCTTTAATATACAAAACCATATTGGTCCACATCCTAGTTAAGAACATGCATCTCATCAAAAGTAGTTTAATGTTACCATATGTACCTTGAGCAGGGGAATAAACTGTAGCTGGTGGTGACTTTGGTGTTTTGTACAAAGGCGCAGAAACAGGTTCTCTGCCGTTTTTCCCATCGAATCTTCTTGAAGGTGTTAATGAGGGAGAGATGACAGGTGCTGCACCACATGATTAGGAATTAAGGAATGATTGCACAATAGCATTAACAATGTAAATAAATTATAGCAAGCAGATGTAAACTTTGAACACTCTATAATGGTAGTTACTGAAGAACATCTTTATACTGAGAAAATATAATTAAAATATAAAAAAAATTAACAAAAAAAGTTGAACATTGTAATTTTTAATCTCAATTGAATAATTAAGATATCTAATCCAAATTTATAAACTCAGTGTCATATTATCATGTGATATTGAAATGAGTGTAATACAGTTCAATCATATGTCTTTTCTGGATTATCAACAGAAATAGTAATTCAAAGTTTCAAGCCAGTAACAGATTATCCAATAATGCATAATATTGTGCTTTAAACCTCCATCATTGGCAATATAGACAGACAACAAATATGGGGATTATAAATGTGGAAATGAAGAAATTAAATGATGTAACAGAATCATTTCATAAAAAGTGATACAAAAACAAAAATATTTCTCAAAATTTGCACCTGGTAATTCATGTGGAGATGCTGCTGGTATGACTGGGTGGGCCAATGGCGGATCTACTGGAAATGTACTTGTTGGTGCTACAATAGTACAACAAAGGAGATAAAAATGAAACATACACATAAAAAATATGATAAAAATAAAATTAGAGATATTGCACTTTTCTCCCTGCTTTCATTAAATGGAGTAATAAGATTAATCAGTTGATACATGCTTTAATAAAAAGTAGGAATTTTAGAATCATATAGTTGAATTATAGAGATGATTTGACAAGACAAAACGACATACGTGGCATTACTGGCTCTGAAATGTGTCCCTTATGTACGGTTCTATTATGAACATTAGGTGGAGAACTTCCAAGACGAGTTGGTTGGCTGACTGGTGATTTTTTTGGAAAATTTGTAGGAGGTTCTGCAACCGGGGCTGTTCAAAATTAAATAAAAAGCATATTTAGGGTCAATATCAAGAGAGAAATTAGGAATTAAGGAATTAGGGAAGCAAATTGAGTTATAACCATCAATTAGAATTACCTTGTGAAACAGGATCCAGTGTGTGCCTGATGCTGGAATTGCCTTTATGGACAGTAGGAGGAAAACTTCCAGGTTCAGTTGGCTGACTCACCGGCGAATATTTTGGCAAATTGAATGCAGGGGCTGTGTTTAAAATAAATAGCATAATTTTTTTGTCAATAACAATTGGAAGTTAGAAGTGAAAAATAAAATTTAGGAGTCAACTTTTAGCACATGCCTGGTGAAATTGGCTCTGAGGGGTGAGGTTTATTTGTATTTGTACCATTTCTATGAGCATTAGGAGGCAAACTTCCATTATTAGTTGAATGGCTTATTGGTGAAATTTTGGGCTCATTGGTAGAAGGTGTTGCAACTGGACCTGTTCCAATATTTCAATAGAAGAGCATATCTTTGGGTCAATAACAACTGGAAAGTGGAGAGGATAAAATGGAAAACAATTCTAGAAAAATTATAACAGAGTAAACAGTAATCTTAATCCCTAACTGTGAGGCGCTATCACTATATTCCTTGATTGTATCAAAATTCCAAAAATATCCCTATGTGTGTCTTTTGTTAGTAATTATATGGACCATATTGACTAATATAAGACACATTCGAGAACCAAACTGACTAACAAAAGACGCATTTATCTATATTGTTGTAATTTTGATACATTCAGAGACTATTGTAACAACGTATCACACATTTAAGGACAAACATGACTCTTTACTAATTTTAATCACATACCTGGTGAAACTGGCTCTAAGTTGTGGCTCTTACTTTCATTCCTCTTATCAACCGTAGGAGCCACACTTCCATGTTCAATTGGTTGGCTGATAGGAGAAGTTTTAGGCAAATTTCCAGGAGGTGTTATTACAGGAGCTGCTCAAGAAGCAATTGAAGAGAAGAATCTTGGTCAATATCAATATGAAAGTTCCCCCAATAAAAGAAACTTCTCACTTTTCAGTCATGTACCTGGAGCAGTTCGTGTGGATATAGGAGGCCTAACAATAGGTATTTTCTTTTGAGGTGGAATTGGTTGCATAGATGGTGGGAAATTCCTTTCAGCAGTTGATGGCTCGGGAACAGCCTTATATGGCGGCGATAACATTTTGGTGCTTGGACTAGGACTAGGTGATATGGATGATTCAGTTCCTTTAATCTTCTGAGGAATTGGAGCTGATGTAGGAGGTGGCAATGCAACTGGAGTGTGCAAGAATGACCCTGGATGATGAAAACCAAATTTTTACGTCAGATGATCCTCATGTGGCCCTAATAGGTGTTGAGATTCAATTTTGGGAGAGCCAAAAATGATTCTGAAAACATAAAATTGATTTTAGTGTACTTGGGAGTTCTCTGCTAGAATTGATAATGCCTGTAGAATTGATTAAATTGAAGCTAAGATTTGTTAGTTTTGCCTCTAAAACATGATTTTAACACTTATATATTTTGCCTGGTAAAAAAATACTAAGGTTTTGTTCAATTGACTATCACGTGAATGTATCCAAACACAAAGCATTTTACCTTAAGTCTTAAACTCACATTTAACTAAGATCATTTTTACTAAATTAATTAAATCAAAATCAATTTTTGCTACTATAGAACAAACCAAAGTCTCTGAATGATGAAATGGAAAACAATTCTGCAATAATTATAATTGAGTAACCCGTAAGTTACTTTAATTCCTAAATGTGTGAGAGATTTCCAGTATAGTCCCTAAATGTATCGAAATTACAAAAGCAGTCCTATGTGTATCTTCTGTTAGCAATTATACGGACAGCCAAACTATCTAATAATGAAAGAAACATTCAATGACCTAATTGATTAACGAAAGATGCATTTATTTTTATTTTTTATTTTTGTAATTTTGATGCATTCAGAGACAATTGTAACAACGCCTCACACATTTAAGGACCAACATAACTCTTTGCTCATTTTAATCACATACCTGGTGAAACTGGCTCTACGTTATGACTCTTACTTTCATTCCTCCTATCAACGTTAGGAGGCAAACTTCCATGTTCAATTGGTTGGCTGATAGGAGAAGTTTTAGGCACATTTCCAGGAGGTGTTGCAACAGGAGCTGCCCAAGAAGCAATTGAAGAGAAGAAAATCTTGGTGAATATCAATATGAAAGTTCCCCCAATAAAAGAAGCTTTTCACTTTTCAGTTATGTACCTGGAGCAGTTGGTGTGGATATAGGAGGCCTAACAATAGGTATTCTCCTTTCAACAGTTGATGGCTCCGGGACATCCTTATATGGTGGCGATAACGATATGGTGCTTGGACTAGGACTAGGTGATATGGATGATTCAATTCCTTTAATCTTCTGAGGAACTGGAGCTGATGCAGGAGGTGGTAATGCAACTGGAGGGTGCAACAAAAAGCCTGAATGATGAAAATCCAATTTTAAGTTTGATGATCCTAATGTGGCATAATAGATGTTTGTAATCACTTTTGGGAGAGCCAAAAGTGATTCCAAAGACATAAAATTTATTTTAGTATGCTTGGGATTTCTCGACTAGAATTGATATTGCTTGTAGAATTGATTCTAAATTGAAGCAAAGATTTGTTGGTTTTGCCTCTGAACCTGGTTTTAACGCTCAAATTTTTTGTGGAGTAAACAAAATAATCAAATTTTTTGTTCAAGTCACTTTCATGTGAATGTATCCAAACACAAACCATTTTACTGTGAAGTCTTAAACTCGCATTTAACTAGATCAATTTTACTAAATAATTCAATCAAAATCAATTTTCACTACTATCGAATAGAGCCAAACACAGAAGTCCCTAAATGATGAAATGGAAAACAATTCTGGAAGAATTCTAAATGTGCGAGACATTTTCAATAGTCCCTGAATGTATCGAGATTACAAAAACATTCCTAAGTGATTTTTTTATAACAAAATATATGACCAACCAAACTAGCTAATAATGAGAGAAACATTTGAGGGCCTAATTGACTAACGGAAGTCACTTTTTTTTATTTTTGTAACTGTCAAATAACCGATTCTCCCAAAAGCTTAAGCTTTTAGGAAAGGCTACATCAATGATTTTATATTATTTCTAACACGCCCCCTCACGCAAGAGCCCACTTGGGCTTGAAGCGTGGATATGCATAGGTCCACCTACCATATGCTTAAATTCCACTTTTAATTAGAAAGTGAGGGGAGCGGGGATCGAACTCTAGACCACTTAGTCATAGAGGCTCTGATACCATGTCAAATAACCGATTCTCCCAAAAGCTTAAGCTTTTAGGAAAGGCTACATCAATGATTTTATATTATTTCTAACAGTAACTTAAGAGACTATTGTAACAATGCTCACACATTTAAGAACCAAAAGGACATTTACTCATTGTAATCAAATACCTGGTGAAACTGGCTCTAGGCTGTGACTCTTACTTTCATTCTTCTTATCAACCGTAGGAGGCACACTTCCATGTTTAATTGGTTGGCTGATAGGTGAAGTTTTAGGTAAATTTCCAGGAGGTATTGCAACAGGAGCTGTTCAAGAAGGAATAGCAGAGAGGAACTTTGGTCAATATCAATATGAAACTTTCCCGATAAAAGAAACTTTTCACTTTTCAGTCATGTACCTGAAGCAGTTGATTTTGATATAGGAGGCCTAACAAAAGGTGTTTTCCTTTGAGGTGAAATCGGTTGCATTGATGGTGGAAAATTCATTTCAGCAGTTGATGGTGCCGAAACAGTCTTATACGGTGGCGATAAGGATTTGGTGTTTGGACTAGGACTGGGTGATATGGATGATTCAATTCCTTTAATCTTCTGAGGAGTTGGAGCTGATGTAGAAGGTGGTAATGCAACTGGAGGTTGCAAGAAAGATCCTGGATGATGAAAACCCAATTTTTTTTTATCAGATGACGATCCTATTGTATGATGCTTATTATGTAATAATTGCTGTCAGCCCATTAATCAGACCGTTCGGTATAAAATTATCGATTTAAACATATTACCATATGTACTCTATTTACAACTTTGAAAATTATTTCTCAATTCTACAAGTCCCAATGTGGCCAAATCGACTAAGCAAGTTGAATTACCATTTGGATGTAAGAGACTTGGTGCTTTACTAGGGGAAGGATCTGTATGTAATGTTGATGGAGATGGTGATATGACAGACCCTGGAAGAAGGAACAAAACTGAATAATTGAAGTTTAAAAGCTCATAATTCAATTTCAGTACATTCTCCAAAAACATTCCGTTTTCATTTAAAAAAAATTGTGTTCATTTTAAATTGCAAACATGAAGATCGAAGACTCATGTACTGAACAATTGTGATAGACAGAAAATGGAAAACAACATAAGAATAATGTATTTTCAAAAACAATGAAAACAGAGTTTTTCATTTTCAAAATTTCTGAAAATTTGTAGACCAATTTACAAAACTTGTAGAAAGTGAAATAATGAATTTATCTATATTCTCTTATTTTTATTAGTTGATGTGAAAATATAAACAGGAAACATGAAAAATTGGCTCTAAGATTAGATGTACCAGCTGGATCTGAAGGGCTTGGTGCACTGCTTCTCCATGACTGTCCACTATGGATAAGACCATCAGGTGCTTCTCCATCAGGCTGAACAGCAGGAAGAAATGCCGGAGATGGGGATATAATAGACCCTTGAAGAAGACATTATCAGTTAGAAATCCAAAAAATAACGTAAGAAAAAGGAAAAAGTTATTGAAATATTTATATCAGCAAGCTCAAAATTATCAAATCATATAACTAGGACTGATAATCAGACTAACATATGAGCTCAAATTAGCAATATTTTTTAATCTTTGGTATATTGTAGGTCTCTAAATAGTTTAATTTTACATAAAACTAAAGGATCAATGTCCTCCGATTGAAAGGAATTTTTTTAATAGAATTTATGTTTTCTACAAATTCAAATATTGCATACATTTAATTAGCTTCCTTTAATGTTGATTCAATGAGGGATAAGAAATCAAATCACATGCTAAAAGAACCCTAACCAGAAAAAGCCTAAGCCACTAAGCAAAGCTTTTTAGTACCAACTACATTTTTATTTTATCAAACAAGCTCATAAGCTAATCTAATAAGCTATAAGCTAGCTTATTTGTGTTTCCAAACAGACGCTAAACACTATATTCATCAATCAATTTCTATACATATCATATGATAATTCTTCATACAAAGCAATTATAATTAAATTGAAAATAAACAATAATGTTTAGGATCTATGTGGTATTATTCATTTGTGATTATAATAATTAATAACAACAACTTAAAAGATCAATTTCTTCTTGCATAAGATTAAGTTCTGCATCATAATCATAATCTCTAACAAACTATAGAGTTTCTGAAGATTAAGTTTCTACCTTCAGATCCTTGAGCTGCAACAACAAAACCAATAACAAAAAGGAGCATAATAATTTGCAAAACCACCCCCATCTTCAAATCAATCTCAAAACACAACCACCTCAAAAGTGATTAAAAACACTAACAAACTAATAATTAAGTGAATAAATTACAGATTTAGAAGTTGATAATAACTTGAAGCAAAAGAACAAGTAAAGGTTAAATTGAAGAACTTCTACATATAGTGACACAAAAAGTATGAAAAAGAAAGTTATGAAAATTGCCTGCAAAGTGTTTGATGAAATGGGTAAGAGAAAAAACAAGTTTATGTTGAGAATATGAGTTCAAAATTTGGTAGAAACAAAACTTAGTGAGTTCCATGGTAGAGACAGAAAGTTAAAAATTTAAAGTTTTGAAGATCAAGGTTAAAAAATTTGTAGTGGAATAATGAAAATTGTGAAGTTTGTGTGTTATACAATTCATTGACACTTGAAGGAAACTCAAGAATGAAGAAAGTGAATTAACAGACAGACCTCTTCTCTTTCTCAGAGAGAGAGAGAGGCAGTTGGAGTGGGACAGAGAGCCTCAGGAACAGAACAGTATAGTTATATATATTACTATATTATATTATATAGTGTATTATATTATAGTATAAATTATAATATAGGTGTAATTAGTAAGTTATAGTTATTTTTATTTTTTTATTTTTTGGTCTTAGTAAGTTATAGTTATTTAAGAATTGTTTTTCTTTTATTTATCAATAGTATATATAAAAAGGATACATTGGTTTTGGTATAGATTTTTTATATTTTCAAATTTGCCCTTTAAAAAACTTCAATTCAACTATAACAATAAAAAACATAACTGTATGTTGGTGCAAATTTTTTTTATTAACAAACTCACAATAATATAAGACATGTCTTTTTTTTTTACATAAAAGTTAGACAAGACAGCCTAACCCACTAGTAAAATTATAAAAAATGAGGGAGTTATAAATTTGTAACGAAGGTTGGTTAAGTTGTTAAGAAATTGACGCATATACTGCACAAGGTCACGCGTTTCATATGCGAAAATTTCTTTGGTGAGTAGTAATATCTCTATATACATTTTTACATACACAAATTAAAGTTTGAATTCTAAATATTTCATTTATTTACCTTAAAGACGAAATTTTTTATTTTTAGACTACATGAAAAAAAATCATCGGTCATGCTAAACAGTGTCTCGGGACATTTGTTAAACATACCAAAATAGAAAATAAAATATAAAATTAATATTGGTAAAATCACTTTTTACACTTTTAAAGTATTGAATGCACAAATTCTAAGATAGAATTTTCTTTTTATCATGTTTAACCTTGTCGCGGATATACTATTTAACATTTTTCAAAAATCATATATGTTAGTTAGTATCTTGTAAAAGAAGCAAACAAATATCAAAGGTCATAGAATATAATATAACACACGAGGTTTACTAGTTTACAATTATTAATTATAAATTATAAATACAAGAGAAGAAATATATTTACACCAATATGAGTTGGTGTCAATTGGAGGATAATTACCAAACTTTGTTTAATTTTCAGTTTAGTGGAAGTTGCCTAGTTGCTTTTCTACTTTCTTTTGGCAGGTTTTGTTGGCCATCTTAAGAAAATGATTTATAGGTAACATACAAGGTATGCCACGTGTCAAGATCTTGATTCTGATACCTAATCAGTCATCCCACATGATCTCATATTATTTATGATTAATTGACTTGCGAAACACATAATAATAAATGTTCATCAATTAAGTTAATAGCTATAATAGGGTCTATGTTTAAGTTAGTTTAGGAAAAAAGCAATGGATTTATATATTTGTGTATATAAATTTAAGGGATAAATATGTTTCTGGTCCCTATAAATATTCCAAATTTTGTTTTTAGTCCCTCTAAAATTTTTCTTCTACTTTTAGTCCTTCAAAAATTTTCAATTAACAATTTTAGTCCTGATTTTAAATCAACTCATGTGTAGACTTCATATTTTTTAATGATATTTTCAAGAAAACTGTAGAATGTTTTAACAATCACTTACAAAAAAAATTAGATTTTTTTAACAAAACATAATTAAATATGAATTTTTAAGCATCAAAAGTATAAAAATTTATATTTAATTTATGCTTCGTTAAAAAATTCAAAAAAAAATTGGGAGAGATTCTTATAATATTTTAAACATCCATAAAAAAATTCAATCAAAAATATGAAGTTTATACATGAGTTGATTTAGAAGTAGAGACTAAAAGTGTTAATTGAAAATTTTTAAGGGACTAAAAGTTGAAGAAAAATTTTAGAGGGACTAAAAACAAAACTTGAAATATTTATAGGGACCAGAAACATATTTATCCCTAAATTTAAAGACTATGATTTGTGCACAATTCCTAGCTATAATAGCTTAGCTATATATTTGTGTGTATACATAAAGACTATAGTCTATTATATGTTCAAAAGTTCTAATTCAATTGGTAAAAATGTCATAATTATTAGGTTAAATGTTATGATCATAGTTTGAACTTCGACTCTTTTACTTATGTATGTGAGATTATAATATAAAGACTTTCTTATTATTTATCTACCCAACAAAATTACGATTTTAATAAAAAGAATGATCTTGCAAAGATACATGTCAAGAAACTTAAAAATAAAACTTTTATATCGAAAAAAACAAAATTTTAATTCTAAAAAAGTTGAATAGACAATTTTTAAGACTAATTTTCTAGAGTACATGTTAATTTTCTCCTAATTTTCTCCTAAAAAGAATTAGAATTGAGAAGTGACACTCATTCATCTTCAATTCCTCATCTCACATATTGAAACATGAGAAAACTAAATGTAAAGAAATTATATAAATAAAATGCCATACAGTTAGTTAAGAGTACACTTTGGTGCATAATTGGAAGAATGGGAACTAATGATGAATAATGATGAATAAAAAGCAGAACTTTAGGATGATTTTTTTCTTTAAAGATAACTTTAGGATGATTTTATCGGTTAATAAAGTGAACATAAATTATTGTACCAAAAAAAAAGTAAATATAAATTAATTAAAAAAGTACAATTTGAATGGTTAGTAGTTAATTTGAGTACTTTTAATTGTCTTAATCTTCTAGCTTTTAAGACAATGAAACTCTATTAATTTGTAATTCGAAAAATATAGATAAAGTTTCATCTTCAATTAAAATTCGAATTTAGATTCTTTTAAATGAATGTTCTTTAACTGAAACATTTAAGCTCAATTACTTTGTTGTTTTTGAATCGTACAAAAATTATATACTCCCTCCGTCTTATAATATAAGCAAATAAAAATTTCACACTTATTAAGAAAAGTAAAATGTGATAGTTTGAAGTATGATTTTTTGTGATTTTTTTGAAATAAGTTTCATTGGAAGATGTAAAAAGAATTTTCATTGGTTATCGATGATTCCACATTGATACTATGTTCTAACATATTTCAAAGACTTATTTACGATGTTTTAGTACATTTTTACTTCAATTTTGCACAACAATAAGGGCAAGTTCCGTCAAGTACAAGACTGCTGAAAACACAAGAAAAGAAGAAATTTGGTGGAAAAAGCATAGGAATTGCGCGCGGCGCAGCCACCTCTGCGAGCGGCACAATTATTTCTAAAAAACGCCTTTACATTCTGTTTCTCTGCGCGCGGCACAGACGCGTGACCTAGCCTATATATTTGAGTTTCTAAATCAGAATTGAACACAGAATTTTACGGCGAGAAACAGCAGACTTTTGGAAGAAATTTCAGAGCTCCTTGTAATGCTTTCTTTCATCTTTATTGTTATTAATTCTTGTTTAACTATGTCCGGCTAAATCCTTATGATTGGTCCTTAGGGGATTTTAGTTTGAATTTGTCTTGAACCATGTAATTTTCATATGTTATGTTAATGAATTACGAATTTAGTTTCAATTAATTATTCTTTGTTCTTAATGCTTTGCATGATCCGATCAATTGTGCGTTGATTTAAATAATTTGTTTTACTATGATAATAGGAACAAATCATCGACCTAGGAATAATTGTTCAATTAATCTTCACTTAAGATATTTCGGTTGTTAATTGAGATTGAAAGGTAAAAGTTCAAATTCCTCGTTTGATCATAAATCATCCCAAGACATTAGGGATTTATGATCTAGGGAGAGGATTATGTTACCAAGACATTGAGCATAATCACTTTTTTTTAATCAAATCTTGAAACGAATCTAGTAACTTTGTTAACATACATGATATTACCAAGACGAATTTGAATTAGATGAACCAAAAGGGTCGATCGCTTCGCTTTATTCGTTAAAACCCTAATTTCTGTCAAACGCTTATTATTAAGCAACAAACCACAAAACCCCCCTTTTATTGCATTTACTTCCTAAATATAATTCAATTGTTTTGTCGAGTATAAAACAATCCCTGTGGATATGAACATTGATTTATTACTTAACGACGACTTTAGTACACTTGCTAAAATTGTTATAAGTTATTGATTATGGGGAAAAGAAGAGAGATAGTAAATTTTATGAGAATAAGTAAAAGTAAACCTTGAAAATGGTAAAAGTTAGTTTTTTTGGCTTATAATTTTGGACAAGAAAAAGTAGTATTTTTTTCTTATAATATGGGACGGAGGGAGTACTTATCAATAAACTAAACTTCAATTATGTAACCAAGTCATCGGATCAAGTGGTTAATGAGCATTTTTCTTGGTCACACTTTACTTACCTCGCAGCCGAACTTTGAATTATTAGGGCTCTTCCCCAGAAACTAGAGGGTTATAAAAAAAAACTTCAACTATGTGATTAGTATTTGAATTATGATGATGGAAATAGAACTGCTCTATTAGAAGAGGATTTATCCATTAATGTCATATTTGAATTATACCCACTACCGATTGTGGAAACAAAAGGGAACCCACATATATAATGAGAAGTCAAACAATAGCAACGGACCCATTAATTAAGTGTTTAATAGCAGTTCATATTGCACCATCCATTTACCTTTTCAGGTTGATTACTGCCTAACTATTTGTTCCTGGATTTTCATCAAATACCTCTGATTGAACTCATAAATGTGTATTACATAACTTGATGATCATTATACGGGAATAAAAAAAAGTAAGACTCACTTTTGTAATAAACAGTGTTAAAGGGGCGGAAGCTACAAACTCTGACAATCTCTTTGGACATCTCCCTCCTAGCTACAAGTTAATCAGATGAAAAACTCTGATAATCTCTTTGGACATTTCGGTCCGGCCTGAGCGGACATCGGGCTACATCGAGCAGGACTAAAAAGCCCGGATGAAAAATGGACCCTAAAAAGTATGGCCTGAGTCCGGCCCTATACGGACTTCGGCTTTTTAACCCCGCCCAATGTAGCCCAAAGCAAAAAAAATTTTGTTTTTTATTGTTTTAAATTTTGTTGTTTAACAAAAATTTTGGCAAAAAATGTATCAAAAAAACATATATATATAGAGGATCAATAGTTTTCGCGCGCCCTATTTTTACTCATCCGCTACCTACGAGCTTCTCGCGCGCCCTATTTTTACTCATTCGCTACTAGTGTGTTTCTCGCACGCTCGATTTTTATTCATCCGCTACCTACGAGTTTCTTCCGCTCCCTATTTTTATTCATCCGCTACGTACGAGTTTCTCGCGCGCCCTATTTTTACTCATCCGCTAAGTTCAAATCATCCAAAACAAGTTACTTATATTTATTTTTAAATTTTTTTAATATAATTTATTTGGACTTGCGGGCCTCCCGTGGCCCATTCAGCCTAGCTAGCCCATATTTTAATGGGCTTTATCGGGCCGGGCTAAAAAGTCCGGAAAAAAACCGAGCTAGAATTTTCAAGGCCCAAGCTCGGGAAAAAAGCGGGCTTGTTGGGCCGGTGCATTCGAGCGATCCCATTTTGACAACTCTACGTCTACGAATGTTTATCCCCAAAAATTTTCATGGTGTCTTCATTGTATGGGGCCACTCCTGATGACCGTAATACCTTCACAAGCATTGTAAAGTGCCCATCTGCCACCTTATGGAAACATCGCTCCATGTTAGTGCCCGTCTTTTGTTTTTCCTCTTCAATATTATCTTTTCCCATAACCTTGACCCTCCTGTCTGTAACTGTGCAACACACAATCAACTAACTTTGGGAGACTGTCTGTTTCTTTCCATGTAGCAAAGCATCCCAAAATATGATGTTGCAAAGACTTTCGATTCCCAGACCTACGATCCCGCCTATTATGAGGTTTGACCACTTGTAATGTACACCGAGAAGAAGCAACAACTGGACTCAAATGCCTATAGACTCGGGCTCAACAAGAGGACAACCATGAGGTATACTTTCACAGTGCAGATAGGTGCTTGGAGAACTCTCTCTAACAACGTTGCATCAAAAACTAGACCCTCTTTTGCACTAAGAGTATTAGAGTCGTTTGTAAATGATTTTAGAATACCTAAAATGTTGCTTTCAACCTCTCTTAACAACTATTAAATTTTTTAATGATTTTTGCAATAATATTTATAACATTATATGAAAAGTTTCTTCCACAAAAATTTATATTTTTATAACATCAGATAAATTAAATATAAACTTTTCAAATGACAAAATCTCGAGATAAAAATAACAAAAAATTGGACCTATAAATTGAATTGTGTTCGTATTTTGTGTAACAATTTTTTATAACATTTTAATCATGTCTATAAAAATTATTTAAAACTTAAGTCGACTGAACAAAATAGACTATACATAACTAATTTTTAGAACTAAAAGTTAAAGAAAAGAAATTATATGAGCTACATGCTGGGTCACGAGGGAGCAGTCGGGGATCATTCACATTGGGCTTAAGAACAATTCTACAAGTGAGTTGGACTCCATACTTTAACCCAAAACCTTAAGAAGTTAGGTTTATGGGTGATCTCACTTATAAAGTGTTCAACCTCCATTTTTCTATGCAACTCTACGCTTCCCCTTAAGTGGAAGCTTTCTTCATCCATACACTTGTGCCGCCGTTGCCACTGCACTCAACGAGACACACCACCTGACCACATTTTCCAGGAAGACTTTCGATACAAAGAGTCGGTCGAACTCTTCGTCGAACCATCGACTCTGAGGCAACCAGGGGATCATCCACATTGGGCTTAAGAACAACTCTACAAGTGAGTTAGATTTATGAGTCCTCTGATTTATAAAAATTTATAAAATGTTCAACCTCAACTTTTCTAAGCAATTTGGAACTTAACTCACTCACAGTTGCTACAATGCTATAAACAAAATTTTTTTGACAAAAAATGTTAAAATTTTATTGAGACTAAATAATAGTTACTCAAAGATTTTGTCTGATGTTTTTTTATGTGATTCATAGGTAGGAATTGGGAAAGTAGAACATAAGATGGAGGGAGTGACACATACAAAATGGTATAGTGAGGGACCTAATTAAAGTAGGAAAGAACAAAGGTCCTATAAGGAAAGGGATGGTCAGCTGTGAGTGATGGTTTTCTTGGATTATAGTGTAAGGGGCAATGGTGGACTGGTGGTGGAGTGGTATGCAATCTACTGCTGTCCACTTGCACCATATTGCAACATACTAGTAGTATTAAAGAATTGAATTGAATCAGGCCAGGTTGGTAAGGTCCAAATGCAAACTCTTTGTTTGTTTTACATAATTTTTTATAGGAAAAGTTGTCACACCTAAAAATTGATTAATTATATGAATGGAATGGAATTCAGTGCCTTATGTGGTATATCTAACTGACAAAGGTAAACCCCCTTATTTAGGAACACATATCAAAGACAACTCACAGCTACTCAATCTTCAATACAGCATATAGTACAATATAGTGCTAGTATTAGTTAATAATTTTAAAAGCCAAAATGCCCTTCTTGATTTGATATTGTTTAAAATAAAATTTGATTCTACTCATAAGTTTTTCTTTAATTTTTTTTATATGAAAAGCCAAAAAATTTAAAGCCAAATTGCTTTGTTGATTTAATATCCCATAAAATAAAATTTGCTTTACACTTTTCACAATTTATTTTATGTAAATAGTTATATTTTTGCTCTTTGCAAGATTAAGTTGTAGTTTTTGGATATGGATTTATGCTATAGGCTTTTTATGCAGTTTTTTTCAACATAATCTCAATTGTTAATATAAGATCGAACAATTCTAATATTATACACATAATTTTATGCATTAAAACAATCCTGCTATCAATTTCAGATAAAATATCTAAGTCAATTACAACATGATGATGTAACTCCAGAAAATTCATTTCGATGTCTGAGATAACATATTAATCTCAACAATTGTAAATAGATGTTAACATTTTGAAATTCGAAATAAAAATATACAAATTTAAAGGTCAAAAGTCAATTTTACAGGCTAGGGAGTTAATTATAGTTTAGTTGATAGTAACCATATTTTATTGAAAGATTAATCTTTTAGAATACAATAATAATTCAACTCTCCTCTTTTCAAATTATTGTCATATTTTGAATTATTATTTCCTACTAGTGAGATAGTGAAAACTTCCTCACATTAATTTTGACAACCACCAACAGCAAAATCCTTTAGAATCAAAATGTTATTAATGTCAAGGACATGAAGTCAACAAAATAGGAATTATATGCTGACTGATCTACATCAAATATATTGTCATAGGATCAAAATATACAAAAAGGACAAATTGGTAAATTAAACTAAGTTAGCTAGGATGGGACCTTGTTCATTATCATATGGAGACCATATATTCCAAAATTGAAATATCAAAAATAAAGAAAATGTCACGTGGTATATATGTGTGGAAGTATATATGCCAAAAGGAATATAAAATTATAAACCACGTGTATACACTCAATAAGGTCCACTTAATAATGTAAGAAAAACATATTTTCCGTTGTTTAAAGAAACCATATTTTCTTCTTAATTTTAATTTAAGCTCCAACCCTACACAATATATATACTTTCCAACTTTTCCAAATTTGGATCCAAAATTTTCAAAGAACAATTTCCAAAAATGTTGGTTGGTCAACAAAAAATATTATCCAACACCTATATTTATATTGTTTATATATGATTTGAACTTTTGTCCCATAAGAACGATTTAGTTGTGATATGCACATTCTAAATTTGAATTCACATTTTTTTACTTTGTCGTATTTAAAATGTTGAGTCTACCTATTAAATTATTTGACAAAAACAATTGCTTCTAATTTCTAGTCTTTATATCATTATGTTATGAATAATAAGCTTTAGTGAAAAACTTAGTGGATGTCCATCATAATCTCGTCCTTGTCCTATAACTCACTTGTTGTCTTTGGTATTTCACTTTCTTCTTTGTTTCATATAAATTAGACTTTTGTTATGATGTAAAGACACACATATGAAGAGAATATATATATACAAAGCTTCTCTATCTCTACTCTTTATATTCTATAGCTCTAGAAATTTATTTCTAAAACATTGGTTATAATTGAGGTATTTTTTCTAGTTTTTTAAAATACAATGCTCTATCCATCCTAAAATAAATATAAAAATTGTCCAAAAATACTTACCTACTCAAATTTATCAAGCAATGTTTTTCTTTAATCGTTTCTATTTTCACAATTCACAAATAAGTTATTAACACTTTTAAGACAATTAAATAAAAATCACATTCTTTCTTTTTAATGATTACACTTTTTAAATTCTGTGAAATAGTCAAAGAATTCATCTAATAAGATGAATTTTTTATGAATTTTTATGTACAACAAGAAAATAAAAGATTATTGAGGGCATTAAGCCTCCAGAATGTCCAAAATTCGTCACAAATGCAAGCATTATTGAGGGCCATAGACCCACACAAAAACGCTCGCCAGTAAGCGTTATTGGCGGCCCTAAGACCCTCAATAATGCATGACAGTCTGGCGAACTACAACTTTCAATAACGGAAGATGACGAATTCTTAAGGGCCTACAACCGCCAATAACCATTCTATAATTAAAAAAATAATAGTTTAATTATTTAAAAATCAGGTTATCCTGATTTTTAAATAATTAAATTATTAAATTACTTTTAAAAAAAAGCTTACGTCAGTTGGACCAATTATGTACCAATTATTTTTTTTTTGGAATTTTTTTGTTTAATTAGGCATTTTTATTTATGGATCAATTTTGTTAAAATAGTCAAATTTTGATATGGTCCAAAATCTTTTTTTCTAGAAAAGATCTTCTCAACATACAAACAAAAAATTAATATGATATGGACCATAATATGTTATAAATTACAGTCATCCAATATTAAACTGAACATTCAAGATTTTTCACCACTAAAAATTAATTGTGCAGCTTCTTGATGCTTTAACATGAAAAGCCTTGAAGCTATCTGCAAAATGCAATTAAAAAAAGCATCAGGAATGATAGTTATTCTCAATATTTAAAAGAGGATAAAATAGTTCAACATTCACACAAGCATAAATAGATGTTCAATACACATAAGCAATATGATAAAAATTTAGAATTATGAATTTAGCCACCTGTTATTAATAATGAGATTTTTCTTTGGTTTAACTTAATCTGTACTCGATTACAAATCAAAACAGTAAAGAAGAAGAAAATAATTGCAGGAAATTAAGAGCCAACTAAGTAGGATGCTAAATGTTCTTGAAGAGCTAGCACGTGTCTTACAGCCTTAACAAAAGGGAAGATCCTAAACCTATGTACTTAAAATTAAAATTCTAAAATAAAGTACAAAGTTTAACAACTCGCATATTTATTTCTTGCACATGGTATGAATCATTGGATTTTATATTGGTCCCCCTTTTCCCTTTGATAACATGATTGTTAGTATCTCATAGGAAAAAAGTTCATTGGGTTTTGGCTTAGCTCTTTAGGTTGATGCCATGAAAGATGAAAACAGTAATAATGATAGCTAGTGTATTAAAGGATAAAGAATTGAATGGGTCAAAAAGAGTAAGAGAGGATGGAGTAAGTAGCAAGAAAATTGAAGGATGCTAGGGAAGCCTTTGGTGCAATGTAAATAGGTTTAAGTCTAAATTGCACTTTTGACCCCCTAAGTTTCATAAACTTGCAATTTTGGCCCCTTATGTTTCAAAATAGCACTTCTGACTCCCTAAGTTTCCAAAAGTTGCAATTTTGGCCCCCTATGTTTCAAAATAGCAATTTTGGCCCCTAAGTTTCAGTAGTTGCGATTTTGGCTACCTATGTTTCAAAATAGCACTTTTGGCCCCTCATCTTTACCCCTTTTGCAAAAGGTCAATTTTGATCGAGTCAAAGTTAATGTGGCAAGTCACTTAAGCGACTCAGCTGTCACGTCAACATTTGTTTCTCACTATACGTGAAAAAAATTAACCTAATCCCAAATCCAAAAATAGGAAACAATGGCTATTGAAAACCCTTCGTGCTTTTTGTTATGTCATTTTGCTTATGTAATGACTTCTTATATGTAATAACTTGATTTGTTATGTCATTTTGATTTAGAAAAGTGTCTTGAACTTCCATTTTGAATGTAATTTCTTATATGTAATAAGTTTGACTTGTTATATCATTTTAATTATATTATTTTGTCTCTGCAGTTTATTTTGCCTTTTGCAAAAGGGGGTAAACATATATAAGGGGCCAAAAGTGCTATTTTGAAACATAGGGGGCCAAAATCGCAACTTTCTGACACTTAGGGGGCCAAAAGTGCTACTTTGAAACATAGGGGGCCAAAATCGCAACTTCCTGAAACTTAGGGGGCCAAAAGTGCTATTTTGAATTATAGGGACCACAAATATATTTAACCCAATTGTGCTTGCTTTAAAATTTTAATAATACTCGATTTTTCTTTGACAAATTTCAACCCAATTGAATCAAACCAAACTAATATTTTTTTTATCGGTTTGAATTTGTTCAAAATTTTTGTTGATAATGATTGTCAGCTGGTAGTGTGTTGTGGTAAGTGTGTGAGCTGAATTTTTTATTTATAGGCAAGTGTGAGGTGAGTTAAGTTCTACATCGCTTGACTTAAAATAGTGGAAGTCGAGTATTTTATAAGTGACAGAACCTATAAACATAATCTTATCAAGTTGTGGGTTAAGATGTGATGTTTAATTCATTCGTATAATTGCTCTAAGCCCAATGTAAATAGTCCTCCGAACTTCTCTTGTGACGCAATATTGCACCCGTGACCCAGGGTCCTAGCTCCACCACTGATTACATTCATAATTAAATTAAAGGGATATCTCTCAAACTACATTAAACAAATCATTGCATTAGACTCATAATTAAATTAATACCCAATAAAGTAATATCTCTAACTAGATTAAAAAAAAAAAGGAGGTTTTCATCTTGAAAATTGCTCTTCTAGCCTTGCTCTCAGGCCCATCAGAAACTCCAAAATAGGCTTAATTTAGATCTAGAATGTTTGTATCCTACGATCCAAAAGCACAAATGCTATTTAGAACCCAAGATTCAAACGAGGATAAATTTAGAACGAAAGTTCCCAAACACTATTTTCCGAACAAAACGAAGGAACACGAACAAGGGGTTTGCTCCTTCTAAAAATCATCAATGAACAACTTTTAAAAATAAGCAAAATCAATATATAATACCCCAAATAAATACCTAGAACGTTATTCGAAATATTAATAAATAGTACTAAATAAAGTAAAATTATAAGATTTTAAAGTTTATTATAACAATCAGTTGGCTTAAACATAAACTAAACATATAGTTATAGAAACTTATTCAGTACAATACATATTCAGTCCAACTTAAACTTAAATAAAACTACAAATAACATCATAAACTCCAAGCGACTCCTTCTAAATCCAGCTGCAATAATATTTATGCATGTCTATCTGAAAAACCAATACGAAGGAATAAGCCCTTCATTGTCAGTTGATTGAGGGAAAAATATTTTCATAAAGAATCTGACCATTCATAAATAAAAGGTGTAAATTAACTCAATTATTAATTATCTGGACAGTTTTTATAATTTAAGGATACTCAGAGGTGAACTTTTCTCAGAGGTCAAACTAGTCAAATTGATATTAAATACAGATCAAGCTCATACTCCTGATTTACAATTAAAATCCTAGATTTATAAATGAATAAATTGAATCAATTGGAAAAATTGCCACATTATTATGAATGGAGTAATCTCATCCACTAAGTAACATAACCTCAACCACTTATGATAATACCAAAGTTATCCTAATTTAATATGTACTTTAGTTAGTATTTACTTTTTGTATGAGAGTTCTTATAATTATTCTACTCAAGTCTAATTCACTAACTTAATTATGATTCTAGGAACATGTTATCATATCCTAATCATATTCTTCATAATGTTATCATATACTAAGCCTTAATTATGATTACAAATGTGTATGTACAGTGCTGCACAATTTAAAATAGAAGTTTTTACCCTTTTCTTCGGCATGCATGAGATTATGTACAACATGTATCGTTACATAGTTCAAAAATTTTCAACAGAACAAAACATGTTTGTCGCTAACTACATCTATCGATGTATGATAGCCATGCATCAATGCATGCTGTTAAAATTTAACTAAAAACCATAATTTTCAAACAATACATGCATTTTAATAATTTTAAAGCCATTTTCTTATCTATTCATGGCCATAATCATCTAATAATTATATCTTAAGTTCTTAACATACTCATCATAAAATTAAGATTATAAGGAAACTCAACCTAATTCATTATCCTAGAATTATTTCATGAAAAGGGAATGGGGAAAATTCTCACAGGACTTATTTCATGTTAGGTTTGCAAGTTCTAAAGTCATTAATAAACTAACTAACTACTAAAGAATAAAACCTAAAAGGAGCCCTTCTAGATTTAGTGACAAGGAATCAAAAACTTGATGGACTTGCTAAGATTATCTTAAGTTTATACAAAACCCTTTGCTCCTTCAACTACTCTTAATCTTCTTGTCCTTTTAATTCATACTACTCAATGTTCATCTCAAGTACATGCAAAACCTTCTACCAAGAGATATGATAATTATTGTGCTCCGATGACCATAGAGAGGGAGAGTTTAATGGCTACAAGGAGAAGGGAAAGGGAACAACTGACTTTTCTTTTCTATCCTTATGAATACTTCCTTTATATGGTCCCTTGTGAAATATATTATTTTGTCCTTGGACCTAATTTTTAATTTCAATTGTGTCCCGTCATTCTATTTACTCATTAATTCTACTACATTTTCTTAATTTAATTCCAATGTTCATTGCTAATTAATTTTACTTCTATTAATTAAAATCGGGTTACACAATTATTATTTATTTATATACAAGGTACATTGTCCATTACAAAAGTTGTTTCATAGAGTTAGTCATATAACTCACCGCTTCTTTGAGACAGGCATTTTCAAGCTGAAGTTGTTCCACCGAATTTTCATGATTCATACAAAATGGACGACCACACGTTATGCAAAGAGTATTCTTCAATTGTTCCTTCATCTGGGTGTTCTCATTGTGTAGTCTTTCATTTTCAGCACGAAGTTCAATGCAAGTTGCTTTCTCATCTTGAGACTAGAGGTCATAATATATATATAAATAAATAAAATTATTAGTTTGTAAATATATATATATATATATATATATATATCAAGTAAAATACTTTTATGATTTAAATGAAGCATTATATTAATTAAAATGAAAAATATGTCACCTTTTTTTGAGTCCTTCTGTTTTGAAACCAAAATTGCACCTGTCTTGGTTGAAGTCCTACCTGTTTTGCTATCTCATTTCTTTGGGTCTTAGTCGGATGCTTGAGTGTCGCAAATATTCTTTATTTAGAAAAAAAAAATCTCAATTAAGTGAGAAAGTACATGAAGATGTATTGAATAACATGCAACAAAAAAACTAACACATACAAGTTATGAAGCAAAAATTTAATAATAATAATAATAATAATAATAATAATAATAATAATATTGTCATATACTTTAAGGCTCCGTTTCGTTTTACGGAAAGAAAGTGGAAGGAAAGAAAATTACGGAAATCGATGCATGAATTTGGACAATTTTTTGTCTAAATTCATGCATTGGTTTTCGTAATTTTCTTTCCTTCCATTTTCTTTCCTTCGTACCAAACAGAGCCTAAATTGTCAAATTGTTCCGTACTGGGCTAAAGCCCATGTTATTCAAAGGCCCAATATATCTTGAGGTCCAATATGACACCTGCATATCCAATTCAAGACTCACCACTTTTTGTGCTTCACCAACCATTGCGGATATAAATGACTCCTTCAATGAGACTTACTATCCACAAATATACTCATGTAAAGGGGCCTAGAAATATTGTCATGCATATCCTCATGCATTCTCATGCCTATATATGCGCCTATGCACTCACCCTCAAGGTACACACATTTTACCCTAATTCATACACACTCATATTGAGTTGTTATTGACTTGAGCGTTAGAATGCAAACACTTTTGTAGGTATCCTTTCCCTATCGTGTTTGCTGCTCACAACCATTATCATCACAATCCGTATTTCACCGGATGAATCATTTTGTTACGATACCATAGAACAACAACAACAACAATAATAAGAATATATTATAATATTTTTATTTAACAATATTTTTTTATTAAAATAATTAATAATAATATTACAGTATTATTTTTAAATTTTATTATTTAATCTACACACACGTACACGCGCGCGCACACACTTGTTCATTTTATTTAATATTTAAAATATATTTAAATTGTCTGTTCCGGACTAGACCATATATAGCCCATAAATTAACAGCCCAAACAAAGTATATCGTCCTCGTGACTCCTAACCCATAGCAAATAAATGACCCCCATTACAGGATCACTATACATTATGTTACAGTATATCCCACAACGGATAAATGACCTCTGTCATAAGATACCCATTCCTCATTCCATTCACACATTTGACCTATTAGACGGTTATTCACGCCATCTCCTATATATGCATCAAGGTATATAGATTTCGCCCATTTCAGACACACTCATCTTGAACTGTTACTGACTATTGAGTGTTGGACTTGAGCTCATCACCATTGAACTTGAGCTCATCACCATCATCAGCATCACCAGATCCACCGAAGGAGCCATTTAGTTATGCCCGTTAAGAGCATTGTCAAAATAATACTATATTATAAATATTTTTTTTATTATTTAATAAATAATTTTATTATGCTAATTAGAATAATATGATTTTTTAATTTCATATACAAGGAAAGGAATGAGGAACCAAATTTCAACCTCAAAGGAGAATAGGGGCATATGTGGTTTTACATAATTATCGTTCTAACAAAGAGGAGCGGCGCCATTCTCCCTAGACTAGAGATCTAAGCTTAACCATTTGGGTGGGGAATTGGATCTTTGACATGAATAATATCCTCGTCAAAATCAATAAGATCTAGACAATTAATAATGAATTGGATGCAAATCATTAATCAAAATATAATAAGGGATGCAAAATCCAACAAAATTTTATTACAAGGGGTTAGGGCCTAATCCCCCTATTGTATTAATACTCTTTCACAATAAAGCAAAATTCAATGCAAAATTATTACTCTTTCACATGCTAATAAATAAAATGAATTCAATAAAAGTAATAATCCAAAATTTTTCAGAAGTATATCAATTGTCTTACTCTTCCAGTCTACTTGTTTGAATGACAGAATGATGTTTTCCTGCTCCTTTTGGTTTGTTACAGTACTCTTCTTGTTGAGCATCAACCATGTTTCTTGACAAGTCCATCTTCACCTAAGAAAATTTGACTGTTTTCCTTCTCTTTTGACCTAAAAAAAATCAGAGAATGGGAGAATGGCCTTTGTGTAGGTAAGGTTGATTATTTATTGAGAATTTATAGTCTCAAAATTAAGTATAATTAATTTTTCTTAATTTAATAATGAAATTCCTAAAATATCACACAATTATAATACATTTCTTTATTTAAAATATAATTAAAAAAGTCTAAATATATAATTAAAAATTGAAATGTATTTAGTTCAAGTTTGGGTCAAATACATTTGACATTTTAACCTAAAAAAAAAAGAAATAGAAGAATGAGTATAAGTCTAATACCAATATAATCAATTTTATTACTATTAAATTTACTAAATTACCATAAATATTTTCAATCAAATTTTTAATTTAATGATCCTGATTATCTTTTTGTTCAACAAAATAAGCAAAAACTTTATCTTTATCCCTTAAAGAAATTTTTGGTTTCACTTTAATGTAGTCCCTTAATAAATAAATGTTCCGTCTTGGAGCGTGGAGGAGGATCTTGTGATCCCTACACAAGCAGGAGAAGTCGATGCAACCGGTCCCAATTTGGTTATGGATCATCCTGTAGGGAGTGCAGATCGTATTTCGGGGATACACGGTTCTCCTCTTGTGTCGGGTGAGTAGGGAAGTATTTCGACTTGTTCTCGGGCCGTTGATTTGAGGAGCCCAAATGGTGAAACGGGGCAAGAGGTTTTTTATCCAAGTCCAGTCTGAACTTCACGAACTAAGTCTTGCCCTCCAGGAGTGAATCACTCTATGTTAACGGGGCCTTGGAGTTTAGATTGGTTGAAAGATCTTAACCAAGGGGGTGCCAGGGTGATTTTTTCTGCTCGGAAGAAGCCACATGCGGGAGCACGTAAGAAGGGTGGACAAGATGACATTAAGAGGAGAAAAGCAGGAGGGGTTTTTCGGCACACGCTATCAAGCCTTAAAAAAGTAGCAAGGTTACCTAGTTAGGATCGGGGTGAGGTACTACAAATCTTGAAGAAGACTGAGCGTCGTCGCAAGGACGGACCTGAGGCTAATCAGTCGAGGGAGGTGAGTAGACAAGTTTCCTCAGATGTAGCGGCTTCGTCGGCCTCAGTTACCAATGATTGGAAACATTGGGTGGTGATGCAGGGTAATGAACAGGTGGCGGAGGACGATATCAGGGAGGTAGAGAAAACTATTGGGGTTACATTCAAAGTTGATAATGAGACTATTTTTAGTGTGCTCGCTCGGGCGGGTAAAGTCAAAAAGACAACGTCGGGACAGATGCAGGGAGGAGGGTGTGGTCGATGAAGATTGTCTCTTGAAATATTAGGGATCTAGGGGGGGGGGATGGAGAAGAGGTAGGAGATCAGGAAGTTGGTTGGGAATCAAAATCCTTCTTTGCTTTATATACAAGAAACTAAACTACAATCTTGTGACTATGCTATTTATTCATCTCTTTGGGGTAACTCACACACGTTTTCTTATCGACCCTCGGTAGGCGCGTCGGGGGGGTCTGTTAACCCTCTGGGATTCTTCCAAGGTGGATGTGTGGGCGTCCGAGAGCCACGAGTTCGTCTTGTGGTGCCATGGTCACTTCATTAAGTCTGGCGACGAGTTTTCTATGGCAAATGTTTATGCGCGCTGCTACCCCCGGGGCGAAGCATCAACTGTGAGACTCGCTTTCGGTGTGGATTCAGGCGTTAGGGAGGTCTAGGGTGTGTGTTAGCGGGGATTTCAATGTTGTTAGGAGTATAGAAGAGCGTCGGTCATTCCGTGGAAGGCCGAAGTCCCTTGACCATCTCTCGTTTAATCGCTTTATTGATGACAACAATCTAATTGATCTCGCGCCGTGTGGTCATAAATTCACTTGGTCAGAGGGGATGGTCTTTCGATGAGCCGCTTGGATAGGTTCATGCTTTATAGGGAGTGGTGTTTCACTTGGCCACATTGTACGCATGTAGCCCGGATGAGAGGGTTATCTGACCACTGTCCCCTGGTCCTGGCCGTGAACGAGGAAGAGTGCGGACCCCGTCCCTGGAGGATGCTTAAATATTGGAAGGATGTTCCAAGCTACAATATTTTAGTGAAAGATAAGTGGAATCCCTATCAGGTCGATGGTTGGGGTGGTTTTGTGCTTAAAGAAAAATTTAAGATGATTAAGATGACGCTGAAAGATTGGCACAAAACTCATACACAGAATCTGGCTAGTCGCATTGAGTCTCTGATGTGAGGGGGGGGGGGGGGGGGGGAGGATGACCTTTCTGATGCGGAGCTTCATGGGGTCAAGTCGGACATACACTCTCTCTAGGTTGAATGCTAGCATATGCTGGCAACAATCTCGGTCTCGGTGGCTTAAGGAAGGGGTTGCCAATACCAAGTATTTTCACTTTGTCCTCGCTAATCATCGCCGGGGTAACGCTATTTCATCCTTGTAGGTAGGTGGTGTTACTGTGGAGGGTGTGGCCCCTATCAGACAAGCAGTTGTCTCTCACTTCAAGGCTGTAAACGTGGAAAGGTCGGGGGTTGATTCTCTTACTTTTAAATGGCTGCACCCGACAGAGGTAAGTAGCCTGATCAAGCCTTTCTCGTTAGAGGAGGTGAAGGCAGCTGTATGGGACTGCGATAGTTACAAAATTTTGGGCCCAGATGGAGTTAATTTTGGTTTCATCAAAGATTTTTGGACTGAGATGCAAGGTGATGTCATGCACTTTATTGCGGAGTTTCATCGGAACAACAGGTTGACTAAGGGTATAAATGCGACCTTCATTGCTTTGATACCCAAAGTTGAGAGCCCTCAATGATTGAATGACTTCCGGCATATCTCCCTTCTTGGCAGCATTTATAATTTTCTGACTAAGGTCTTAGCGAATCGGCTGCGCCTGGTGATGGGCAGTGTGATTTGGGAGTCTCAGGCGGCATTCGTCCGCGATAGGCAAATCCTCGATGGAATTCTTATTGCGAATGAGGTAGTGGATGAGGCGCGCCGGGCTAAGAAGGAGTTGATGCTATTTAAAGTCGATTTTGAGAAGGCTTATGACTCAGTGGACTGGGGTTACTTGGATGTTGTAATGGGGAGAATGGGTTTCCCAACACTTTGGAGGAAATGGATTAAGGAATGGGTTTGTACGACTACCGCATCTGTCTTAGTTAATGGAAGCCCAACCGTCGAGTTCCCTCTTGAGAGGGGTTTTAGGCAAGGGGACCCCCTATCCCCGTTCCTCTTCTTGTTGGCCGCTGAGGGATTACGTGTGTTGATGGATACTATAGAGGCGTATAACTTATTTATGGGGTATAGGGTTGGTAAGAGTGCCCCAATCTCGGTGTCTCACCTGTAGTTCGTTGATGACACGCTTTTGATGGGGACTAAAAGCTGGGCAAATGTTCGAGCGTTGCGGGCTGTGCTTGTAGTTTTCGAGACTATATTGGGTTTAAAGGTGAACTTCAACAAAAGTATGTTGGTTGAGGTTAATATCCCTGAGTCCTGGTTAGGTGAGGCGGCGTCAGCTCTAGGCTGTAGAGTGAGAAAGATTCATTTCCTTTTTTCTGTGCCTTCCCATTGGAAGTGATGCCAGACATTTGAGTTTTTGGGAACCGGTTCTGACTTGTTTAAAGAAACGTTTATCGGGTTGGAAGAGTTGTTTTCTTCCTTTTGGCGGTCGTTTGGTTTTGTTGAAGTCTGTGTTGACCTCTCTGCCTGTCTATGCTCTTTCTATCTTCAAAGCTCCCTCAGATACTATCTCATCTATTGAATCTATTTTAATTAAAAAAAATTGGGGGGCTGTGAGGACTTTAGGAAAATCTCTTGGGTTGATTGGAAAACTATTTGCTTACGAAAGGAGTATGGGTGTTAGGCAGTTGAAGGAGTTCAACTTGGCTCTTTTAGGAAAATGGTGTTGGAGGATGTTAGTGGATAGGGAGGGCTTATGGTTTCGAGTGTTGGTAGCCCGATATGGGGTGGAGAGAGGCAGATTATGTGCAGAAGGGACGCGTGGGTCCTTGTGGTGGATGAAGGTAGCGCGTATTCGGGATGGTGGAGGTGAGGCTGAGGGAGGGTGGTTTGGAGGGCATATCTCGAGACAAGATGGGGGATGGGTCCAATACTTTTTTCTGGATTGATCCCTAGGTGGATGGAACCCCTTTGAGTGAACGGTTTGGGAGGCTGTTTGACTTGGCAGTGAACAAATCGGTTTCTGTAGCCGACATGTTCCAGTTAGGGTGGGTGGTAGGAGGAGATGCTTGGGTGTGGCGGCGACCGTTGAGGGCATGGGAGGAGGAGATGTTGGGGGAGTGTCAGGCTTTACTTCTTACTATCTCATTGTAGGCTCACTCTTTAGATAGTTGGTTATGGAAGTCGGATGTTGATTGTAGATATATTGTTCGTGGTGCGTACCTTCTCTTGACGGATCAGGATTTGGTTCCATTAGATGTGGCGACAGGCCTCATTTGGCACTCTCAGGTTCCTTTGAAGGTTTTCATTCTCGCGTGGCGACTCTTGTAACACCCCACTTAATCTACCCAAATAACGCGACCAAACTAACAATAAATTCAAGTAGAAACAAGTAGAGCATTACATGGCTATAAATTTCAAAACCAACAATAACATTAAGTTCAATTTCCCATCATGCTTATCACAACTATTGCAGCGGAATAACTAAAACATCCTCATCCATAATGTTATGATCAAAGTTTAACAATCATAATCAATCACAATCCACATAATCATCAACATAAGTCTTATCATCAAGGCAAATAGTTAAATAAGTACTTGTCATAGAGCCTTACATCAATATAAATAAGAAAGGTCTAAGAAAAGCGACACTAGGCATAACTCCGAAATAACTAAGTCCCAAAATGGTGTTACAACCATCAGAGCAAATGGACAAGGTACGACACAAGGAGTAAGTAAGCTGTCTCCTCACCCTGAATACTAGCAACAAATGTCGGGTACTCCTCGTAAAGCAAAGACAAATCCTCAAGCCTGAGAATCTGAATCGCCCAACGATCCACAAACACATAAAACAGAGAGTTAGATATATATAATCAGCAAATAAATAAATGAAAGTAAGATACTAACATTTAACTCAACTCATCATATAATAATCACATATCTATCTCTTATTCATTTCTGTACCATATGTATAGTGAATCAATACTAGCAACAAGATGTGTACATTTAACAATTGAATATACATAATCTTATTCACACCCACCAATGATCATCAAGAATATATATATATATATATCAATGAAGGTACCAACATAAATCTCAGCCAATTTAGGTACCAACATCCTGAAGGTGTGAAAAACACAAGAAGGGGGGGGGGTTGAATTGTGTTTTGAGAAGTTAAAACTTTTTCTAGCTTTGTTAAAGTAAATGCAGCGGATATGAGAAAGCTAGATAAACACAATGCAGAAATAAACAGAGAGAGAGAGAGAGAGAAGAGTGCACACAAAGATTTATCCTGGGTCCTCTCACAAATCGAGAGTAGTCCAGTCCCCTTGCACTTCCAAGGGATTTCACTATAATCACACAAGATTATGTACTTGCTCCAGAACACATAGAAGGAGACTTCACACTTGCTCAAGTCACACAAGACAAGAGACTTCAAAACTAACTTAATACAAATTAAGTAGTGACTGAATGTTTCTAAGCTAGACTCACTAACACTTAAACTTAATCCTAAGTGAATACAAAGAATTAGGCTCAGAGTCTAAATAATATCAAAAGATATTGTTGCTTAAATCAAGGGATTTGGATTTTCTAATAAGAGAGAAGGGATTTGCTCTAGTTTTGAAAGACGAAAGTGAGGGACGTGAAAGTGTAAAGTGTGCAAGTGTTTAAGTGATTTTGTTTAAGACAGTAAAACAAATTAAAGCACACAATATATTAAATCAAAAAAGAAAACGAACCATCATTAACTGTTTCAACCCAATCAGAACGTGTGTACGTGTTGTCTATTTAACGCCAAAACGTTTTAGTGGAAAAACACTCAAACGTTTGCAATTCATTTCCTTGTCAGAGGCTTAACCTTCAGAGGTTGAAAAAGTTTCTCAGAGTCTGAACCTCTTCAGATGCTGAAACCTAAAGTACTTCAGAGTCTTAAAAACGAATCTTTCAGGACACAAAAATATATGTTCAGACAAGATTTTTCAAGGTTTTATTTCTGAACACTTTGTTCAAGTAAATCATGTGTCCTAAAGGAATATTTTTAACCTTTGAGTGTTATTCCTCTGAATTGTCATTGAGATTTTAAGAGTACTCACCTTGCATTGAAGCTTTCTTTGTTTCAATTATAGTCAGTGTCATAGTCTGAACAGTTACTCTTCCAAGCTGAGTTACTATCATCTTCAAAACAAGCTTCATATTCTTCATCATAAGGATCATATCTTCTTCTGTTCCTTATGAATTCTTCATCATCAGATTCATCAAAAATGTGCCTTCTATGCACAATTGCTCTCCTTCCATTTGCAGTCACATGAGTCCATGTGAGTGGAGAGTCTATTTTCCTCATTTGTCCTGCAGTCAAATAAACAATTTTGTCTTTTGGTACCCATTTGCAGATGGGTCCTAGAATGTTAGTTACCTGACCTCTATTCTCCATTTGTACCACCTGAAAGCTCTCAGGTACGAATGTTGAATATAGATCAGAAGGTGAAGCATTCCCTTTTTCAAGAAATTCAATCTTTTCTAGAGCCTCTTGATATAAACACTTAAATTGACTTGCTAGTTCACTTAAGTGCTCACAATTAACTTTGAGCTTTTTAAACTTACGTGAACCAGCATTTAGTAGTTTTATGAGTTCAAGTTTAGGAAGTAGAGAATATACCTGATTCAGGATGTCTTGGTCAGAGTCATAACTTGAATGTTCAGACTCTGAGTCCACTTCAGACTCTGCTGCTGTTTCAGGTCTTGCTTGCATTTCAGGTCTTGATCTCCTTGGTAGCTTGACTTTCTTTTCTTCATCAGAAAGTTTGTCCAGCTCTTCTCAGGTTGTCAATTTCTTCTTGCTAGCTATCTCTCCTCCATTCTTCTTGAATTCAGACCATCCTTGAAATTTCTTGGAGAAATTATCAAAGTATTCTTCATCAGATTCTCCCTTAATATCTTCAAGCTCCATTGCTTGCTTCCCTTTTCTGGCTGTTTCCTTGTCTCTTGCACTTGAGGTACAAACATCAGATGTTGATGTAGATACTTGCTTGTTGCTCAGGTCTTCATTCATATTAAGTCCATCTTCCATTCCTTTAATGAGATCAACAACAAGTTGATGAATCTTCTGCTTCCAATCATTCACTTGTTGAGGCATGGTGTTTTTCTCCTTTGGATCTTGACTGTCTCACGGTTAAGTGATTTACCAACAGAACCGGAGCTCTGATACCAATTGAAGGTGCGTGGAGAAAACACAAGAAGGGGGGGGGGTGGGTTGAATTGTGTTTTAGATATTTAAAAACTATTCAAGATGTTTAAATCTATCAGAGTCTTTAAGCACAGCGGAATTGTTCACACAATTAACTTAAGGATAAGTGAATGATGAAGGAGTAAATGAGAGAGTGAGCGAGAGAAAGACACACAACAATTTATACTGGTTCCCCTCACAAATTGAGAGAACTCCAGTCCCCTTGCTTCCAAGGGAGTTCACTATAATCACTAAGATTACAATCAGATGCTCAAGCACACAAGCATGAGACTTCCTTGCTCAAGTCACACAAGACTTAAGACTTCCTGCGCTAAGTCACACAAGACAGAGAGACTTCCTTGCTCTAATCACACAAGATCAGAGACTTCCTTGCTCTAATCACACAAGATCAGAGACTTCCTTACTCAAGCACACAAGCTTAAGACTTCCTGCTCTAAGTCACACAAGACAGAGAGACTTCCTTGCTCCTACACTCAGCAGAAGACTTCTTTGCTCTAATCACTAAGATTGAGACTTACTTGCTTCTACACTAAGCAGAAGACTTTCTTGTTTCTACACTAAGCAAAAGACTTTCTTGCTTCTACACTAAGCAGAAGACTTTCTTGCTTCTACACTAAGCAGAAGACTTACAATTACTCACGCAGGAGTAATACTAACTTCTAAGCTTAAACTTATTACAAACATAATAACTTCAGAGGCTTAAGCTAGCTTCTATTCTCACTTCATTTGAGAGATGTTATCTATTACAATTCAAATTCTCACTTTATTCTGAGAGATGTTTTCTAATGAAGATCGTTAGTCATCAATTCTTTCTTTTGCATATTTATATGAGTTGAGAAAGACATTGAGACGTTGGAGAAATTCCTGTTGTAAAATGGGCAGCTGTAGTCTTTGAATATCCGTTGAGTAAAGCCACATCTTCTTTTGCAGTGAAGCTTCACCTTTACTGTTTGTCCAAAGTACAGTAATAAGGTACAACTAGCTCCTAGAGAGAGTAGGATCACATCCTTTGTGACCGTTGTAATTAGTTATCCTTAGAACAAATCATCAGGCTTGATAAGAGTTGTTGATGTAGCCCTTCTGATGATTTGGGGAATTCCTTTGCTTCTGATGAACCTCTGATAACTTGGAGTCTGATTGGTCTTGAATGAATGGCCTCTGATAGTCCTTCGTAATTCAGCTTCTGAACGTCTTCATCTTCTGAATAACTCATGACTTGCCTATAGCTTCTGAACTCTTGTAGGCATCTGAACATCTTTGAGCTTCTGAACTCTTACAGACATTCTGATCCTCTTTGAGCTTCTGAACTTTGTTTAGCTTCTGACCATGTTGTAGCTTCTGAACTCTTTCAGAGTGTAAAGATTCAGACTTCCATAGGTTTCATCAGAGTCTAAATTAAATGTGCTCTTGATATAACGTTGGATTCTCCTGCACACTTAATTTAAACATTAGTAACATCAATTGTCCATTTAATACTTTGTTATCATCAAAACTTAAGGGTGTGTACTAACACATATTTTGTTCCAACATAAACTTCTTCTTTAGTAACTCTTCAAGTTGCTTCTTCAATTCATTCAATTCTGATGCCGACATACGGTACGGTGCCATTGATATCGGACTAGTACCAGGTACTAAATCGATACCGAATTCAACTTCTCTTTCAGGTGGTAAATCAGATATATCTTCTGGAAATACATCCGAAAACTCGCTAACGACTGGTATCTCTTCCAACTTGGCTCCATCCTCAAACTTCAATGATCCAAATACCATAAACAACTCTCCATGATCGTTTAAAGATTCTTTCACTTCTTCCCCATTCATCAAAGATAGACTTACTTCTGACTTCGGGAATATCACAGTCTTCTCACAACAGTTAATATTAACTTGGTTAAAGACTAACCAGCTCATTCCAAAGATAACATCAATACCACTCAGTGGAATACACACCAAATCCATACCAAAATGCCTACCGAACACAGTTACAGGACAATTACGACATACAAGACGAGTAGTTACCGAACCACTAGCAGGGGTCTCAATATTCATGCAACCAGACATTTCATAAACAGGAATATTCAAACGCTTCATACAATCCATAGATATAAAAGAATGAGTTGCCCCGGTATCAATAATCGCAATTAAGGGAGTGTCATGAATGAAACACATACCTCTAATGAGATTATCAACTTGATTCACTCCCTCTCCATTCAAAGAAAACACCTTTCTGGTAGTCTTGTTCGGCTTCTTGCATTCCGGGCTCTTGTGACCTTCTTCACCACAGTTAAAACAAGTAGGAGTAGTCGCCTTGCACTCTTTAGATCTATGCCCTTCCTTTCTACAATTGTAGCACACATCTTTCTCTTTCTTACACTCAAAAGAACGGTGTCCAATCTTGCCACACCTATAGCACTTGTCATTCTCCACCTTCTCCTTTCCTTTTCCACCTCTAGAACTTCATTTTCCCTTAACCTCATAAGGCTTGGCACGGTATTGCCTCTTTCCTCTAACCGCCTTGAAGTAGTTTCTCTTAGCTTTCCCATCTTCGTCACAAATTCTAGCCTTTGCCACCAAAGTAGTGAAGTTTCTAATCTCCGCAAACCCAATAATATGCTTGATGTCAGGACGTAGACCACTCTAAAACTTAACACATTTGTCGTTCTCCGCCTCCGGGGTATTGTAATGAGGGCTAAACGCACACAAGGAATCAAACATAGCCGCATACTTCGCTACCGACATGTTCCCTTGTTCCAACTTAATGAATTCCACCACCTTCTTATTCTTCACATCCGCCGGAAAATACTTGTTGAAAAACTCCCGCTTAAACATTTCCCAAGTAATGACAACACCTCCTTCCACCATTGGTTGGCTTCCTCCCTAAGCACATAGGTTCCCAAGGTAAGCTTGTTCTCATTAGCACACTCCTTTGCATGAAAGATAATCTCTACTTCTTCAACCCACTTAACTGCTCCATCCGGATTAAAGCCTCCAACAAAGAAAGACGGCTTGTGCTTCAAAAACCTCTCCAAGCGCTTCTGTCCATCTCTAGCCGGATTGTCACCTCTTGCCAAGATGTGAGTCAAGGTAGCAAGTGATTCCGCAATCTGAGCATTAGTACGTGCTGCCGTCATGATCCTGTACAACCAATTCCAATCAACAAACAAACGTAACAACAAAAGTACAAACAGTGCACCCTACACATGTTGTACAAAAGGGTTACTACGCCAAATTAATTCCAATGAATCGACCTTGCTCTGATACCAAATTGTAACACCCCACTTAATCTACCGAAATAACGCGGCCAAACACCATAAATTCAAGTAGAAACAAGTAGAGCATTACATGGCTAAAATTTTTCCAAACCAACAATAGCATTAAGTTCAATTTCACATCATGCTTATCACAACTATTGCAGTGGAATAACTAAAACATCCTCATCCATGATGTTATGATCAAAGTTTAACAATCATAATCAATCACGATCCACATAATCATCAACATAAGTCTTATCATCAAGGCAAATAGATAAATAAGTACTTGGCATAAAGCCTTACATCAATATAAATAAGCAAGGTCTAAGAAAAGCGACACTAGGCATAACCCCCAAATAACTAAGTCCCAACATGGTGTTACAACCATAAGAGCAAATGGACAAGTTACGACACAAGGAATAAGTAAGCTTTCTCCTCACCCTGAATACTAGCAACAAATGCCGGGTACTCCTCCCAAAGCAAAGGCAAATCCTCAAGCCTGAGAATTTGAATCGCCCAACGATCCACAAACACTTATCTAACTCATCATATAATCGGCACATAAATGAATGAAAGTAAGATACTAACATTTAACTCAACTCATGATATAATAATCACATATTTATCTCTTATTCATTTCTCTACCACATGTATAGTGAATCAATACTAGCAACAAGATGTGTACATTTAGCAATTGAATATACATAATCTTATTCACACCCACCAAAGATCATCAAGAATAGATATATATATCAATTAACATACATTTATCCAATTACCACATCATCAACACATAGCATAATCAAGGATTCACCTTCCTAATGCAACTAATGTCACCTTCAATGTATGTTCCAAGACATATCTACATGTGGTACCAAATCACCATCTATTTCAGATACAAGAATCCTTTCACCATCCATTATGAATATAAAATTCACTCACCATCTATTAGACACAACATATGCATGAATGATGTATCACCACATTTTGTAATATAAATTCATCTATATAACTCACCAACTTTCATGTATCTTCACATGATTTCACCAATTCACCATCTATTATTTCACATACATGTAAACACATTCATACATATATATTCATAATCAATTCATTTCATCATCATCATTGCCGACAAGCATATAGAAATACTATCATTAATCATACACATTTATAAGGAACTAATGATCGCTGTCGTTTCGGGATCAAAATATTTTTAATTAAAGAGTAGTACAAGGTAGTTAACCTTGGTCGTCTCACAAGGACCTCTGATTGGACAATTAGTGAAAATAAGAATCAAGTAAAACTGTAAATTATGGGGGTTTCAGTTTGTTAAACAGAAACAGAGATAACAAATTTAATTAATATGAAAGCAATTAATCCATCGGTTTTGGAAACTTTGTTTGTCATCTATCATAGGTTCTCATAAGAATGTTCATTCAGTTTATTCTTAGGCTGATTATAGAACTAATTTAACAAGCGAAAATCAGTTTTATAAAGAATTCGTTGATTAAGCACCAGCGTGTTCAATTAACTATGGTGATTGTAACACCCTACTTAAATCTACCCAACAATTCGCGACTAAACAACAAATAAATTCAAGTAAATCAAGTAGAGCATTACATGGATAAATTTAAAACCAATAATAGCATTTCATATCATACAAAACATGATTAAAATGATCATCGCAGCGGAACAACATAAACATGTCATCATTCATTTATCAACATGATTATAGTTCAAATCATAAACATTTAATCCAACAAATGGAAGTGAAATACTAACATTTAATCCAATCCAACATATACAACGTATATATATATATATATATACGTTGGGTTTTTGTATGTTGGCTACAATTTTGCAAAAACTAACTCTAGCCAAGATGCTGGACAAGATGCTGTAGCATATGAAGTACAGCGCTACTGCTACTGTGTTGCGCAGAATTTTTATATAAAATCTCAGAAAGATCTGTTTGAGAATAAAAGATTGCGCATGTTTTAATAGACCAAGCTGCGCCTTGTTCCTTAAGTTTCTGAAGGCGGTTTATATTATTTATCTCAATAAAATAATTAAATCTTTGAAGAAAATATATTTGAAGAAAATCTTTTAAAGTCAATCTTTAAAGAATATTTGAAGTAAATCTTTTATGCTGATCATCTCAATGGTTCAGATTAATTCTGAAGCCTTTTCTTGCGCAACAAGGACCTGCGATCTCAAGGCTATATATATGAAGGCCTAAACCTTGTTTCAATTAATCAAAAGCCGTGTTTTACTAAAGTGTGTGTGTTTTAGGGTTTTTGAGTTTTGCTTGTTTATTGTGAGCCTTCTTGTGTCAAGTTGATACAAGTTTAGGACTGGTTACTTGAGTTGTATTTGTGTTCTCTCCTAAGCTTTTAAGTACGAAGATTAGAATTGTGTGAACTTACTCCTAAGCTTTGAAGCACGGAGGTAGGTTTGTTATTGGTTACTTTAGTGTCTGTTACAGTGAGTAACTTTCTGAATATTGTTCTAATAGGAGTGAGACGGGGTCTCATATCTAGGAGTTCCTAGGTAGAGTATAGCACGGGTAGTAGCTAGGCGATAAGTTGTAAACGGGGCGTTTGCTGAGAACTTAGAACTAGTACTATTATAGTGGATTCCTCCTGGATTGGTATCCCCCAGAGTAGGTCGTGATTACGCCGAACTGGGTTAACAAACCTATTGTGTTATTTACTATTCTGCTATTTACTGCTGCATTATTTACTTAGCATCTTGCGTAGCATCTGTCTACAGGGTGTCAGATTTTCAATTGGCATCAGAGCAGGCACCCTAACCTACGTGGGTGAGCTCCAGGGTAGATATCTGACGTCATGGACAGAGAAGGAGGATACGTAACCAGGCCACCTCTCCTAGATGACTCCAACTACAACATTTGGAAAGCTCGAATGATAGCATTCTTGAAATCTATGGACAGCAGGACTTGGAAAGCTGTTCTTAAAGGTTGGGAACATCCCAAAGTGAAGGATGCTAATGGAGCTGATACAGATGTACTGAAACCAGAGGAGGAGTGGACTACTGCTGAAGACTCATTAGCTCTTGGCAACTCTAAAGCCTTAAACGCCTTGTTTAATGGTGTGGACAAAAATATGTTTAGGCTAATCAAAAAGTGTGAAGTTGCCAAAGATGCTTGGGAGATACTAAAGACCACTCAAGAAGGTACTGCCAAGGTAAAAATCTCAAGACTTCAAAATCTAACCAGGAAATTTGAAAATCTTAGGATGAAAGAGGATGAAAGTGTTCACAACTTCTACATGAATGTTATGGATTTTGCTAATTCTTTTGATGATCTTGGAGAAAAATTAAGTGATGAAAAAATTGTGAGAAAAATTCTTAGGTCTCTTACTAAGAAATTTGACATGAAAGTAATTGCAATGGAAGAAGCTCAAGACATATCAACCATGAAAGTTGATGAATTAATAGGATCCCTACAAACCTATGAATCATCTGTTAATGAAAGAATAGAAAAGAAAAACAAAAGCATTGCTTTTGTATCAAATACTGAGGATGCAGATCTTGAGAGTGATATAGAGTCAACTGACAGTGTTTCTGAAGCTATTGTCTTGCTTGGACGACAATTTAATAAGGTTCTAAAAAGGATGGACAGAAGACCCAGGCAGAATGCTAGGCATCTTGCTACTGACATGAGTCGCAACATTGGTAACTCAAGAAAAACAAAGATTGATGAAAAACCTGCTCAAAGTACGGGGATTCAATGTCATGAGTGTGAAGGGTATGGTCACATCAGAACAGAATGTGGTACTTATCTAAAGAAACAAAAGAAAAGCCTGAATGTCACCTGGTCTGATGAGGATGAATCAGAAGAAGAAAGAGAATCTGAAGTTGCGAAACATGTTACAGTCCTAACAGGAATTGTAACATCTGATACAGAATCATGTGATGAAGAAGTCTCTTATGATGAACTAGCAGAAACATACAGAGACCTATGTTTAGTTTCTGAAGAAAAATGCAAAGAGCTTGAAAAGCAAAAGAAACTCAACTCACAACTCCAGGGTGAAAAATTTAGCCTTCTGTCAAAGATTGATGATCTCCAGAAAAAGGTAAACAACTTAACCTCTCACCTTGATGCAGCTAATGAGGAGATAGATAGATTGGAGGTTGATATTGGAAGGCTGAGAAAATATTCTGAAATGCTGAACAAAACTGGTGCTGACAAGTTAGATGAAATTCTAGAAAAGAATGTGAGAAGACCTAAGTTTATTGGTATTAGTTATGAGAATGTCAATAAACGCAGAAGCTACAATCCTGAACTTATGTACACTCAACCAAAAGAATCACCTATGAGCAGAAAGATGTTACAGCATTCTAAACAGCATCATGGAGTCAGGTATAAGACAAAGTCTCATCCCTGGGTATGTCACTATTGTGGTAGAAAAGGACACATAAGACCCTTCTGTTATAAGTTATATGGGTACCCTAACAGGAAGCCTCGTCAATTTGTCTCTCCAAAAGAGTGGAAACCTAAAAATGAGGATGTAAGCTCAATTTCCAAAATTGATGAATCCTTGAGTAAAGATCAAGTTGCAGGCCTAATAGCTCACACATCATTTAGAGCCTCTTCAAGAGAAGACTGGTATTTCGACAGTGGGTGTTCTAGGCATATGACTGGTATTGATAAATTTCTCGTAGACATGAAAAAATACTCAACTAGCTTTGTGACATTTGGAGATG
This sequence comes from Trifolium subterraneum, assembly GCA_951799995.1. Classification (NCBI taxonomy): domain Eukaryota; kingdom Viridiplantae; phylum Streptophyta; class Magnoliopsida; order Fabales; family Fabaceae; genus Trifolium; species Trifolium subterraneum. The sequence goes on from OX637462.1 coordinate 24,727,492, forward strand.
GAGCTAAAGGAGAAATTGTTGGTATTGGAAAGCTGATTAATAATAACCTTCCCAAACTTGACAATGTCTTACTTGTTAAGGGATTAACTGCAAATTTAATAAGTATCAGTCAATTATGTGATCAAGGTTTGAAGGTAAACTTTACTAAAACTGAATGTTTAGTTACAGATGATAAGGGTGAGCTTCTGATGAAGGGTGTAATATCTAAAGACAATTGCTATCTATGGGTTCCTCAAGAAGATACGAGCTTATCAACATGTTTAATAGCCAAAGAGGATGAGGTAAAACTTTGGCACCAAAGGTTAGGTCATCTGAACCTGAAAAGCATGAAGAAAGCAATATCTGAAGAAGCCATTCGAGGTTTGCCAAAACTCAAAATTGAAGAAGGTCATATCTGTGGTGATTGTCAAATTGGAAAACAAACCAAAACGCCACACCAGAAGCTACAACATCTGACCACAACAAGAGTCCTTGAACTTCTTCACATGGATTTAATGGGACCTATGCAAGTTCTCAGCTTGGGAGGAAAAAGGTATGCCTATGTTGTTGTTGATGATTTCTCTAGATACACGTGGATAAATTTTATCAAAGAAAAATCAGATACATTTGATGTTTTTAAAGACTTATGTGTTCAACTTCAAAGAGAGAAGAATGAGGTGATCTTAAGGATAAGAAGTGACCATGGAAAAGAATTTCAAAATTCTAGGTTCTCTGAATTCTGTGCGTCAGAAGGAATCAAGCATGAGTTCTCATCTCCTATTACACCTCAACAAAATGGAGTGGTTGAAAGAAAGAATAGAACGTTACAAGAATATGCTAGGGCAATGTTACATGGTAAGAAACTCTCATATTCCTTTTGGGCAGAAGCTATGAATACAGCCTGTTATATTCATAATAGAGTGACTCTAAGATCAGGAACCACTTCAACCTTGTATGAACTATGGAAAAACAGAAAACCTACTGTTAAGTACTTTCATGTTTTTGGGAGCAAATGTTATATATTAACTGATAGAGAACAGAGAAGGAAGTTAGATCCTAAAAGCGATGAGGGGATATTTCTGGGTTACTCCACCAGCAGTAGAAGCTACAGGGTGTATAATTCCAGAACTAAAGTAATGATGGAGTCTATCAATGTGGTAATAGATGACTCTGCTGAAGGCAGAACAACAGATGTGGCAGATGATGCTACAACATCTGACAAACAGTTTGATGAAACTAATTTACTAAAAGAAGATGACAACAATATGGATACCTCTATCATTACTAACTCTACCAGTGATCTGTCAAAGAAAGGACCTTCCATCAGAGTACAGAAAAACCATCCTCAGGAACTCATCATTGGTGATCCAAGTCAAGGAATTGCTACTAGAAGTAAAAATGATGTTGTATCAAATGCATGTTTTGTATCCAAGATTGAGCCTAGAAACGTGAAAGAAGCCTTGACTGATGAATATTGGATTAACGCCATGCAAGAAGAACTAGGGCAATTCAAAAGAAATGAAGTATGGGATTTGGTTCCTAGACCAGAAAATGTTAATGTTATTGGAACTAAATGGGTCTACAAAAACAAGTCTGATGAAAATGGAAACGTCACAAGAAACAAGGCCAGACTTGTTGCTCAAGGTTATGCTCAGATAGAAGGAGTTGATTTTGATGAGACATTTGCACCTGTTGCTCATCTTGAATCCATCAGACTTCTCTTGGGTGTTGCATGTATCTTAAAGTTTGAACTCTTTCAAATGGATGTGAAAAGTGCTTTTCTCAATGGGTACTTAAATGAGGAGGTGTATGTTGAGCAGCCAAAAGGATTTGTAGATCCTAGCCTACCAAATCATGTCTATAAGCTGAAAAAGGCGCTATATGGATTAAAACAAGCTCCTAGAGCTTGGTATGAGAGGCTTACTGAATTTCTCCTAAGTCAAGGTTACAGAAAAGGTGGAAATGATAAGACCTTATTTGTAAAAGAAGAGGAAGGAAAATTGATTATAGCTCAAATTTATGTTGATGACATAATCTTTGGAGGAATGTCAGGACAGATGGTACAGCATTTTGTGCAGCAAATGCAATCAGAATTTGAAATGAGTCTTGTTGGTGAGCTAACATACTTCCTTGGACTCCAAGTAAAACAAATGAGTAACTGTATATTTGTTTCTCAAAGTAAATATGCAAAGAACATTGTGAAAAAGTTTGGTCAAGATGGAGGAAAACATAAAAGAACTCCTGCAGCAACACACTTGAAACTTACCAAAGATCCAAATGGTGTTGATGTTGATCAAAGCTTGTACAAAAGTATGATTGGAAGCTTACTTTACCTTACTGCCAGTAGGCCAGATATTACATTTGCTGTAGGTGTTTGTGCAAGGTACCAAGCTGAACCAAAGATAAGTCATCTCACTCAAGTCAAAAGAATTCTTAAGTATGTGAATGGTATGTGTGATTATGGAATTCTGTATACTCATGGTGAAAGTACTACTTTGATAGGATATTGTGATGCTGATTGGGCTGGAAGTGCTGATGATAGAAAAAGTACTTCAGGGGCATGTTTCTTTCTAGGTAACAATCTTATATCATGGTTCAGTAAGAAACAAAATTGTATCTCATTGTCCACTGCTGAAGCTGAGTACATAACTGCCGGTAGTAGTTGTTCTCAATTATTATGGATGAAGCAGATGTTGAAAGAATATAATGTGGAACAAGATGTCATGACACTATATTGTGACAATTTGAGTGCTATTAATATTTCAAAAAATCCTATACAACATAGTAGGACAAAACATATTGATATTAGGCACCATTTTATTAGAGGTCTTGTTGAAGAAAAGGTGATTACTCTTGAGCATGTTACTACTGATGAGCAACTTGCAGATATTTTTACAAAAGCTCTTGATGCAGTTCAGTTTGAAAAATTACGAAGCAAACTTGGTGTTTGCTTGTTTGAAGGGGTGTAGCAATTACTGTACGTAATACGTGCAACCACTTTTCCCTCCCTCCACTACATGGTGCACGTAACTCTAGGGAAAACCTCCCAACTTCCTCATCCATCATCACTCCCTCACGGTCATTACTTTCTCTCTCACACGTTCACACTCCTTTTTCAACAAAACCTCTCAACTTCAATACTTCATCACCCATCACCATTCTCTCTCTCGTACAACAACCCATTTGCTACCTTTTCAACCCTCTCAAACACATTTTTTTTCAAAATTCTCACATCCACCATGACTGATTCTTCATCACACACACCAACCAAGAACAAGAACATTCCACGATCTCCTCCGATAGAGGTTTTATCTTCCAGAATCCTGGAAATCTCACCACACAACATGCTTTTCCCTGAAAACTCATCTAAGAAAACGGAATCTAGGGTAAGTGATTCTACTTGTAATGCATCGATCAAGTATACTGGTTTCCCGTTTCGCCCTCCAAAGAAAATTCATACGATGTCTGAACTGTATGAAGAGAAACTTGATAAAAATGCCGTTGATGTTTGTAACAACCAAACCCAATTATACATAAAATTCTAACTTTCAAAAATATTTTACAAAAACTCGCAGCGGATAGAAAGACTTCATTGATTAAATCAAGACCAAAAATACAAAACACTTGTTTGAGTATTACATTCTCCAAAAATAATACTAATTAATAAAAATAGTATTCACCAGTCTATGCAAGAAGTACTCATTTAATACAACATAATTATATAAAAGACTCGATAAACATGAACCCTTCTCGTGTCCTAATCAGAGCAGAGCTTCACCGACAAATCATACCAAAAACACCTGAGGATCTGAATCGCCCCACGATCCACAAACACACAAAACAGAGAGTTAGATTTATATAACCGAAACATAATAAATGAAGTAAGGTACTATCATTTATCTCGACAACATCATACATCAACAAGTAATTATTTCATATATATCCTACTCAATTACCTTCCATATCTCATAACATTCCAACATATAATCCAACACATCTTGTACATACAAAGATATATAAATCATTCAACTATTCCACATAATTCATAAAGCAACATCAATAACAAGATAATTGTATTCTTCAATTTAATACACATATATCGATCCACAAACATCATCAATGAGATAAGGATATTCATCAAGTAATGTACACATATTCAATTATCAAACATCAATCACACAAATAATGTTCACCTTCCTAATGCAACTAATGTCACCTTCATGTCATGTCCCCTAGACACGACAACATGCATGCGCTACCATTCACCAAAATAGGATACAAGAATCCTATGCGTTATGGATCAAACGTCCAAGCTTCATCAACTCGTTATGGGTCAAACTCCCAAGCTTCATCAATAGACTCAATCATGATGCTTGAACATATATATAACGTATGTTATTCACCACCATTATGTAACCTCATGTATACATAATCTTCACCATCAATTATTCATCAACACATAACATACTTATATACATTCATCATCATCATCATCATCATCAATAAGCATTAACAATCATTCATCATATATTATACATATACACATGCATAATTCAACAACATCATCATCATTAAATTCACCAACAAATATATATATATCCACAATATCACCATCATTATTATCATCATCCATCATCAATTATTATCCATCATATATCATACCTATACATATATATATATATATATATATATATATATATATATATACTTCTACAACATATAGGTATTCATTTCCAACATCAAAATAATCATCAATTTCACATTCATACTCATTAATTAGATTATGAGCATCATCATCAATCATACACATACATAAGAACATAATAACTCATGTATTATACCATTAATAGCATCAAAAACATCAAAGAATGAAGTCTGGGTCAGGCACTATCGCCCGGCGAGGCCCAGCGACCTCTGGCGAACCCAAAACAGCAAGAATCAAGATTTCCAGCGAGAACCGGCGAGCTACCTCGCCCGGCGAACCTCGGCTAAAAAACCAGAATGTTCGTTTTCTGCAAAATGCCTCTCAATGCGAAGATCATAACTTGAGCTATGAGCATTGGATTGAGACGCCGTAAAATGCGTTGGAAAGCTAAGGAAAATATCTACAACTTTCATGTTGATCATAAAAACCAATTCAGATTCTAAAATGGTCAAAAATTACGATTTAGCTTCAGACTTCATTAAAAACCATTTTTCTGCACAATTTCAATCCTACAACTTTCCAAAACTTCATTTAAGTCATAAACATACTTATACACATAAAAGTACAATTCATAATATATAAAAACATCCAAATCATCAACAATCAAAGATTTATCATGTTTTTTATCAAAAACTCAAAGAACACATAATTTCATCAAAACATCCATAGATTCTCAATTTCAAAACCATCAACTTGTACTTTTAGCATCATAAGACATATATAACACTAAATCAACACAAAAGATATCATTTTGATTCATACAAGTTCATAAAAATATCATCTTTTCAACACAAAATGAGTGAGAGGGTTTGGGCAAAGAGAAATGTAATTTCTCCCCCCTCTTAATCACTCATTGATTATATAAATCTACACTCTTACCTTAATTGAAGAACTTTCTAGCTTCCCTCTTCAATCTTCCCCTCTAACTTGACTTTTCTTCTCTTTTCCCCTTTCTTTCTCTATTCTTTCTCTTCTCTTCATTTCTCATGAGAGCTTCTCTCTCTTCCTCCACCAAAAACAACACCAAATGAATTCTCTCTCTTAAAAGTTCCAATTTATACCTAGGTTAAACATCTCCTCCAATTACCACATTACCCTTCATTTATTCCAAGTCCATTCCTCATAAAGCCCAACTTAATATTCACACCTCTCAAAAACACTACTATGCTAAATACACCACCACACCAAAAGCCACATATTTAAATAAATCACACAACATGACAATTAAATAAATAAATCAAATTAAATAAAAACGGGATGTGATAACTCTACCCCCCTTAAAGAATTTTCGCCCTTGAAAATCGTACAACCAAGATCACCTCATCCAATTTTCCAACAAAACATCCAAAACTTTATACATTACTAAGTTTAACAAAATTAGTCCATCTCAACAACACAACTTTGTCTACTATCGACAAGAGATCAAGGACGGCCATTTTCCTCAATTTGCCAATAAATAGTCAAGAATCGTGATGGTGACATCGACCATTTTTATCGAACCATAATAATGCGCTCTTAATCTCGAAACATTCAAAAGAAACGCTCCGCGACGAATGTTGCTCAATCCTTACATTTCGACATAAGACTTTTTCTTGCAAATAACGTTACTAAACATAATTCCATAAAATCTCACCTTTTCCTTTCAATCCGAATATATTCTCATCCGATTTTATCCAAACCACGATCTTAATTCCTTACGTTGAATTCCAATACAATTATCTTAACTCCAAATCATTTGCTCAATCAACTTTTGCATTCCTTAACACAAATATTTCCCAAGATTACTTATTCCGTTGAGATACTCAAATCCAAATCTTAATTTCTTCATCAAATTACTATGATTTCACCGTCTCCGCTTATCATATCCATAATCATTTACTCTTTCTCATATCTAAACAAAATAATAACCTTCATTCAAGTAGAATCCTTCACACATATACGTACAACCACAATTCTACCACGTGCGAGACAATCCCTTTTCCAAATATTCACTTGACTTGAGTCGTATTTCTATACACACTTCCATTACTCGTTCTTAACACCTCCTTCCAATGATCAATTTCTTTCTTATTCCATTATTCCATCAACACCTCGTCATTAACCTCATCTTAACTTTCAAAATCCTCATGTGAAATTCTCTCCCATATTTTTCCACTTAATGGTCTTATCATCTTGGTCTTCAATCGTAACCTCCTCCTACAATTTCCTTTCCGAACTTAGTCAAATCCAATAGATAAAATCCATCTTAAATCTCAAAATACCATTCTTAGTTACTCGAAAGCTCACTTCTTTACTCTGTCTGATTTCACGTCAGTCGATCCATTAAATTCAAATTCAACTTTCAACTTTCTCCAAATCTCTTTGAGGATCTAATCCATCAATTTCGTCATTCTCAATTCCATGCTGTTAAACTTTTCCTCATCTACCGATCTTGCATTATTGAACCGCTCAATCAAATCCAATTTCTCTCATCATTATTACCGCTATTTCCTACCACATTCACTTTACTCCAATGATGTTGGGGTTGTTTCTGATACCACCCATCAACCCATTGGTGTTAATGCATCTGACGTTGCGAATGGCAACTTGAATAATACTGCTTCCAAGGATGCAGAATGTGCTGAGAAGAATCAAACACCTAGCTCCCCTGTTACAATGGATACGGTGATTCCGCAATCCTTTGTTGATGTTGAAACACATGTGCCTAGGGATGTCTCTGTTAGTCCACGTCCTCGTGCTAGTGTGGCTAGAAGAACACGAAGCAGTGCTAGTCAGAATTTGACTATGAATGTCACTCCATCAACTCAGCCTCCTAAGAGTATTGCCAAAAGGAAACCAATGTATGGTCCTCCCAGAACCAAGAGTCAAGACATCAAGAAGAAACCATTGAAGAGAAAAGATAAGTCTTCCAGTGACTCTGATTTTGATGTGATTATTGAGGTTAGAAAGAAGAAATACCTGAAGAGAAAAAAGCCTTCTTCTAGTGAGACTGATTCTGATGATGATACAGATGCTACAACATCTCTTGCAGCATCTGGTAGTAAGAGTAAAAGAAGGAAGAAGATTCCACCACATGTTCCTCATATTCCCACTGATAACATTTCTTTTCATAGTGCTGAAGGTGCTAACAGGTGGAGATTTATTTTTCATAGGAGATTGGCTGCTGAGAGAAATCTGAGTACACACATGTTTGAATGTCAAGAGCTGGTTAGCTTAATCAATGATGCTGGTTTGATGAAAATTGTGACAGGACTTGGTAATTGCTATGAAATGCTGACAAAGGAATTTCTGGTTAACATAGGTGATGATTGTGATGATCCCATGAGTCCTGAGTTTAGGAAAGTTTTTGTGCGTGGTAAATGTGTAGAATTCTCTCCTGATGTGATCAACCAATATCTTGGAAGAAGCACAGCTGGTGTAGTTGATCTGGGTGTTACTCAAAATGAAATCTGCAAGACCCTCACAGGGAACCTAGTACAAGTTTGGCCTCAGCATAATCTTCCTGCAAACAAGCTGACTGCAAAATATGCTCTTTTGAATAAAATTGCAGCTGCAAATTGGGTTCCTACTACACATTCTAATAGTGTAGCCTCAGGTTTGGAAAAAATTATCTATGCTATAGGAACTAGATCTTCATTTGACTATGGTAATTATATTTTTAATGAAACTGTTATGCATGGCAAAACACATGCTGTGAAAATGCCTATTGCCTTTCCTACTCTGCTTTGTGATATTATTTTACATCAACATCCTGGTATCTGTACTAAGGCTGATGTGCCTAAGAGACGAGACTCTGATCTGTCATTAGATTATAGACTATTTGAAGGGGCACATGCTGCAGATATTGCTGTACCCATTGCTAGGCAGCCTACAGGTATTTTGACTAGGCAGCAGATGATTGCTGATCTCCAGGAGGTTAGTAAATCCCTTGGGGACAAGAAGAATGTGGTGGATCGTGTTATCCGTGCTTTGAAAATTGAGGAAGCAGCAGTTGCAGGAGGTGGAGAAGGTCCTCCCAACACTACTGATGATCCTGATGTTCTTGGTGTTGATGCTGGAATTGATACTGAAGGGCAATATGATAATAGTCCTTCTTTCTGATGTGCTCTTGATCCTTTCTACTTAGTACTTTTTGGATTATGTTCTTATTATTAGTTGCACCTGCGTGTGCTCTTTTGATTTATCCTTTGCACTCTGTGGTTGTTCTGTGTTATGGTACTGCTTATTGCTCCTATACTCTTTGACAAATTTATGCCTAAAAAGGGGGAGTACTACTCTGATTTTCTGAAGGTGTTCTGTTTGTGTTGTGCATGATGTGACTACAAATTCTATAGCATCTGGTATAGCATGTTCTGTCTGATAATGATATACAGGTTTGAGGGGGAGTAATCTCATCCCCATGCATGAACTAAGGGGGAGTAGAATTTATTTTTCTACTGTTGATGAATGTTCAGATTCCATGCATGCATGTATGACTCTATGACTCTATAGGAATTTATTTTTCCTAATATGTGTGAAATTTATTTTTCCACAGCATGAAATGAAGGAGTCTTATTTATGAATCCACTATTATGAGAGTTTATTTCTCTCTAGTTGTACTTCATGAGGCTAGATGTGTATGATCCGCTGTTGCATGCCTCTGATGGTATTGTCTGCTTTCTTTCCTAGTTGTGTGTTTATGTTGACTTGAAGGAAAGTATGATCTGCATCTCTCCACAAACTGGTCTAAAGTTGTTTTAGCCAAAATTTGCCAAAGGGGGAGATTGTTGGGTTTTTGTATGTTGGCTACAATTTTGCAAAAACTAACTCTAGCCAAGATGCTGTAGCATATGAAGTACAACGCTACTGCTACTGTGTTGCACAAAATTTTTATATAAAATCTCAGAAAGATCTGTTTGAGAATAAAAGATTGCGCATGTTTTAATAGACCAAGCTGCGCCTTGTTCCCTAAGTTTCTGAAGGCGGTTTATATTATTTATCTCAATAAAATAATTAAATCTTTGAAGAAAATATATTTGAAGAAAATCTTTTAAAGTCAATCTTTAAAGAATATTTGAAGTAAATCTTTTATGCTGATCATCTCAATGGTTCAGATTAATTCTGAAGCCTTTTCTTGCGCAACAAGGACCTGCGATCTCAAGGCTATATATATGAAGACCTAAACCTTGTTTCAATTAATCAAAAGCCGTGTTTACCTAAAGTGTGTGTGTTTTAGGGTTTTTGAGTTTTGCTTGTTTATTGTGAGCCTTCTTGTGTCAAGTTGATACAAGTTTAGGACTGGTTACTTGAGTTGTATTTGTGTTCTCTCCTAAGCTTTTAAGTACGAAGATTAGAATTGTGTGAACTTACTCCTAAGCTTTGAAGCACGGAGGTAGGTTTGTTATTGGTTACTTTAGTGTCTGTTACAGTGAGTAACTTTCTGAATATTGTTCTAATAGGAGTGAGACGGGGTCTCATATCTAGGAGTTCCTAGGTAGAGTATAGCACGGGTAGTAGCTAGGCGATAAGTTGTAAACGGGGCGTTTGCTGAGAACTTAGAACTAGTACTATTACAGTGGATTCCTCCTGGATTGGTATCCCCCAGAGTAGGTCGTGATTACGCCGAACTGGGTTAACAAACCTACTGTGTTATTTACTATTCTGCTATTTACTGCTGCATTATTTACTGTGTGATTTATTGCTACGAACATTGCTGTAGCATCTTGCGTAGCATCTATCTACAGGGTGTCAGATTTTCAATATATATATATATATATATATATATTCATTCACTATTCATATATCCAACATACATATAATAGCAATTCATCTCCATCAACAAGACATGTACATACAATCAATTTATATCCATAATCTTATCCGCACCGTCAACAATCAACAAGATATATGCACATTCAATTAGCATACAATAATCCAAATATCACATCATCATCACATTAATGCAATTAAGATTCACCTTCCTAATGCATCTAATGTCACCTTCATGTATATTCCTAGACATATCTACATGTGATACCCTTCACCATCTATCATCACCATCAATTTGACACAACTTATGCATGAATGATTTGTCACGACGTTTCATCAATATAAATTAATTTATATATTCACCAACACTTCATGTATTAACACATGATATCACCAACTCACCATCTATTATTTCATACACATACAAGCATATTCATACGGATACACCTTAAACATACTCATCACAATTCACCATCAATATCATTATACATATCTAACAAGTATAAGAAAACATCATCATCCACCATATTCATCCATAATAATTCATAAGCTAAGTATGAAACTACCATCATCATCTTAGTCATTCATAAGAACTAACACCTTATGTATTAACCCATCATCAACATCAAGTCAATTAAAGAATAATTTCCAAGTCAGGATATCTCGCCCGGTGAAGTCTAGCGAACTCCTGGGTGACGAAAACAGAACATTCTGGGTTTTCTGGCGAGCACCGGCGAGACTCAGCGAACTTCCTCGCTGATTGTCGCCCGGCGAGCTCCCCAGCGACAAATACAGAACATTTCAGGATTTTTGGCGAGCACCGGCAAGACTCAGCGAGCTTCCTCGCCGACCCTCGCTAGCCCTCGCCCGGCGAAAATGTCGCAGAACAGACACCTTGTTTTCGCGACCGTTCATATTCCACTACAAAATCATCAAAACGTGTTCCAGTTCTAAAAAGGTGTTTTCTTTAAGTTATAAACATGTTATCATACATAGAAGTACAAGTTTCATCTCTTACAAACATCAAAAACATTACAAATCAAAGATTATTCATATTTTTCATTCAAAACTCAAAAACATATAATTTCATATGATCATACTTTGATTCTCAAAATTGAAACCATCAACATGTACTTTTAGCATCACATAACATTGATAACACGAAATCATTACAAAAGGAAGCATTTTGATTCATGAAAACTCATAAAGTTACTAACTTTTGAGCAAAAAGGGTGAGAGGGTTTGAGCAAAGAGAAATGTGATTTCTCCCCCCTATTAAGCACCCATAATCATATATAACTATTCTCTTACCTCTAATTCTTCAAGAATTAGCTCCTCCAAATCTTTCTCTCTTGGCCTCTTATCTCTATGTTCTTCTCCTCTTCTTCTTCTCTAGGTTTCTCTCTCTATTTCTTCACAAAAGTTATGACAAAATGATTTTTCTCTCTCTAAGTTTTCAAACTTATACCTAGGTCAAATGCTCCTCCCCAATTTACTAAATTGCCCTTCCTCATAAAAGCCCACTCTATTTTCTATCTACACCTCCTAAAAACACTACTATTCTAAATACACCACCACACCAAAAGCCACATATTTAAATAAATCACATATCATGACAATTAAATTAATAAATTAATTAAATAAATAATTAAATAAAAACGGGATGTGACAACTCTACCCCCTTAAAGAATTTTCGCCCTCGAAAATTTACCTGGAAACAAATCGGGATACGAACTCTTCATTTTGCTCTCCAATTCCCAAGTTGCATTCTCCCCCACGGGACGTCCCCAAATAACTTTCACCGATGTAATCTCTTTATTCCTCAACTTCTTCACTTCTCTTCCTTCGATTCTCAACGGAATAGTCTCAATAGTCAAATTATCCTTCACTTGAATGTCGTCCGATTCAATTACATGAGATGGATCCGAAACATATTTCCTTAATTGCGACACATGGAACACATCATGCAAATTAGATAGTGTTACCGACAATGCAATCCGATAAGCTACCTTCCCAATCCTCTCCGAAATTTGATACGGTCCAATGAACTTCGATGTCAACTTCTTAGACTTCAATGCTCTCCCTACACCGGTAGTAGAAGTCACTCTTAAGAACACATGATCTCCCTCTTGGAATTCCACATCTTTCCTCTTCTTGTCATGGCAACTTTTCTGCCGACTCTGAGATGCTTTCATCTTCTCTTGAATCATTCTAATCTTCTCCGTAGTCTCTTGTACAATATCCGGACCCAAAACCACATTCTCACCGGATTCGTACCAACAAAGGGGCGTACGACATCTTCTCCCATACAAAGCTTCAAAAGGAGCCATTCCAATACTTGAGTGAAAACTATTATTTTAGGTGAACTCGATCAAAGGTAAACATGAATCCCAACTCTCTCCTTGTTCCAAAACACATGCTCTCAACAAATCTTCCAAAGATTGAATCGTCCTTTCGGATTGACCATCCGTTTGAGGGTGATAAGCAGAACTCAACCTCAACTTAGTTCCCAACGCTTCTTGCAAGCTTTCCCAAAATCTAGAAGTGAACTTCGGATCTCTATCTGACACAATACTAGATGGAATACCATGTAATCTTATAATCTGCTCAACATAAATCTCTGCCAACCTAGGCACCAACGTTCCAATCTTGATAGCAATAAAATGAGCCGACTTCGTCAAACGATCAACCAAAACCCAAATCACTTCATTCCCTTTCGCCGTCTTTGGTAATCCTCAAACAAAATCCATAGCAATACTATCCCATTTCCATTCCGGTATGAACAACGGTTGCAACAAACCAGACGGTTTCTGATGCTCAATCTTCGATTTCTGACAAACCAAACAAGCATACACATATTCCGCAATTTCCTTCTTCATTCTAGGCCACCAAAATAACTTCTTCAAGTCTTGGTACATCTTAACCAATCTAGGATGAATACTTAATCCACTTTTATGACCTTCATCAAAAATCATTTTCTTTAACTCGGGCACATTGGGTACACAAACTCTTCCTCGGAATTTCACATTCTCATCAATCTTAAAGTCATTCTCATCTTCTTTTTGACATTCCCTGATCTTCTCAAGAAATGGGTTGGTTAACTTCAACATTCCCAACTTCACACTATTGGAGGTGACTTCACATACCAAACTCAAGTCTCTAAATTCTTCAATCAACTCCAACTCTCTTGCCATAAGCGATGACATGTGCAATGACTTCCGACTCAGAGCATCTGCCACCATATTAGCTTTCCCAGGGGGATAACTCAACTCAAAAGCCACATATTTAAATAAATCATATATCATGACAATTAAATAAATAAATAAATAGTTAAATAAAAACGGGATGTGACAATGATGATCAAGCGTCACCGATAACACAGTTAACATCATGACAATAATTCGGTAGCCCTTTTTACGGCGAAAAAACATATAACAGTTTCCTATTCAAATTAATTTAAACAAGCGATGAATTAATTCGAATAGTCTCAATGGTAAGAATATGAAACAAAATAATTAAGCATCAATTGTATCAAACTCATACACAAAAGGGAGACACGAAAATTGATATATGATAAGCATAAACATATGAATTGATATTAAAACCACCGAACCTCCAGAATCAAGAACAAGTTCCCTACACCGATGGATCAATAGAAGGTTTAGTTCTCCATAAAAATGGAGCAGCCGCTTTTCTGTTCTACAGTGCGTGAATACAGAATGAGCAGCCCTAGCTGCGTATTCTAGTTTAAATATTATGGGCTTCAAAAGTTACGGGCCGAAAACATAAGTTTGGGTCGAAAATAAATTAAGTTATCACGTTTGGAAGATAAACGCAATTACTTGACACACTTGCGCTGCGAACTGGGTTCTGGCCTCAACATGAAAGTTGTAGCTCTTGATCTCATCTTTCCAACGCATCTTCTCGCGCCTCAATCCGATATTCGTAACTCCAGTTATGACATGCGGACTAAAAAGGTGTCAAAGTGCTATTTATTCATAAATTAAGTGCGAAAATAAAATAAAGCTAGAAATAAACTTTTTTTTTTTGAATCAACCAAACTTACTGCATTTCATTAAAAACTAAATGCTCAATACAAAAGGGAATATTCTCAAATCTATGGAAGCTAGCCCAAGAATTGGCCGCCCTAGCAAGAGTATGAGCAACCAAATTCGCTTGCCTCCTAACAAACTTAACCTCAAAGTTTATAAAAGATGACATAAGACTATGGATATCATGAACAATTGACAGAAACTCGGAGTTACCTCTACGTTTCATATGAATGGCCTCTATCAACACTTTCGAATCACTTTCAAATTGAACTCGATCTAGTCCTCTATGTCTAGCTTCTTCCATTGCTAAAAGTAAAGCCCATGCTTCTCCTTCTACAAATGAAATCATAGTTTGTTGCCATTGTGTCATACCAGCCATGAAGTGACCACTATTATCGCGAAAACACAATCCCACCGAGGTCCTTCCAGATCCAGACACAAAGGCAACATCAACGTTACATTTTACCCAGTCTAGAGCTGGTTTCTCCCACCTTACCAAAACTACTTCTGTAGTCCCGCTCACATTATTACCCTGTAACTTATGTACTGAGTACCAATCATTCCAAGCATCAAAAACATGTCTTCCAATTTGACGTGGCATCTGGACATTATCATTCCAAAGCTTATCATTACGATTGTGCCAAATGCACCAGAGTAACATAGCCACTCTACCAACAGTATCACTACTTTCATTGCAGCAAACAGCAAAAATACGATCCATAACATTAGTTTGTTGGTACATAGCATTATGTAAGACAGACGATAGGCCAGCTGCACTCCAACTTTCCCTGGCTACTGCACACCTAAAGAATATGTGAAGCTCATCCTCAATCTCTTCATCACACACAGGACAATTGAGTGTACATTCCACTCGCCTTTCCAACAATCGAGAACGAGTCAGGAGACATCCTCTACATAAGCGCCAAAGTAAATGACGTGCCTTGTGCGGAGCTTGAGCTTTCCAAATCCCATTCCAATTGCCCACAACATGATATTTATCGCTACCTATTATGTAACGCATAGCTAACTTATACCCGGATTTCACTGAGTAACACCCATTTCTTTCCTCCTCCAGACCACTTTATCCTCACGGACCGAGCTAACAAGTGGTGTTTCCAGAATCTTCTCCGCTACATCCCTTGAAAACAAGTTTCGAACCTTAACTATATTCCACGCTTTATAATTTTCGTGTAACAAATCTCTGACAGATAACTGATATACACTTGCTGGTTGAGGCGAGGGCACCCATCTATTAGCACTCCCACGCAACCAAGGGTCATGCATAACAAGAATATTATCCCCACTCCCAATCCGCCACCTACATCCAAGAGAAAGAATTTGTCTAGCTTGCCACATACTACGCCATGCAAAGCTGGGGTTGTATCCCAATGGAGCCTCAAATAAAGAGGAATGTGGAAAATAACTGGCTTTAATTAATTTTGCTACCAATGAGTTCGGATTCTGGACGATATTCCAAACTTGTTTTGTAACCATAGCCTTATTAAAAGCTTCAAAATTACGAAAGCCTAAACCCCCATGAGCCTTCGGGCAAGCAAGTCTCTCCCAAGCTAACCAATGAATACCTTTAGTATTATTATTATTATTAGTACTACCGCCCCTCCACCAAAAAGCATTTATCATTTTTTCAATATCATCAATAAGTGAAGCAGGAAGAATAAACATACTCATTACATAGGAGGGTATTGCCTGCAGAACCGACTTTATCATGATTTCCTTGCATGCCTTTGACAGCGCACGTCCTCTCCAAGAATTAATTCTTTTCCAAATACGATCCTTGATGTAGGAAATTATTGCTTTTTTACTTCTGCCAACCATGGACGGTAATCCAAGACATATACCCGTACCCAATACAAGTTTGACACCAAGGATACGAGAGAGATCCTCTTTAGCTGCCTGAGACATATTCCGACTAATAAAAACTTCTGATTTAACTAGGTTAACTTCCTGACCTGAAGCTGTTTCATAAGTATGTAAAATTCTCATGAGTTCATTCACCTCAGCTACATTAGCCCTACAAAATAAGAAATAATCATCTGCAAATAAAATATGAGAGACCTCTGGAGCACCACGACAAATCCTCACACCATGAAGGTCACCCCTACCAACAGCCTGGTGAATGAGAGCAGTTAAACATTATGTTACCAAGATAAATAAATAAGGAGATAATGGATCACCCTGTCGCAATCCTCGCCCTTGCGAAATAGGGCCAACTAGGTCAGAATTCATCAACACCGAGTAGTTGACTGAACTAACACACATCATAACCCACCGAATCCAGACATCAGCGATCCCCATCTTAGTCATAACTCCGCGGAGGAAACCCCAATCCACCTTATCATAGGCATTGCTAATATCAATCTTTAGTGCCAACTCACCTCTTCTACCCTTGGTCTTCCACTTCAAAGCATGGATAACTTCTGTGGCAATAAGAGCATTATCAAGTATCGATCTACCTTCCACAAAAGCTGACTGCTCTTGAGAAACACATTTATCTAGACAACACTTCAACCTGTTGGCTAGCACTTTAGAGATTATTTTATACAAGACATTACAAAGCGAAATAGGGCGCAAATCCTTCATTGATGTAGGATTGTCACATTTAGGAATAAGACAAATATTTGTTTCATTGAGACTGGTAGGGAAATATCCCCTCTCTAGCCAAGTAGAGGCGGCACTAAATATATCATCACTACACTGTTCCCAAAACCTCTGATAGAAAGTTGGATTAAACCCATCTGGACCAGGAGATTTGTCTGGATGTATCTGAAACAATGCTGAATTTCAACTTTTGTAATAGGCGCCGTCAGAACGAAATTATCATCGTCGGTCACTCTCGGCTGAATAAGATTAAGTACGGGGTCATGATCTCCAACTCTTGGCTTGAAGAGAGTATCAAAGTAACTCTTGGCCACCTCACAAAGTTCTTCCTGAGTATGTGCCTCTGTACCATTATCAGCAATCAACGTTGTGACCTTCTTCTTTTTGCTACGCACAGTTGCTGACATATGGAAAAATCTAGTGTGCATATCCCCCTCTTGGAGCCAATGCATTTTAGCCCTTTGTTTCCAGTACCCCTCCTCTAGTATCAGCAAAGTGGCATGCCTCTCCGATAACTCTTGATATTGTATACTTCCCTCTTCATCCTGGATACCTCGTAGCTCATTCATCCGCCAAACACATTCATCAAAGCCTATTATTAGCACATCTAGTCACTCGGTCAACCACCTCCAGATTCTCTCTCCCCCCCAACCCTCCACCACCACATCCTCTAAATCAGGCTCCTTTAGCCAACTATTCTCAAACCGAAAAGAATGATTGATCTGTGTCTTAATAATAGGCTTACACTGTAGCAATATTGGACTATGGTCTGAATGTGAAGCCAGAAGATTAGTTAACCTCACCTGGGGAAATAACTGAAGCCAACTAGTACTAGCCATATCCCTATCTAACCTTTCTTCAATCACATGAGGGGTACCTCGACTCTTTATCCAAGTAAATGGATGTCCCTCAATTGGAATATATGTTAAATCACAATCACTAACTGCCTGTCGGAACCCCATACACAAACCATTCGGGTGAGTATGAATACCTTTTTTTATCAGCCTGAGAGAGTAAGTCGTTGAAATCACCAATAATACACCAAGGAATAGAAGACATATTACCTAAAACTCGTAAGAGATCCCAAGCAGCACGACGCCTACTCCGTTTAGGATACCCATAATAACACGTTAGCCTCCACTCGCCCCACTGCTCATCTTCCACTAACATATTAAAAAAATTACGCGTGTAATTAAGCACTCGACACTTACTACTATCCTTCCAAAACACTGCCAGACCTCCACTTCTGCCCTCCACATCAATAGCTAAATAGGAATCAAATCCCAACATAACACGAATGGATTCAATATGTCTATTATGCGATAAAGTCTCGGACAAGAATAAAATATCTGGCTTGTGCCCCCGGGCAAGCTTTTTTAGATTAGGAATTGCACTCGGGCCGCCCAAACCCCGACAATTCCAGCTAAGAATAATCATGAGTCCCGGCAGTCCTGGGAACTGCCAGGACCTGCCGATAAAAAATGCTGATGAGTTCGAACTTCTGAACCCTCCGCTACTAGACTTGCAACCCTTCTTCTCTTTCTCTCCAACTGAGTATCCATATCATCAGGATCAAGCTGATTTCCATCATTTAGAGCTGGTGTTGTGGTCAATTGTGTTGTTGTGGTATTATCATTGGTTATGGCTAGTATAGGCCGATTGGTGACCAAAGTTACAACAGGTGCTTCCATAAATGAACCCTGGATTGAACTTGATTGTCTAACTGCCGCTGGCCTTAATGGAGGGATATGGCCCCTAACAGTAGACACTATCCCACCATTCTCAGGACCTCTACTCTCACGTGGGGATGCCACATTAGTTTGGGTGGGTCTAGTCTGTTGTGACCCCCCCTCTCCTGAAGTGTTACTTGCATCCACGTCAGCCATATTTCGCCCTTCCTCATGCAACCATCGCGAACCCACCCTACCACCAGGACGTCTTACTTCCGCCTTTATCTCATTTGACCAGCTCCTCCGACCGTCATCTCTTTCCATAGCATACTTAACCTCACACTTATTTTCTGTATGACCAAGTCGTCCACATACAAAGCAAAACAAACTGAGTTTTTCATACTTAAACTTCACAACACCCCCCTTTCCACCATATAAATGTGATCTTCTTCTCGATCTTCAACGGGTTCCTGACATCCACCCTAAATTTTACCCTCATATACTTCCTCCAGAAACTTGTGTTGTTATTCTTATCATACACCACAAATTCCCCAATATAATTCACAAGACCTTTCCCTACCGTCTCAAGCATCATGCCAATTGTTACATCATGGATTTGAACCCAAAAATTGACATGGAAAAGAGGGATATCCTGTAGAGCAACCCCTATCTTCAACCTATCAATAATCAATATAAAGCTATCAAAAGTCCAAGGCCCACCTTTAAGAACCTCCTCCACATCCAGAGGGTGGAAAAATTTGAATAGAAACTGAAGGTGCGTGGGAGAAAACACAAGAAGGGGGGGTTGAATTGTGTTTTAAGTTTTTAAAATCTTTTCCAGATAATAGTATCTATCAAAGTCTTTAAGCACAGCGGAATACTCAACACAAACAACTTGAATCTAAATGTAAAGATGGAAGAGTAAATAAGAGAGTGAGAGAGAAAGAGAGAGACACACAAGGATTTATACTGGTTCCCCTCACAAAACGAGAGTATTTCAGTCCCCTTGCACTTCCAAGGGATTTCACTATAATCAAAAGATTACAATCCTAGTGCTCAAGCACACAAGCATGAGACTTCCTTGCTCTAAGTCACACAAGACAGAGAGACTTCCTTGCTCTAAGTCACACAAGACAGAGAGACTTCGTTGCTCAAATCACAAAGATAAGAGACTTTTCCAAATTACTCACACAGGAGTAAATACTAACTACTAAGCTTAAAACTATTACAAAATAATAACTTCAGAGGCTTTAGCTAGTTTTCAAGTTCTCACTTAATCTTGAGAGATAAAATATTTGAAGATCAGTTCTTCTCAATTTCTTTCTTTCTCATATATATATGAGTGAGGAAAGATATTGAGACGTTGTAGAATCCCGTTGTAAATGGACAGCTGTTGATTCCTTATTGCTTAAGCTGTAACTTTTGAATTTACTCTAAGCAGAGCCATGTCTTCTTCACAGTTAAGCTCACGTTTTACTGTCTGTCCAAATATAGTAATAAGGTACAACTAGCTCCTAAAGAGAATAGGATAACATCCTTTATGACCGTTGTAGTTAGTTGTCCTTAAAGAGATCATCAGGCTTAGTAAGAGTGGGTGATGTAGCCTTTCTGATGACCAGTGGAATTCTCTTTGCTTCTGATGAACCTTGATATCTTGAAGTCTGATGGTCTTGAATATTTGGCCTCTGATAGTCCTTCGTAATTCAGCTTCTGAACGTCTTCATCTTCTGAATAACTCTTGACTAACACCAAATAGCTTCTGAACTCTTGTAGGCATCTGAATGTCTCTGAGCTTCTGAACTTCTCTTAAGCTTCTGAACTCTTGTAGACATCCTGATACCTTTTGAGCTTCTGACCACGTTTACCTTCTGAACTCTTTCAGAGTTTAATAATTCAGACTTTCATAAGGTTCCTTCAGAGCATAAATCAAGTGTGCTCTTGTATAAACTTAAGATTTTCCAGCACACTTAATTTAATCATTAGTAATATCAATTGTCCATTTAATACTTTGTTATCATCAAAACTAAGGGTGTGTACCAAAACACATTTTGTTCCAACAATCTCTCCCTTTTTGATGATGACAAATATAAGTATTAAATACAATTGTTGTTGATAAAATTCAGCTATGTTGACATTAGGCTTCTGAGTTTTGCAAGCTCCCCCTAAGTCTGATAGTCCATAGGGTGAGGTTTGTAAGCTCCCCCTATTTTGTATCCATAGTTAATTTTAATCAGTTTAAGAATTACTTTATTATATGACTTAAATTATTCATATTTTATTATGCAGAGAACAAGGTTTGTAAGCTTCTTCTTTTCATAGTGTAATAATCTTTGAATAAAGTTGCACCCTTACTCAAAAACTATCTATGAATAATAAACTTCAATTAATGAATATATTCTCCAGAAAATTATGCGCTTATTTAAAATGCCAGATGAATTAGACAAATATCTAAATGAAATAATGAATGACAATAGGATCAGAGGCATTAGAAACGTATACACACACAAGGTTCAGAGGTTATCATGATATACAGTTTCAGAGTTCAAAAAGAATATAATATTTTTCAAAACAGCTCAGAGCTTAAAAAAATACAAAGATTTTGAAATCCTCAAGATCAGATTGTCATTACAAAGCATGTAATGCATGCCACTAAATTGACCACTCTCCTACGCTCTCTTCCTGAAGCACTACAAAGCCCTAAAAAGCAAAGTAATTTCGCTTCTTCCAACAATTGATTTATCATTATTCTTTCTCCCCCTTTTGTCATTATCAAAAAGGTTGTATAAGCAATTAATAGCAATTGCAACGTCCAATGCAGTCAAGTCAGAAGTGGTTGAACGCATTTATGACATTGGCGTTTGAAATGAGCTTATAAAAGGAGAGAAACCTAGTGATTTTATTCACACAGAATAATCTTAGGTTGTGATAGAGCAATTGAGAGAAAAAAATGAAACGCTCAGAAAAGAAAAAGGTAGATTTAAAGAGACTTAGTCAAGATAGGAGAAAACATACGAAGAAATCAAGAGAAACAAAGCCAGTGTCTGAAAAAGAGAAACTCAGTTCAGAGTCTTAACAAAAAACTTGGGACCCTGATTGGTTTGAGTTTTTGAAGATATATCTTCCTGAAGAAAATTAATCTGATATCCAAGGCTCTAGAGGGGCTAGTGTCTTTTCCTGAAGAAAACCAATCTGATGCATCAGAATAGGTCTCCTCAGGGAAGACGACCGAACTGTTGGATAACCCCAACTCCCCTCTTCAAAGGTCATATCAAGGCTGCTGCCACAATATGTCCTTTGAAGCATCCAGAAGATAGTTTTTAGGAATTTTTATATGTAATCAATAACCCATGTTCTCAATGAAATAAAATTCAATTGCTTTGGCTTGTTTAATTTGATTTTCTTATTATGTTTCTTCTCTGTTATGCAATTTGATTCTTTAAGAATAACCAAATATTGTACAAATTTGAAAAACAATTTTATGAACATAAGCACAAGAGTTTGAAATACCAATTGGAAAACTATTTTAAATGGAATAAACTTTTAAAAGAAGGTTTTGAAAGCCAATTGAAGAATAAAAAGGATCATAAAAGATTAAATCTCAATTGAAATAAAAACTATCAAAAAGTTTAAAGAATCAGAAAAGAAATAAAAACATTTAGAATAAAAACGCAGTGAATAAATATTTCAGAATAACACAAAGAAGTCAAAACATACAAAAGTATAGACTCAATCCTATCAATGTGCTTAACAAAATATTAATCAAATAAACATTTAAAAGAAATCCTAGGGTTTTATTGTGGACGACTACAGAGAAAAGCTAGGGTTTTCATGATCTCCTTCTGGTTTCCATTAACTTCCTCCATCAGTCCAATGTATTTGTCCACTTTGGCTTCAATCCTCTCACTGTCAGCTTCATAAACTGGATTCCTCAGGTGCTCTTGGTTGGTTGGATTAGCTCCTAGATTGTCTTGAATTGGTTCATTCAGATCTTGCTCAATTGAAGCTAACCTATCCCTCAGGTTTTGCTCAACATTTTCTCTCACAGTAGAGGATTCAGGTTGATCCCTCTTTGTGTCCTTCTGAGTCTGAATGACATCCTCAACATTGGCAGCTTTTCCCTTGTCAAACTTCTTTTGCTCTTCAACATCTGCCTTCTGAAGACTATACAACCCTTTCACCAATTCCTCAGTCAGACTTACCCAATGAGCAGCATACTCAGATGAAGGCATATCACATTGCCTTAGATCATGAAGACCATGTATCTGGCTAAACAAGTTGTTGCATTTACTCAAGATATCAGGGTCATTTGAGTTGGTTGGGTGAAGTTCAGTGGTTGAGGGTGTAATGGTGTGTTGAGGTGATGTTTGTGGTTGAGGTTGCTGTTGAGGTCTAGGGCAGGTTTGAACAAAGTCTTTGAGATGGAAATCATTCACATGAAGTTTTTGGACCATAGCCTCAACATGGTTTGATGGTGGGGGGTTCTGGGTTTCTTCTGAGACAACAAGTTCAGTGTGTTCTGAAACATCAGAGTGATGTTCAAGTTCTTCAGTGTTTTGTTGTTCAGGTTGTGTTTGGTTTTCAGGATTTTGATGTTCAGAGGGTTGGTGTTCAGATGGTGATTGGTGTTTAGGTGTACGAGGTTCAGGGGGTGTTTGAACTGGTTCTGGTGAGATATGTGGTTCAGAATGAATTATCTCTGGTATAGGGGGTTCTGAATGGACAGGTTCTGAGATAAGTTGTTTTAAGGTGAGATTGTCTTCAGGACTTTGTCATACCCCAATTTTTGACCTAAGATCCCACCTCATATTCTCATTATTGCATTTTATGCATAAATAACGAAAAATCCAAAAAATATGTCAATTTATTTAATTTTGTTTTTTTTAGTATCTTTGTTATAAAATCCAAAAATATATATGTTAAAAATTTGGTTTATTTTGTTTTAATATCTTTGTTCTTTACTAAGAAAAAAATAAAAAAATATATATAATAAGGAATCTTTTTTTTCTTTTCTTGAGTCAATCTTTTTATTATTACTATTATTATTTTCTTTCCTTTATTATTATTATTATAATATTATTTTATTTTCCTTATATAATCAAAAACAAAAAAATTATTAATTAACAAAAAATAAAAAAAAAGAAGAAGAAGCAGCGTGTGCCTCCCACTTCCCTTTTATTTTTCTATTTTTTTTTTTTATTTCTTTTTATTATTATTATTATTATTATTATTATTATTATTATGTTACTTTTTTTTAATTATTCAAAAATCTGAGAAAATTGTCCAACAGTTTGTATTTGCCTTTCCTCAAACAGGGAGATTCCAATTCAACAATGGAAAACTTGTATTTGCCTTTCCTCAATCATCCAAAACCCTAAAATTTTTGGGTTATAAAACAGAGCAAAGAACTCAAAGAAAAGGGAGGCAGCCGCAGAAGCAACAACAACATCATCCAACCCTAATTTTTTTTAAACAGAATCCCAAATCCAACATCAAATAAAAAATTTCTTTTTTTTTCAAAATCAACAATAAACACAAACAGAATCAAAAACTCTTTTCTTTTCCAAACCAAAAAAAACAAATCCAAGACCAAACAAAAAAACTTTCTTTTCAAATCAAGAAAAAACAGAAATCAAACCAAAAAAACCTTCACTTCCTTCTTTTTTTCAAAAAAAAAAGAGAACACTAAAAATCAAGGGAACCAAAAATACAAAATCAAAGATACTTCTCTTTTTTTCAAATAACCAGAACCGAAAAAGAAAACACGAAATTCCTTTTTTTTCCAAAATCAAAAAAACGAAACACAGAGAAGAGAAGGAAAAATCAAAAACGGAGCTCAAACAAAACCTCTTCCTTTTCCTTTCTTTTTTTTCGATCCGTCCTATGGGGTTTTGTTTTGATTATTTTGAGTTTGGATTTGGGTTTAGGAGATAATTTTATGTAGGTTTGATGTTAAACTTTTTTTGAAAAAATAGAGTTTGGATGAAGTTTAGATGAGAGATGAGAGAGGAAATCCGTGAGAGATGAGGGAGAGCAGCGGCTGCTGCGAGAGAGAAGAAGAAGATGTGTAAATATAAAAAAGCGTGGGCTGGCGCATGGCCTTACGGTGCACTAGCGCGCCTAGAACCCTCTAGATCTAATCAAGCGTCCCAAATCTCATCTGATGGTGATCAAATCAGGGCTGTCTGATTTAATCAAACGTCCCTGATTAAATCTGTTTTGCTTCACGCGCCCCCCGGGCCTGCACCCCCCAGATTGGGCTGGACCTCAGGTTTTTGCTATCCCCACCCCCTGTTTTGCTATTCACACCCCTGCTATATTTATTTTTTTTATTATTTTATTTATGTGTTCTATTATATTCGAATGTCATTTAATTTATTTATTTTGTACATTATTTATATGTTATATGCTATGTTTAAATATAAAAAACGTCAAAAAAAATATGCCATGTTATTTGTTTCGTTTATTATTGCTTAAATATCAAAAATGCAAAAAAATACATATATGTATATTGTTGATTTTATATTGCGCAAGTCCAAAGGGAAAAGGGAAATTTTTTTTCGTTAATCCCGTGTTACGATGTATTTTTTTTGCGCTTTTGCTTGTACGCTATTTTTGACCTTGAAACAAAATTATCTTTTGTTAAATAAAAAAGAATGAAAAAGGGAGTGGTTTGGCGGATGACTTTTCACTCTCCGGTTACTTCGGATTTCCTGCCGGATGGCTTGCGGTCCGAATAACCGACGTTCTAAAAATACAAATTTTTCTTAAAATAGTAAAAAAAAAAAAACTAAAACCTTCAAATATTTTCAAAAAAATAAGTCTTTTTATAATAAACCTCGACTTTCGTCGAGAAACCTTTTTTCGAACTTTTTTTCAATAAACGGTCTAACACACTTATGCATATTTAAATATTTTCAAAAATACTAAAAATACAAACCAATCCAAAAAAAATTTTGCCGCTTGGCTTTTCAATTTCAAACCTTTTTAAAAAGAGTTTAGACGTGAGTTATCTCTAGTTGAAATTCATTTTCCCACGACATATGGCAGGAAAAGATATAAACTTTTCAGTATGTTCGTGGCAGATTAAAAAGGAGTTTAAACTTAAGATGACGACTCGTCTTTTCTCCTAAAATCAATCAAACAAATATCTTTACAAATTTTACCCCGAACTACGAGATTTTGATCCCTTACGGGTACGTAGTGCAAAAGACCTTGTGTCTTCCCAATTCAAAATTAATAAAACTTTTTTCTCCTTTTCTTTTGAATATCTCAAAAATTAATTCTCTCATCGTTACCCAATCATTTATAAGCAAATTTTACAAGCAAAACATTTTTAGCACAAATATAACATAGATACAAGAGGTTCCCGTAGAGTACTACGGATACATAGGATGCTAATACCTTCCCTTTGTATAACTAACCCCCGAACCTTAAATCTCTAAAAAAATTAATTATGGGTTTATTCGATCTTTTCCCCTTCCCTTGGATAAATTAAAGTTCGGTGGTGAATCATAATTTTTGAGAACCAAAGCTAACCAATAGCTTGGCGTCCGAAAATCACCGCGACAGACTTGTCTGGTTAATGTTTGGAATGGGGTTCTGAATCTGTTCAGAGATTGGATGGATGGATGGGTTCTGAACT
This sequence comes from Trifolium subterraneum, assembly GCA_951799995.1. Lineage (NCBI taxonomy): Eukaryota > Viridiplantae > Streptophyta > Magnoliopsida > Fabales > Fabaceae > Trifolium > Trifolium subterraneum. The sequence continues at coordinate 24,753,907 of OX637462.1, forward strand.
AGATTTGTGGTTTCAGTTTGGTTAGATAATTCACCACCTAGATGTTGTTCAAGGAATTATAAAGGTGAATTTCTGGGGTGGGTTGATGATGGGGTTAATTGAGTATCTTGAGAAATTACAACAACAGGTATAGGTAGAGATACATTACCTGAGTTGTCTTGGTTTGAGCCTTCAGCATTCTTCTTCTTAGGCTCCTTGGCAAGTTTCTTCTGCCTGACACTTAGAGGTTCATCATCATCTTCACTTTCTTCATCTTGTACCACTACAACATTTGAACTTCCAGCCTTGGTCTTGGTCTTTCCTTTTCCTTCTACCTTTGTAGCTTCACTCTTCTGCACCTTAGCTTTCACAAGCCTCTTCCTTTTCTTCTTCAATTCTTCCTTCTCAATCTCAAAACCTTCACCTTGGTTTTCCAGCAGTTGTATGTACTGATTGACAATACCATTTGAGCCAGCAGGTATTTCAATCTTAAATTTCTCCACGATAGGAGATCCTGAGTGTGATTGAGGTTCAAAAGGATCAGACGGTTGCACCTCTTGTCCTGTCAGCAAGTTCATGTTGGAGAGGGTGTGAGCAGAGATTGTAGAAGCTCTGATCTCTCTTAGCAGATTCTCATGACCATCAGCTTTGATTATGTCTATCACTCCACATTGATAGAAAATCTCACTGAGTATCCTTGGGTAGATGACATGTACATTGGGCTTGGTTTGCTTCTGAATAGCATCCACATCTTTGCAGAGGTGATTGAAGATGTATTTAGCCCAATTCAAATCACAATTCCTTGTGAGAAAATAGACAAAGTGTCTAAGATCCCATGATAGTTGGTCAGAACTTCCACTCCTTGGAAATATTTAACCCAACACTATTCTGGCTAATACCTTCTGAGTAGGCTTCAAATCACTTATCTTGTTGCTTTCACAACTCTTTCCTTCAGCGTAGCATTGTTTAGACATACTAACCAGAAAATCTGAGTTCTTTGCTTCACTTTGGCTAAAGGTGTAGTAGATACCTTCATTAGGGATAGATAAAACCTTAGCCAAGTTTGAAGCAGTGAGAACCACTTCAAAGCCACATACAACAGAACGCACCTCAGTTTCTTCAACAACCCTTAAGCCTAACTCTTGAGGCGTCTTGTTCTTATTCTCAGGTTTCTCTTTCCTCTTTGCAGCCAGCTCCTTATTATAATCTTCAACAGTCTTCACTTTGCTTCTAATCCAAAAGTCTTTCACCAATATAGGGTAGATAAGACCATTTAGTAATTTCATATATCTAAAGCTCCCATCATGATCAATAAAGTATTTTAGAACATCAAAGTGATTATTCCCCAAACTGTCAAAATCCACTGGTTGTTCCATAACCAGATTTAATGATTTTCCCTCCATCTTGAGAGACAAATCTGTAGAGTGCATCTCATCGCATGCAGTAGTGTTGATAGGAAAGTTCTTAGGGAACGCAAACATGGAATTTGAAGCTGATGTAGATATCGTTGTCATTTCTGAAGGTTAGGGTTCTGGGTGTTGCTAATAGAGAGAGAAAGAAGGTTTTCTGAAGTTTAGAAGACGAAAGTGTGGGATGTGATAGTGAAAAGTGTGCAAGTGTTTCAGTGATTTTGTTTAAAAGCAAAATAAAGCACATATTAAATTAAATCAAAAAAGAAATAAGAACCATCATTAACTGTTTCAAACCAATCAGAACGTGTGTACGTGTTGACCATTTAGCGCCAAAACGTTTCAGTAAAAAATACTTAAACGTTTGCAATTCATTTCCTTTTCAGAGGCTTAACCTTCAGAGGTTGAAAATTTCTCAGAGTCTGAACTACTTCAGGTGCTGAAATCTAAAGTTCTTCAGAGTCTAAAAATGAATCTTTCAGGACATTTTAAAACATGATTTTTCAGACATGATTTTTCAAGGTTTTATTTCTGAATCATTTTGTTTAATAAATCAAGTGTCCTAAAAAACATTTTTAACCTTGAATGTTATTCCTCTGACTTGTCATTCAGGAGTTGAGAGTTACTTACCTGATTTTGAAGCTTTGTTGTTTTGATGACATTTTGTTCAACTGTAAGCCTTTTATTTATGTACACTTTAGGCTTTTCTTGTCAATCTCTTTCAAGGTCAAAGTCTGGGCATTCATCCCACCATAGAGAGTTGCTATCATCATAGTCTTCTTCAAAACAACCTTCAAATTCTTCATACTCTCTCATGTTCCTTATGTAATCCAATTCATCTTCTTCTCCATCTGACTCATCCAAAATGTGCCTTCTATGCACAATTTCTCTCCTTCCATTTACATTCACATGCATCCATGTGACTGGAACGTCCAGAGTCATTGTTTGACCTGCATTTAAGTAAATAATTCTGTCTCTTGGTACCCACTTGTCTGAGGGTCCTAAACTGTTAGTTGCCAAATCTCTATCCTTCATTTGTACCATCTGAGTACTATCAGGTACAAATGTAGTATAAAGATTAGGGAGTGAAGAGCTTCCAGCAATAGCTGATGAGCTTGGTTCCTCTAGTGTTTTATCACCAGAGTATCCAATCCCATTAGTATTGTTGGTTCTAAAGTTGCAAAGCATAGAAACAATTTTATTTTGATCAGCATTTGTGTTGCAATACTCTTTGAAGGCAAGAGAGTGCTCATTATAGGGTTTGCAACACATAGCACCACCTCTCTCAAGATCTCTTGTTTTGTTTAAAGATTTTTGTAAAAGATCTTCAGAGTGATTTGCTTGCTTATTTAAATTCTCATAATCTGCTTTAAGCTTTTTATACTTCTGCTGACTATTAAAGGATTTAAGTAAAGCTTTTTCAAGATGTTTGATCAATTTGGCTTTGGGGAGACGAGAGTATACCTGATTTAATCTTCTTCTGATGTGGTCTATGTTATCAGAATCTGACTCTCCATCAGAGCTTGAATCTTCAGAGTCTGACCCATCTTCAGAGCTTGATTCTTCAGCTCCTAGTACTCTTTCAGATTCCATTTGCTCTTCAGGTCCTGAGAGCTTGATTTCCTTCTCTCCTTCAGATTTACCTTCAGAGAAGTTGTCTAGCTCATCCCAGGTCGTCATTCCTTTTGCCATTTCTCCTCCATTCTTCTTGAAGTTGGACCATCTTTGAAGTTTCCTTGAAAACCTTTCAAGATAATCTTCATCAGGTTCTTCATCAAGATCTTCATGTTCCATTGCTTGCTTTCCTTTCCTTGCTGCTTCTGCTTCTTCACTTTTCAACTCTTCTTTATCCTTCAGAGTCAATTCATGGTCTCTGAGTAATTCAATCAATGATTCAGGATTCATTGAATTGATGTCTTTAGTTTCCTCTATTGTATTTGCAATTATATTCCAATCCAGAGGCAAACTTCTCAGCATCTTGCTTACAAGCTCTTTGTTGCTGAGTTTGTTGTTAAAGTCTTCAAGCTTGCTTCTGATAGCTTGAAATCTTGAGCTCATTTCTCCAATGCTCTCATTTTCTTCCATTTTAAACTCTTCATATTGATCTAACAGACCATTTACTTTTGCTCTTTGAATGCTTTCATTATAATCACTAATGAAGCAAACAATAGTGGTTGTAAATTCAATATGGAAGTTTGTTCAGCTCTTGATGTGGAAGGATTTTGATTGTTGCTCAGATCTTCATTTAGATTAGTCCATCTTCAACTTCCTTGATAAGATCAGCAACTTGTTGATATATCTTCTGCTTCCAATCATTCAATTCACTGAATAGCTGAGCCATGGTGTTTTTCTCCTTAGGATCTTGACTGTCCTACTGTTAAGTGATTTTCCAACAGAACCGGAGCTCTGATGTCAATTGAAGGTGCGTGGGAGAAAACACAAGAAGATGGAAGAGTAAATAGTATCTATCAAAGTTTTTAAGGGGGGGGGGGGGGGGTTGAATTGTGTTTTAAGTTTTTAAAATCTTTTCCAGATAATAGTATCTATCAAAGTCTTTAAGCACAGCGGAATACTCAACACAAACAACTTGAATCTAAATGTAAAGATGGAAGAGTAAATAAGAGAGTGAGAGAGAAAGAGAGAGAGAGAGAGAGAGACAAGGATTTATACTGGTTCCCCTCACAAAATAAGAGTACTCCAGTCCCCTTGCACTTCCAAGGGATTTCACTATAATCAAAAGATTACAATCCTAGTGCTCAAGCACACAAGCATGAGACTTCCTTGCTCTAAGTCACACAAGACAGAGAGACTTCCTTGCTCTACGTCACACAAGACAGAGAGACTTCGTTGCTCAAATCACAAAGATAAGAGATTTTTCCAAATTACTCACACAGGAGTAAATACTAACTACTAAGCTTAAAACTATTACAAAATAATAACTTCAGAGGCTTTAGCTAGTTTTCAAGTTCTCACTTAATCTTGAGAGATAAAATATTTGAAGATCAGTTCTTCTCAATTTCTTTCTTTCTCATATATATATGAGTGAGGAAAGATATTGAGACGTTGTAGAATCCCGTTGTAAATGGACAACTGTTGATTCCTTATTGCTTAAGCTGTAACTTTTGAATTTACTCTAAGCAGAGCCATGTCTTCTTCACAGTTAAGCTCACGTTTTACTGTCTGTCCAAATACAGTAATAAGGTACAACTAGCTCCTAAAGAGAATACGATCACATCCTTTATGACCATTGTAATTAGTTGTCCTTAAAAAGATCATCAGGCTTAGTAAGAGTGGGTGATGTAGCCTTTCTGATGACCAGTGGAATTCTCTTTGCTTCTGATGAACCTTGATATCTTGAAGTCTGATGGTCTTGAATATTTGGCCTCTGATAGTCCTTCGTAATTCAGCTTCTGAACGTTTTCATCTTCTGGATAACTCTTGACTAACACCAAATAGCTTCTGAACTCTTGTAGGCATCTGAATGTCTCTGAGCTTCTGAACTTCTCTTAAGCTTCTGAACTCTTGTAGTCATCCTGATCCCTTTTGAGCTTCTGACCACGTTTAGGTTCTGAACTCTTTCAGAGTGTAATGATTTAGACTTTCATAAGGTTCCTTCAAAGCATAAATCAAGTGTGCTCTTGTATAAACTTAAGATTTTCCTGAACACTTAATTTAATCATTAGTATTATTAATTGTCCATTTAACACTTTGTTATCATCAAAACTAAGGGTGTGTACCAAAACACATTTTGTTCCAACAGATACAACCCTTGAGTAGCTTCCTTCACTGTCATACCCTTCACTAAGCGACCCACCTGACATAGATTCAAGTCGTGTTGTTCATGAGTATCCTCCCCCACCACAAAATTCAATTCTTCCTCCTCATCAAGATTAAGAGATTCAAAATTAATCTCAGCCATACTAAAAAATTACGTGTGCAAACAAAATAAAACGTATCAAGAGACCACACAAAACTCTCCCGAAATCGGAGAGACACCCAACTCTCGAGTAGCACCGACTACCCAGAGACAACAACTAAAGCAAATTGTCAACTTACAAGTGTAGAACAGAGAACCGCAAACCGAACAGAGAAACGCAAACGAAACGACAACCCTAAGTCAAACAGAGCAGAGAATCACAAACCATGTTACAAGAGAATCGATGAGGAAACAAGTATAATCGATTGAAGAAAGACTGAACACAAGTAACGTAAACCCTATCAGACCAGGGAACAAATCGCAACCAGAAGAAGTGAAATTATCGCAATAGTAGAACCATGGTGAAATCGATGAAGACACAAGGTGAATCGGTTGAAGAACAGACTGAACAGGGAACAATCAACGCGAACTCTAGTAGAGCAGAGAACAATTTATCGCCCTCTATTATCTCAGGTTATCGCAATCGTTTGTGAATCGCAGTGAATCGCAATCTCTGTTTGATTTGTGAATCCCAAATCGCAGTTGCTTAAGCTTGTGAATCGCAATCGCAATCTCTCAAATCGCAAACCGAACTATTAGATGGAAAGGGTGTTGGAAGCTTGTGAATTGCAATCGCAATCTCTCATATCGCAATCGCAATCTCTCTGGTGTTTGTTGTAATCGCAAAAGGTTAATTCTCTGGTGTTTAAAGCAATTGTTCATACATTGAATTGACTCTTGCCGAAAAATTGACTTTGTTTTCTCTGGTAGCTAGAAATAAACTTAAATATAAAAACACATTAAAATAGTGAAAATAGTAAATTAAACCATAGGAATACACTAGTACAATAGTAGAAGAATGTGCATTAAAATGCACTGATAAACTAACATCTTATGTATCAATCCATCATCATCATCAAAATCATCAAAGAATAAAACCACGTCTGACTGTTGTCGCTACCCCTCGCCATAGGGAGCTCTAGCGAGATAAGTCAGAAGCTTGCACTTCATCTGGCGAAGATTAAAGCCCAAGATGAAGACCTAGCCCATGCTAACTCAGGTCATATATATATGTGTAGACTAAAAGCCAAAAAGACCACTGAAGCCGTATTTGAAGAATATAGTTTTAGGGTTTGAGTCTTGTTAATTGTGAGCCTTTCTTGTGTCTACTTGATGCAAGCTTAGGACTGTTTTGTGCTGTATTTTTGTGTAACTTCTCCTAAGCTTTTAAGTACGGAGATTGTTTGTTTTTGGTGAGTGAAACCACATTGTTTGTATTACTGTAATAATCACAGGGTGTGTGATTGAAAGGAAGTGAGACGGGGTCTCAAACTTAGGAGTTCCTAGGTTGAGTTAGTACGGGTAGAGTCTAGGAGATAAGTCGTAAACTTGTATGTTTGTTGAGGACTTAGATCTAGATCTATTATAGTGGATTCCTTCCTGGCTTGGTAGCCCCCAGAGTAGGTCGTTGTTTACGCCGAACTGGGTTAACAATTCTCTGTGTTATTTACTTCATTGTATGTTGTTTGCATTTGTTTATTATATACTACTGTGGACACACGCTAGAGCATTTGTCTTAGCTTTACAACTGGTTACATACGACAATTGCTATAGCTTCTGTCTTAACATCTGTCCCCAGTAGGTGCCAGAATTTCAATTGGTATCAGAGCAGGCACCCTGTTCTGCGTGGGTGAGGACCAGGGAAGTTACTTTCTGGCATAATGAACAAGGAAGGTGGCTATGTCAACAGACCTCCACTTCTGGATGGATCAAACTATGATTACTGGAAAGCCAAAATGGTGGCGTTTATCAAATCACTGGATAGCAAATCTTGGAAGGCTGTCTTAACGGGATGGGAGCATCCAGTGATACGTGACAAAGATGGTAAAACCACAGGTGAACTCAAACCAGAAGCGGATTGGATCAAAGAAGAAGATGAGCTTGCACATGGTAACTCCAAGGCGCTAAATGCGTTATTCAATGTTGTGGACAATAACATATTTAGGATGATTAAACAGTGCTAAGTTGCTAAGGAAGCATGGGAAATTCTAATGACTACACATGAAGGTACTGCAAAGGTGAAAAATTCAAGGCTACAGCTTCTGACTGTTAAGTTCGAGAATTTAATGATGGGTGAAGATCAATCTGTCCATGATTTCCACATGACCATTAAGAAAAATGGTAAGAAAAATGCTTAGATCACTTCCTAAGATGTTTGATATGAAAGTTACTACCATAGAAGAAGTACGTGATATAGGCATGATGAAACTTGAAAACTTGGTGGGTTCCCTACTGACCTATGAGCTGACTGCTAAAGAAAAAACTGAAAAGAGAAAGAAGAGTATAGCTCTTGTATCCAACACTACTGAGAAGGAGGAAGTAGAAAATGTCTTGGAAACTGATGAAAGTTTATCTGAAGCCATGGTACTCTTAGGCAGACAGTTCAACAAGATACTAAAGAGGATGGATGGAAGAGGCAGGACAAATGCTAAAGGCAGTTTCTCTGATAGTAACAGAAAGTTTAATGGTGTAAGAACACACAGACCTGAAGAGAAGACTATTACATGAAAATGGTTTCAATGCCATGAATGTGAAGGCTATGGACACATTAGAGCTGAATGTCCAACATTCCTGAAGAAACAGAAGAAGGTAATGGTTGTCACTTGGTCTGATGAAGATGACTCTGAAGATGATGACTACTCTGAATCTGCAAATCACATCACTGCACTTACTGGAATCATTGGATCTGAATCAGATGATGAAGAATTAACCTTTGATGAATTAGCTGCATCCTATAAAGCACTGTGTCATAGAAGTGAAGAAGTGTGTCAGCAGCAACAAAACACTATAAGTGAGTTGCAAACTGTGAAGGTGAAGCATCAGGCTCAAATTGCTCAACTTACAAAGCAACTACAATCTGAGAAGGCTAAGCATCTGTCCGAGGCATCTGCTCTTAAAGATGAGGTAACCATAATAAACTATAAGCTGACTAGTTTAAATAAACAGCTTAGACTGCTAAATAATGGAACTGAAAGATTAGATATACTGGTTGAGGTGCAAGTTGCTGGAATACACTTATCTTAGAAAGAAAAAGCTTACATCTACTAGTACATTTGTTCCTGCTAAAGACACCTATGATCCTATTGAAAGCAGACAGATGCCACAACATGTTCAACAACATCAGTCTGCTAAAATAAGTCCTAAACCTAAGGGATGGATCTGTCATTATTGTGGTAGAAAAGGTCACATCAGACCCTTCTTCTTTAGACTGTATGGATTCCCAAAAAGGTTTAATAATCCTAAGTACGAATCTGATTTAAGCATTGCAAAGAAGGAATGGAAACCAAAGGCAAATGATGTTGCTCACATAGCTCATACATCTATGAGAGCTTCGTCCAGAAATGATTGGTATTTTGATAGTGGTTGCTCAAGACAAATGACTGGTGTTGGAAGCTATCTAACTGATGTTAAAGCATACACTACTAGCTATGTTACTTTTGGTGATGGAGCCAAAGGTCAGATCAAGGGTATAGGAAGTCTCACTGCAAATGGGTTTCCTAAACTTGAGAACGTTCTTTTGGTGGAAGGATTGACTGCAAACCTAATAAGTATCAGTCAATTATGTGATCAAGGAATGAGGGTGAACTTCACAGAATCTGAATGCACTGTCTCAACTGAGAACGGTGAATTTATTATGAAAGGAGTCAGGTCAAAGGACAACTATTACTTATGGATATCTGAAGAAAGTGCTCAAACCTCCACTTGCTTCATTACTAGAGAAGATGAAGTCAAGTTATGGCATCAAAAGATGGGTCATCTCAATCTGAGGAGTACCTAAACTGAAGATTGAAGAAGGGAACATATGTGGTGAATGTCAAATTGGGTAACAGACAAAGATGCCACACCCGAAGCTGCAACATCTGACTACTTTAAAGGTGCTTGAATTACTAAATATGGATTTGATGGGTCCTATGCAAGTAGAAAGTCTGGGTGGCAAAAGATATGCTTTTGTTGTGGTAGATGACTACTCAAGATTCACATGGATCAACTTTATAAAAGAAAAGTCAGACACATTCTGTGCTTTCAAGGACTTGTGTAAACAACTTCAAAGAGAAAAAGGAAGAGTAATTGTTAGAATTAGAAGTGACCATGGTAGAGAGATTGAAAACTCAAAATTCTCTGAGTTTTGCACTGCTGAAGGAATTGGGCATGAATTCTCATCACCTATTACACCCCAACAAAATGGTGTAGTGGAAAGAAAGAATAGAACTATACAAGAATGTGCTCGAGTCATGCTACACTCAAAGGAACTTCCTCAACACTTTTGGGCTGAAGCCATGAATACAGCGTGCTAGATTCTTAATCGTGTCACTCTAAGAGCTGGAACAACAAATACCTTGTATGAATTGTGGAAAGGAAGAAAACCTATTATCAAGTACTTTCATGTATTTGGAAGTAAGTGCTACATTCTGATAGATAGAGAACAGAGGAGGAAGATGGATCCAAAGAGTGATGAATGTATATTTCTGGGTTACTCTACTAACAGCAGAGCCTATAGAGTGTATAACTCCAGAACTCAAGTGATGATGGAATCAATGAATGTTGCGATAGATGATGTACTATCTGACCATAAGACAGATGTGGCGCCAGATGCTGGACCTTTTTAATTTCAGCCTGAAGAAACTGTAAGTGTAGAAGAATCTGAGGTAACGCCTGATAGTGTTGGAACAAAATAAGTTTTAATTATAAAACACCCTAAGTTTTGATGATAACAATGTATTAAATGGACAATTGGTATTACTAATGAATGATCTAGTGTGTAGGAACAAAGTAAAAATCTCATCCACGTAGATCATCATTTGAGCATCTGAAGGATACAATCTGAAGTGTTAAGTCTCTGAGAAGCAAGAAGCTTCAGAGCCTCTGAAGAAGTCCTCAGAGGCCAAAGAAAGAAACACAGTCTGAAGCTTGCGTACATCTTCAGAAGATCAAAGAAATGATATCATCAGATTCTGAAGAACACTCTCTGAAGGAAGACAACTCATAACTAATGAAATAGTACAACGGTCTTGTCAACAAAAAGAAGAGTGTACAACCAACGGTCCTTTCTCAACGTCTTTATACCTAGAGTATAAATAGAAAACATCCTGATAGAGAGAAGACTACTGGAAGATCATCTGAACTAAGAAAGATTCAAATTGTATTCAAGCTGTGAACTGTTGTTATTCTTTCTAGTGTAATCTTCTAAGTAAAATATCTTTTGATATTGTAGACTCTGAACTTAGTGTTTAGAGAGTCTTGCTTAGAACTTTCAGTCCTACTTAATCTGTGTATTAAGTTAGTTTGTAAAGTCTCTTATCTCTTGTGATTTGAGCAAGGAAGTCTCTTGTCTTGTGTGACTTGAGCAAGGAAGTCTTAAGCTTGTGTGCTTAAGCAAGGAAGTCTCTGATCTTGTGTGATTAGAGCAAGGAAGTCTCTTTGTCTTGTGTGACCTAGAGCAAGAAAGTCTCTTGCTTGTGTGCTTGAGCATTAGTTGTGTAATCTTTGTGATTATAGTAAAATCCATTGGAAGTGCAAGGGGACTGGACTACTCTCGTTTTGTGAGAGGAACCAGTATAAAATTTTTGTGTGTGCTTTCTCTCTCTCTCTCTCATTGTCTCATTTGTGTTTTGTATTTTGTCTATCTTCTCATATCCGCTGCATTTCAATCTACTTTCAAGTAAAAGAGTTAATTTTTTAAAACACAATTCAACCCCCCTTCTTGTGTTTTTCACCTTCAATTGGTATCAAGAGCTCCGGTTCTGTTTTTTAATCACTTCACAGTGAGACAGTAAAAGATCTTTGAAAAACACTGTATGTCTAGGGAAGCCACATCTATACCTATACCTACGTCTACTGCTTCAGATCTATCTCAAGTTCAATACACCTACGACAACATGACTTCTACCTCTTCAGCATCTAATCATGATTCCAGCAATAAAAAAGGTTCCAATCTTTAGTGGTGACGCTCTAAGATTTGAATGGTGGAAAGATAGCATTTACCACTATGTCATTGAAATTGATGATGAGCTTTAGGACCTGATAGAAGAAGGATTACATATTGATGAAATAGGTTCTGATGGTAAGATTACTATAGCTTAGAAAAGAGCTCTATCTGCTGAGAACAAGAAGATGTTTTCTAAACACAACAAAGTCAAACAAATCATGATGTCAGCAATATCTCATGATGAATATACCAAAATAATGGATAGATCTACAGCTAAAGCTATGTATGACTCTCTCTGCTCAAATTATGATGGTAATAAGCAAGTTCAGAATGCCAAAGCAAGACTACTGGTTCAGCACTATGAGCTTTTTACCATCAAACCTTATGAAGACATTTAGACCATGTTTTCCAGATTTCAGACTCTGGTGTCTAACCTCAGGATTCTGAAGAAAAGTTATACAACCTCTGATCATGTGTGGAAGATCCTGAACAGCTTGACTGACAAATGGAGACCTAAGGTCACAGCTATTGAGGAAGCTAAGGATCTTGAGACAATCTCTCTTGAATCACTTATCAGCAATCTCAAGAGCCATAAGATGGTATTGAATGCTGATGCAGTGAAGAAGAAGGAAAGATCAGTAGCCTTAACTTCAACCAAGAAATCTTCCAAAGCTTTCAAGGCTAAAACTCTGGAGGTTGAGGAGGATTCATCTTCAGATGATCAAGAAGAAGAAGAAGATGAAGAATTTGCTATGTTCACCAGAAACTTTCAAAAGTGGGCAAGGATGAGTAAGAGTCATAAAGGAAATAGTTCAAGGAACACTCCCAGCAGAGAAGAGAAGAAATGCTTCAAGTGTAACAAACCAGGACAAGAACAAGAATTTCAGTAGCTACAAGAGGAGATTCCAGAAGAGCTTAATGGCAACGCTTGAAGACCTGGAAACATCCTTAGACAGTGATGATGAAGAAGCAAATATGGCTCTGATGGCTACAGCTGATGGAAACTCTGAAGGATCAGACTCTGATGGATCAGACTCTGATGAATCTGAACTGGTATTTCTAAATTATTCTAAGGAACAACTCTTAACCTACCTTGGTATGTCTCTAAGCAAGTTTGCTGAATCATCCTCCAAACTAAAACTTTTAAAAATACAAAAGGATGAGTTAGCAAAGAAAGCTGAACATTTTCAAGCTCTATATAAAAATTCTTTAATCAAAATTGAAGAACTTGAAAATGGGTGCACAAGATGTAACAAACCTACTGATGAGCATGAGGTTGCTCTTCAGGAGTTTGTTCACCAGAACGTCAACAAAAGTAAAATGGCGTCCATGATTTATAATGTTTGTAAAAATGTAGGTGAAGGAATCGGTTACTCATATGGTAAATCATATGGGAAACAAAATCCTTATATTTGTTTAAATAATATTCCTGATAATCTTTATTCAACCTTTGTGCCTGAGAAAAACAAAGGCAAAGCTATGGCTGTTTCAGACTCTGAAGGTATCTCTGGGGTCTGCAAGACAAGCTCTGAAGTTACATCAGAGGCTGTTTCTCAGAACCGCAAAGAGAGCAACTCAGGACCTAAGTATTCAGAACCTGAGACTATCAAGTCTAAGACTCTGAAAACTTTGGGACTCAGAAGCTCATCCAATCAGACTCTAAAACAAACCAAGCTGATGATAAATAATCAACATAAGACTCTAATAAGCAAAACTAATCCTAGATTAGAAAAGCAACCTAGGTCCCATACTGATTATCAATCAAAGCCTAGATTTCAAAATCAATGGACTAAGAGGGTCAATTTTCAAAGACCAAATTTTCAAAGGAAATTCTTTAATTGTCCACAAAACTTTTCACAGAGGCAAGGAAGAACTAAAGGTTATTGAACTAACCAAACTGGACCCAGAAAACAATGGGTACCAAAGTGTAAAATTGTCTACTATTCAGATTTTCATTGTAGGAAAAATCATTTCAAATCAGATGAATGGAAGCAAGTGATCAGCTGTGGAAGAAAAGCTTATGTTCCAAAACATTACTTTACTTCCAGAGCTGCTGAAGTGGACAAAGCAAATGATTATTGGAGAGAACTTCACAATGAATGTGAAGGATATTATTACAATGATTGACCTTGTTTATTCTACAGCTATCCAGACTGAAAGAAAATGGTAATCAATCATGGTATCTGGATAGTGGATGTTCAAGGCACATGACTGGTAATAAGAAATTGTTTACATCATTGAAACTTGAAGATAGTGGAACAGTTGGCTTTGGAGGAAACCAAAAAGGCAAGATCAAAGGTACATGTATTGTAGGTAACTCCTCCCTTTTAATTAATAATGTTTGGTTTGTAGAAGGACTTAAACACAACCTATTTAGCATCAGTCAATTTTGTGACAATGGGTTTGTGGTTAACTTTGATAAAGGACTATGTACTGTAATTAGAGAATCTGACAAGTCTGTAGTATTCAAAGGCAAGAGAATAAGAAATGTATTTAAAGTAAACCTTTCTGATTTGGCAGACCAAGAAGTAAAATGCTTGCTAACTCTGAGTGAAGAGAAATGGGTATGGCATAAGAGGTTAGACCATGCTAACTGGAGGTTAATCTCTAAGCTTAGCAAACTTGACCTTGTAAGAGGCCTACCTAAGCTACACTATCACTCAGATGCTCTTTGTGGATCCTGCCAAATAGGAAAGAGTGTGAAAACTTCTTTTAAACCTAAACATGTTGTCTCTACCTCTAGGCCCTTAGAGCTGCTTCACATTGATTTGTTTGGTCCTGTGAGTACAACCTCAATCAATGGGAAGAAATATGGACTAGTCATTGTTGATGATTATAGTAGATGGACTTGGGTTAAATTCCTTAGAAATAAGGATGATGCATATGATGTCTTTAGCAACTTCTGCACACAGATACAAAAATAAAAATGTTTACATATTTTAAAAGTTAGAAGTGATCATGGTGGTGAATTTGAAAATGAAATGTTTGAAAAATTTTGTGACACATATGGGATCTTACATGAGTTCTCTTCTCCTAGAACTCCACAGCAAAATAGAGTTGTAGAGAGAAATAATAGAACTCTGCAAGAAATGGCCAGAACCATGATGCATGAGACTAACATCGCTAAGTATCTGTGGGCAGAGGCTGTAAACACAACATGTTATGTTCAAAATAGAATTTATATTAGACTTATTTTGAATAAGACAGCATATGAACTATTTAAGGGAAAGAAACCTAGTGTATCCTATTTTCATCAATTTGGTTGTACATGTTACATTATGAATACAAAGGTTCATCTGAAGAAATTTGATGCTAAAGCGTATAAGGCTATCTTTATTGGATACTCTGAACGCTCAAAAGCATACAGAGTGTATAATTCTGAAACTCATACAGTGGAAGAAAGTATGCACATAAAATTTGATGACAATCAGCCTGACAGATTGTCAGAGCTAGTTGAGAACTTTGCAGATATACAACGATTAGATGATGAAGAATCAGAACCTGAAAAAATATCAGGACCATCTCAACCAACCTATGAAGAAACAAATTCAACTCCTGAAACCGTGTACTCTGAAGATCACCCAGCATCAGAACTCATCAGAAGCAGTCCAAGCAGAGTTGAACAACCAAAACATTCTTTCAAATACAAATCCTCTCATCCAGAAGAGCTAATCTTGGGAAACAAGGACGGTCCAAGGAAAACCAGATCAAGCTTCAGAAATGAAGACTCATTAATTGGATTAATCTCCTTAGTGGAACCAAGTTCAACTGATGAAGCACTAGCTGATGATGCATGGATTGTAGCAATGCAAGAATTGCTAAACCCGTTTGAAAGAAATGAAGTATGGAGTTTAGTACCCAAACCTTCTAAGAAGAATATCATTGGAACAAAATGGGTCTACAGAAACAAGTTAAATGAACAAGGAGAAGTTGTTCGTAATAAGGCAAGACTAGTAGCTCAAGGGTATAGTCAACAAGAGGGAATTGACTACACTGAAACATTTGTTCCAGTTGCTAGACTTGAAGCTATTAGATTACTTCTATCCTATGCTACTCATCACAATATTGTTTTGTATCAAATGGATGTTAAAAGCGCATTCTTAAATGGCTACATCTCTGAAGAAGTATATGTCAAACAACCTCCTGGTTTTGAGGATGACTCACATCCTGACCGTGTTTTTAAGATAAAGAAATCTCTTTATGGTCTGAAACAAGCTCCCAGAGCTTGGTATGAAAGACTAAGCAATTTCTTAGTTGAAAAAGGTATTCAAAAAGGTCAAGTTGACAATACTCTCTTTATTAAAACATTTAAGAATGACAGTCTAATTATTCAAATTTATGTTGATGATATTATTTTTGGATTTGCTAATCCATCTTTGTGTAAAGAATTTTCTAAGATTATGCAGGAAGAATTTGAAATTAGCATGATGGGAGAGCTGAAATTCTTTCTGCGAATCCAAATCAACCAGAACAAAGATGGAACCTACATTCATCAGACCAAATATACAAAGAAGCTGCTGAAGAAATTCAACACCAATGCAGGCCAACAAGTAGTCTCAACAAGGATGATTCAGAAGGCAAAGTAGATCAGAAGCAATACAGAGGTATGATAGGTTCTTTACTTTACCTAACTGCATCAAGGCCTGATATTCTATTTAGTGTATGTTTGTGTGCTCGATTCCAATCAGATCCTAGAGAATCTCATCTTACTGCTGTAAAGAGAATATTTAGATATCTGAAGGGAACCACAAATCTTGGATTATTTTATAAGAAAACAAGTGATTATAAGTTGATAGGATTCTGTGATGCTGACTTTGCTGGAGACAAGATAGAAAGGAAATCCACAAGTGGCAATTATCAATTTGTGGGAGAAAATCTCATATCTTAGGCTAGCAAAAGACAAACTACTATAGCTTTGTCTACAGCAGAAGCAGAATACATATCAGCAGCCAAGTGTTGTACACAACTACTCTGGATGAGATATCAGTTAGAGGATTACAAAGTTAATAGTCACAATATTCCACTTTTCTGTGATAACACTGCAGCTATTCAACTTTCTAAAAACCCAATTTTGCATTCAAGAGCTAAACATATTGAAATTAAACATCATTTTATAAGAGACCTTGTTCAGAAGGGTAGTGTAAATATTCAACACATTGAAACTGAAAGACAATGGGCTGATATATTTACAAAACCCTTAGCAGTTGAAAGACTAATCTTTATCAAAAGGCATCTGAACATGATTTTGGTCTCTGAAGACATCAAGCTCTGAATAACAAAATTGCGGATTCAGCCTCTGAACTCTGAAAGGTCTTCAGACGCTGAAAATCTTTAAACTCTGAAGTGTTTAACCATGCGGAGTACACGTGTTAATTAATTTGTCTTTACTCTTAGTCTGTGATTGGTTAGAGTAAAGGCAGTTTATGACGAAATTCTTTATTGCAACGAATGTATTCCCTCATCATTGTTTTACAAGAGTTTTTCAAAATCACTTTACTCATTTTCGCACAAGTTCACTTTCACATCCCACACCTTTCTTCTAAAACCCAGAACACTTTCTTCCTCCCTCATATTAGCAAAACCCTGTTCGTTAACCTCAACAATGGCAAGTTCATCTTCTGTTCCAAGATTCCCAGAGGACATTCCAATAAACATCTACGCTCAGGACTCTTATCTTAAAGATGCCACTATGGATCTTCGTATTGAAGAAAGTAAATTGGTTATGGAAAGACCAATAGACTTTGAGGCCTTAAAAGTCAATGGACATGACTACAAGGAATTCTTCACTGAACAAGGCTGGGGGCACTACTTGGATATGCTTAATGGACCTATCTACTCCAATTTAGTGTTTGACTTATGGAGAAAGAGTGAAGTTGTGACTTTGGTAGATGTTAATGCTGAACTTCAAAGAGTAATTGATCAGAACACAAGTGAAAATAAAGGCAAATCAAGAGAGGAATTGGGTCCGAGGAAATTTACTGAAACAGAGATTCGCTCTAGTGTTGGAGGCTTTCAAATCATTTTGACAAAAAGCAATTTGGCCAAGATGATGAATCTTCCCAACACTGGAATCGTAAGGCTCTATACTGCAACTTCTGGAAGAAAGTCAATGTACCTCAATGATATGGCCAGACTTTGTTTCAAGGATCAGAAGTTGTTCAATAAAGTTAGTCATCTGAATGATCGCGAAAAGGTTCTTGCTAAGATTGTATTCTCCTCATTTCTCCCAAGGGATACTGGAAGTGATTCTCTGAAT
Source organism: Trifolium subterraneum (assembly GCA_951799995.1). Taxonomy (NCBI): domain Eukaryota; kingdom Viridiplantae; phylum Streptophyta; class Magnoliopsida; order Fabales; family Fabaceae; genus Trifolium; species Trifolium subterraneum. The sequence goes on from OX637462.1 coordinate 24,771,453, forward strand.
TGGGATCAGAGACACTTTATCTACTTCCTCTCCACAAAAAGGAAAATGAATCTACCTGCTTACATCTTTCAACATCTATGTGAGACAATTTGTGAGGCTCAGAAGTTTGACAATCCTTCCAAGTTGATCTCTCATCCAAGGCTCTTAAGCTCCATCTTTGAGCAACTTGGTCTTCCTGATAGATTCATGCTTGCTAGGGTGTCTGAAGACCTTGAACAAGTTAGAGCTCCCATTCTTGATGCTAAAGTCTTGGTGAGTCTGCGTTTGAGGAAATCAGGCAAGCTTATTTATCCTCAAAAGCCTCTTCTGATAAATAACACAAAATTCAAGCCTACAAGTGACGCCTTCATATTTGATAATGAACCTCCTGAAGTCATTTTGGAGTACATGAGATTAATGAAGGAAAGTGGAACCACAGTCACTCATAAGTACATTGGAAGAGGTGATGGTCCAACTTTTGCACAAATCCTAAGAGCAGTTAAGAAAGAGGTGTTCAGTGACTATGAAGAAGATATAATGGTTGAGGAACCACCCATGGAAGAAGCTTCAGTTAATAGGTCAGAGGATGATCATCCAGAGGTTGAAGAAACTATGATTGAAGAGCAAGTTGATGAAGAACCCGTGGCTGCAGAACCTACTGTGAAAGACTTGCTAAGTGCAAAAATTCTCAAAAGATCTCGCACAAAGCATTGCACCATTAGGGGACAGAAGAGACAACGATCAGATACAGGTACTAATCATTCTTTTAATTATTGCGCTCAAATATTTGAAGCATCTATCCTAGAACATGTCCAACCCCTAAATACCATTTATCCAACACCCTCTGAACCTGAATATGTCCAAGTTTCAGACTCTGAGTCAGAGTCTTCTGACTCCTCATTTGATGACCTTATGGCTAGCTTTGCAAAATTTTCTTCCAGAGCTACGCATATTCCTGAGGAGGAAACAGCTGAGCCATCCAATATTGCCATCCCTCAGTCATCACCCAAAATTCTTACTGAGGAAGAGATTCTCAAAGAGACATCTTTTAGAGTTTCTCCAATCCATGAAACCTCTGAACCACCAAATGATATATCATCTGAACAACCCAAATCAATTCCATCAGACTCTCACAAATCTTCATCACCTGAGATGCTTTTAGATACTGCAGTTGCAATAAATGATAGAATTGATATACCAGATGATCATGTGACTCGTTCACCTAGTGGTCCAAGTCAACCAGTCTCTACACCACTTGTGGAACAGCCCGAAGAAGACAATTCAGACTTTACCGCAAGGGTTCTACACATAATAAAACATACGCTTGATGAACAAGAGGATAAGCTTCTAGAGCTGGTAGCATACTCAGGGGCATCTGCAAGGAAGGCTCAGCAGCTTCTCACTCTCTACTTGTCCAAACACCCTTAGGATTCTTGTTTTGCACCTTTTGTTTTTCTTTTCGCTGTTTGTTTAAAACTTTTTGCTGATGACAAAAGGGGGAGTATTATTTAGTTGTACAATTGTGTCAGTAGTGTATTATTTTTTAATATCTACTCACATAAGAATCTGAAACTGTCTTAAATAAGAATCTAAGTTTTATCTTTTTTTCTTGCTAAATGTTTATAAACTTAATTGATAAGGAGAGCAAATTAATAAACATAATTGTGTATGCATAGATGAAGGTAGTTAAGATTGTGCTCTTAGTTATTTTTATCAAACTCAGGAGTTGAGCTTGCAAACCTCACACTCTGAGAGTTAAGTATGTAGATAAAATCAAGTTTATCAAATTGTTCTTATACTGATTCAACTTAATTATGGATAAAACTTATGGGGAACTTGCAAACCTAACCCTAATGGTTTATCAGACTCAGGGGGAGCTTACAAACCTCAACAACTTGATGTTGACATAATTAAATTAATCAACAAACAATTGTATTTAATACTTATATTTGTCATCATCAAAAAGGGGGAGATTGTTGGAACAAAATAAGTTTTAATTATAAAACACCCTAAGTTTTGATGATAACAATGTATTAAATGGACAATTGGTATTACTAATGAATGATCTAATGTGCAGGAACAAAGTAAAAATCTCATCCACGTAGATCATCATTTGAGCATCTGAAGGACACAGTCTGAAGTGTTAAGGCTCTGAGAAGCAAGAAGCTTCAGAGCCTCTGAAGAAGTCCTCAGAGGCCAAAGAAAGAAACACAGTCTGAAGCTTGCGTACATCTTCAGAAGATCAAAGAAATGATATCATCAGATTCTGAAGAACACTCTCTGAAGGAAGACAGCTCATAACTAATGAAATAGTACAACGGTCTTGTCAACAAAAAGAAGAGTGTACAACCAACGGTCCTTTCTCAACGTCTTTATACCTAGAGTATAAATAGAAGACATCCTGATAGAGAGAAGACTACTGGAAGATCATTTGAACTCAGAAAGATTCAAATTGTATTCAAGCTGTGAACTGTTGTTATTCTTTCTAGTGTAATCTTCTAAGTAAAATATCTTTTGATATTGTAGACTCTGAACTTAGTGTTTAGAGAGTCTTGCTTAGAACTTTCAGTCCTACTTAATCTGTGTATTAAGTTAGTTTGTGAAGTCTCCTATCTTGTGTGATTTGAGCAAGGAAGTCTCTTGTCTTGTGTGACTTGAGCAAGGAAGTCTTAAGCTTGTGTGCTTAAGCAAGGAAGTCTCTGATCTTGTGTGATTAGAGCAAGGAAGTCTCTTTGTCTTGTGTGACCTAGAGCAAGGAAGTCTCTTGCTTGTGTGCTTGAGCATTAGTTGTGTAATCTTTGTGATTATAGTAAAATTCCTTGGAAGTGCAAGGGGACTGGACTACTCTCGTTTTGTGAGAGGAACCAGTATAAAATTTTTGTGTGTGCTTTCTCTCTCTCTCCCTCTCTCTCTCTCTCTCATTGTCTCATTTGCGTTTTGTGTTTTGTCTATCTTCTCATATCCGCTGCATTTCAATCTACTTTCAAGTAAAAGAGTTAATTTTTCAAAACACAATTCAACCCCCCTTCTTGTGTTTTTCACCTTCAGATAGTTCTATCACTGATAACCCCATTGCTCCAGTTAGTAAAGGACCATCTATCAGAATCCAGAAAAATCATCCCAAGGATCTGATCATAGGTAATCCAGATGAAGGTATCACCACAAGAAGAAATCAAGGTATAATCTCAAATTCTTGCTTTGTGTCAAAGATAGAACCAAAGAATGTCAAAGAGGCTCTCACTGATAATTACTGGATCATTGCTGTGCAAGAAGAGCTGAACCAGTTCGAAAGAAGTGAAGTTTGGGACCTAGTTCCTAGACTAAAAGGCATGAATGTAATAGGTACTAAATGAGTTTATAAAAATAAATCTGATGAAAATGGAACTATTACAAGAAACAAGGTGAGGCTTGTAGCACAGGGATACACGCAGGTGGAAGGATTAGACTTCGATGAGAATTTTGCACCAGTTGCTAGATTAGAATCCATAAGATTGTTACTTGGTGTTGCATGTATTCTAAAATTTAAACTCTTCCAGATGGATGTTAAGAGTGCTTTTCTCAATGGGTACTTAAATGAAGAGGTGTATGTGGAACAACCAAAAGGCTTTGTGAATCCAAGTCTTCCTGATCATGTCTACAAGTTAAAGAAAGCCTTATATGGTTTGAAACAAGCTCCTAGAGCTTGGTATGAGAGATTGACTGAATTTCATGTCAATCATGGGTACAGGAAAGGAGGACATGATAAGACACTGTTTGTGAAAGAAGAACATGGAAAACTAATGATAGCTTAAATCTACGTTGATGATATAGTGTTTGGTGGGATGTCAAGCCAGATGGTAAAGCATTTTATCAAACAAATGCAGTCAGAGTTTGAGATGAGTTTGGTCGGTGAATTAACATTCTTTCTTGGACTTCAGGTGAAGCAAATGGATGAAACAATATTTATTTCTCAGAGTAAGTATGCAAAAAATATTGTTAAGAAGTTTGGGATGGACACTGCTAGTCACAAAAGGACTCCAGTACCTACTCATTTGAAGCTGACAAAAGATGAGAAGGGTGTTAGTGTTGATCAA